>CM064579.1:24998764-25340838 GCA_032716605.1 Paralithodes platypus | reverse complement strand
ACCACCACTAACCAAACAACATCCCCACTAACCAACCAACATCACAACCACTAACCAAACAACATCACCACCACTAACCAACCAACATCACCACCACTAACCAACCAACATCACCACCACTAACCAAACAACATCACCACCACTAACCAACCAACATCACCACCACTAACCAACCAACATTACCACCACTAACCAGCCAACATCACCACCACTAACCAACCAACATCTCCACCACTAACCAACCAACATCACCACCACCAACCAACCAACATCACCCCTACTGACCAAACAACATTACCACTAACCAACCAACATCACCACCACTAACCAACCATCACCACTGCTAACCAACCAACATCACCACCACTAACCAAACAACATCGCCACCACTAACCAACCAACATCACCACTGGCCAACCAACATCACCACCACTAATCAACCAGCATCACCACCACTAACCAAATAACATCACCACCACTAACCAACCAACATCACCACCACCAACAACCCAACATCACCACTAACCAACCAACATCACCACTAACCAACCAACACCACTACCATTAACCAAACAACATCACTACCACTATCCAACCAACATCACCACCACTAACCAACCAACATCACCACTAACCAACCAACATCACCACCACTAACCAAACAACATCTTCTCTAACCAACCAACAGCCCCAACACTAAGCAACCAACATCACCACCACTAACCAAACAACATCTCCACAAACCAACCAACATCACCACCACTAACCAAACAACATCACCACCACTAACCAACCATCACCACCACTAACCAACCAACATCACCACCAGTAACCAACCAACATCACCAACACTAACCAACCAACATCACCACTAACCAACCAACATCACCACCACTAACCAACCAACATCAACACTAACCAACCAACATCACCACTACTAACCAACCAAAATCACCACCACTAACCAACCAACATCACCACCACCAACAACCCAACATCACCACTAACCAACCAACATCACCACTAACCAACCAACACCACTACCATTAACCAAACAACATCACTACCACTATCTAACCAACATCACCACCACTAACCAACATCACCACTAACCACCAACATCACCACCAAAAAACCAAACACTCTCTAACCAACCAACATCCCCAACACTAAGCAACCAACATCACCACCACTAACCAACCAACATCACCACTAACCAACCAACATCACTACCACTACACCCAACACTGCCTCTAACCAATCAACATCACCACCTCTACCCGACCAACATGAACACCACTATAATCAACCAACATCTCCACTATCCAACCAACATCACCACCACTAACCAACCAACATCACATCCACTAACCAACCAACATCACCACAACTAAACAAACAACTTCGCCACCTCTAACCAAACATCACCACCACTAACCAACCAACATCTCCACCACTAACCAAACATCACCACCACTAACCAAATAACATCACCACCACTAACCAACCAACATCACCACCAGTAACCAACCATACCCACCATAACCAACCAACATCACCACCCACAACCACCACAACATCACCACTAACCAACCAACATCACCACCATACCACCAACCAACATCACCACAACCAACCAACATCACCACCAATAACTGACCAACACTGCCACTAACCATTAACATCGCCACCACTAACCAACCAACATCACCACCACTAACCAACCAACATCTCCACTAACCAACCAACATCACCACCACTACTAACCAACCATCACCACCACTAACAACCAATACACCACCACTACCAAACAACATCACCACCACTAACAACCAACACCACCACCACTAACCTACCAACATCACCACCACTAACAAACCAACATCACCACCACTAACCCAACAACATCACCACACACCAACCAACATCACAACCAGTAACCAACTAATATCACCACCAATAACCAACCAACCATCACCACCACTACCCGTCACATCACCCACCCTAACCAACCAACATCACCACCACTAACCAAACACATCCCTACTACCAACTAACATCACCACCACTAACCAACAACATCACCATCCTAACCAACCAACATCACCACCACTAACCTACCAACATCACCACCACTAATCAACCAACGTTGCCACTAACCAACCAACATCACCACCACTACCACCAACATCACCACCACTAACCAACCAACATCACCCCCACTAACCAAATAACATCACCACCACTAACCAACCAACCAACATCACCACCACTAACCAACCAACATTACCACCACTAACCAACCAACATCTCCACCACTAACCAACCAACATCACCACCACTAACCAACCAACATCACCACTAACCAACCAACATCACCACCACTGACCAAACAACATCACCACCACTGACCAAACAACATCACCACCACTAACCAACCAACATCACCACCACTAACGAATGAACATCACCACCACTAACCATCCAACATCCCCACTAGCCAATCAACATCACCACCACTAACCCACCGACATCACCGCCACTAACCAAACAACATCCCCAATAACCCACCAACATCACCACCACTAACCAAACAACATCACCGTCAATAACCAACCAACATCACCACCACTAACCAAACAACATCACCATCACCAACCAACCAACATCACCAATACTAACCAACCAACATCACCACCTCTAACCAACCAACATCACCACCACTAACCAACCAACATCTCCACCACTAACCAACCAACATCACCACCACTATTCTCTTTCTAATTTACATCAACGACATAGATGAGGGTCTCACCTGTACAATCTCAAAATTTGCTGACGATACAAAAATTGCAAATAGCGTACTCTCAAAAGAACAAGTTGACGATATGCAACACAATCTAGATAAATTGTCATGTTGGGCCCAAATTTGGCAAATGAGTTTCAATGCGGATAAATGTAAAGTACTACATATCGGATACCTAAATGAGAAAGCAAACTATTCGATGAATGGCACTCAGCTTAAGAATGTAAACAGAGAAACCGATCTGGGAGTAACAATATCGAGTAACCTAAAACCGAGTCCAACAATGTTCAGAGTTGTTAAGAAGGCAAACAAAATAAGTTGGCTTTATAGGCAGGTCATTTGAGCATAATCCAAAAAGTTATCCTCACCCTTTACAATTCCTTAGTCCGCCCTCTTCTAGAATACTGCGTTCAATCCTGGTGCCCTTATTACCAAAAAGATATAAACAAGCTAGAACGAGTTCAACGTAGAGTTAACCAAAATGATACCTAGCCTAAAGAACAAACCATACGAAGAGCGTCTTAGAGAATTAAATCTATTTCCTTTAACCCAGCGCAGATTAAGAGGTGACTTAAATTCAAGTGTTCAAAATCATCAAAGGCATCGACAATATGAACTGTAGTAAGTACTTCACTATCGACCAATCTAATTACACGCGGGGAAACGGTTTGCAAAATTATTGGTAAATCTTTTAACTCACACGAATCTAAGAATTTCTTCTTCAATCGAGTTGTCAACTTGTGGAATGGGCTTCCCCGAAACGTTATAGACTGCATCACCGTTGATTCATTTAAACTCCGCCTAGACAAATATCTCGCATCAAACCCGCGACTGACTGCGTTTGTAAATTAATAACTTTATTTTATCCCCCCCTCAGTTACTAACCCATCTGTCCCCTACTAACTTCCTAATCCTGCCACGGACATTAGTTCCCGGGCAGTATTTCCCTTTCCAATGTTCCCTTACCCACTCTAAACCACTGTTTGGACACTTGATCCTAAGTGTTTTGGAGGACAAGCAACCTAGAAGGGTCACTAGATCTGTTGTTGCTTGATTTCCTTTGTACTCCTTTGTACTCCTTTGTACTAACCAACCAACATCACAACTAACCAACCAACATCACCACCACTGACCAACCACCATCACCACCACTAACCAAACAACATATCCACTAACCAACCAACATCACCACCACTAACCAACCAACATCACCACCACTAACCAACCAACATCACCACCACTAAACAACCAACATCCCCACCACTAACCAAACATCACTACCACTAACCAAACAACATCACCACCACGAACCAACCAACATCACCACTACTAACCAACCAACATCACCACCACTAACCAACCAACATTACCACCACGAACCAAACAACATCACCACCACTAACCAACCAACATCACCACCACTATACAACCAACATCACCACCACTATGCAACCAACATCACCACCACTAACCAAACAACATCACCACTAACCAACCAACATCACCACCACTAGCCAACCAGCATCACCACAACTAACCAACCAACATCACCACCACTAAAAAACTAACATCTCCACCACTAACCAATCAACATCACCACTACTAACCTACCAACATCTCCACCACTAGTCAACCAACATCACCACCACTAACCAACCAACATCACCACAACTAACCAACCAACATCAACACTAACCAATCAACATCACCACCACTAACAAACCAAAATCACCACCACTAACCAAACAACATCACCACCACTAACCAACCAACATCACCACCAGTAACCAACCAATATCACCACCAATAACCAACCAACATCACCACCACTAACCAACCAACATCACCACTAACCAACCAACATCACCAACACTAACCAACCAACATCACCACTAACCAACCAACATCACCACCACTAACTGACCAACACTGCCACTAACCAATCAACATCACCACCACTAACCAACCAACATCACCACCACTAACCAACCAACATCTCCACTAACCAACCAACATCACCACCACTAACCAACCAACATCACCATCACTAACAAACCAATATCACCACCACTAACCAAACAACATCACCACCACTAACCAACCAATATTACCACCACTAACCTACCAACATCACCACCACTAACCAACCAACATCACCACCACTAACCAACCAACATCACCACTAACCAACCAACATCACCACCAGTAACCAACAATTATCACCACCAATAACCAACCAACATCACCACCACTAACCAAACAACATCCCTACTAACCAACTAACATCACCACCACTAACCAAACAACATCACCATCACTAACCAACCAACATCACCACCACTAACCAACCAACATCACCACCACTAATCAACCAACATCTCCACTAACCAACCAACATCACCACTACTAACCAACCAATGTCACCACCACTAACCAACCAACATGACCACCACTAACCAAATAACATCACCACCACTAACCAACCATGGCAACATCACCACCACTAACCATCCAACATCACCACCACTAACCAACCAACATCTCCACCACTAACCAACCAACATCACCACCACTAACCAACCAACATCACCAATAACCAACCAACATCACCACCACTAACCAAACAACATCACCACTAACCAACCAACATCACCACCACTAACCAACCAACATCACCACTACTAACCAACCAACATCACCACCACTAACGAACCAACATCACCACCACTAACCAACCAACATCCCCACTAGCCAATCAACATCACCACTACTAACCAACCAACATCACCGCCACTAACCAAACAACATCCCCACTAACCAACCAACATCACCACCACTAACCAAACAACATCACCGTCACTAACCAACCAACATCACCACCACTAACCAACCAACATCACCACCACTAATCAAGCAACATCTCCACTAACCAACTAACATCACCACCAGTAACCAACCAACATAACCACCACTAACCAACCAACATCACCACCACTAACCAAACAACATCACCATCACCAACCAACCAACATCACCAATACTAACCAACCAACATCACCACCTCTAACCAACCAACATCACCACCACTAACCAACCAACATCTCCACCACTAACCAACCAACATCACCACCACTAACCAACCAACATCACCACTAACCAACCAACATCACCACCACTGACCAAACAACACCACCCCTAACCAACCAACATCACCACCACTAACCAACCAACATCAACACCACTAACCAACCAGCATCACCACCACTAACCAACCAACATCACCACCACTAACCAACCAACATCACCACTTGCCAACCAACATCACCACCAGTAACCAACCAGCATCACCACCACTAAACAACCAACATCACAACCACTAACCAACCAACATCACCACCACTAACCAACCAACATCACCACTAACCAACCAACATCACCACCACTAACCAACCAACATCACCAATAACCAACCAGCATCACTACCACTAACTAAACAACATCACTACCACTAACCAACCAACATCACCACCACTAACCAACCAACATCACCACCACTAACCGAACAACATCACCACCACTAACCAACCAACATCCCCACCACTAACCAACCAACATCACCAACACTAACCAACCAACATCACCACTAACCAACCAAGATCACCACCACTAAAAAAACAAAATCACCACTAACCAACCAACATCACCACCACTAACCAAACAACATCACTACCACTATCCAACCAACATCACCACTAACCAACCAACATCACCACTAACCAACCGACATCACCACCACTAACTGACCAACACTGCCACTAACCAATCAACATCACAACCACTAACCAACCAACATCACCTTCACTAATCAACCAACATCTCCACTAACCAACCAACATCACCAATACTAACCAACCAACATCACCACCACTAACCAACCAACATCACCACCATTAACCAAACAACTTCACCGCCACTAACCAACCAACATCTCCACCACTAACCAACCAACATCACCACCACTAACCAAAAAACATCTCCACTAACCAAACAACATCAACACTAACCGACCAACATCATCACCATTAACCAACCAACATCACCACTAACCAACCAACATCACCACCACTAACCAACCAACATCACCACCACTAACCGAACAACATCTCCACTAACCAACCAATATCACCACCACTAACCAAACAACATCACCACTAACCAACCAACATCACCACCACTAACCAATCAACATCACCACCACTAACCAAGCAACATCTCCACTGACCAACCAACATCACCACCACTAACCAACCAACATCACCACCACTAACCAACCAACATCACCACCACTAAACAACCAACATCACCACCACTAACCAAACAACATCACCACCACTAACCAACCAATATCACCACCACTAAGCAACCAACATCACCACCACTAACCAACCAACATCACCACTAACCAACCAAAATCACCACCACTAACCAACCAACATCACCACTTACCAACCAACATCACCGCCACCATCTGACCAACACTGCCACTAACCAATCAACATCACCGCCACTAACCAACCAACATCACCACCACTAACCAAACAACAGCTCCACTAACCAACCAACATTACCACTTACCAACCAACATCACCGCCACTATCTGACCATCACTGCCACTAACCAATCAACATCACCGCCACTAACCAACCAACATCACCACCACTAACCAAACAACATCACCACTAACCAACCAACATCACCACCACTAACCAACCAACATCACCACCACTAACCAAACAACATCTCCACTAACCAACCAACATCACCGCCACTATCCAACCAACATCACCACCACTAACCAACCAGTATCACCACCACTAACCTACCAACATCACCACCACTAACCAACCAACATCTACACCACTAACAAACCAACATCACCACTAACCAACCAACATCACCACCAGTAACCAACCAATATCACCACCAATAACCAACCAACATCACCACCACTAACCCGTCAACATCACCATCACTAACCAACCAACATCACCATCACTAACCAAACAACATCCCTACTAACAACTAACATCACCACCACTAACCAACAACATCACCATATCTAACCAACCAACATCACCACCACTAACCACCCAACATCACCACCACTAATCAACCAACACTCCACTAATCAACCAACATCACCACCACTAACCAACCAACATCACCACCACTAACCAACCAACATGACCACCACTAACCAAATAACATCACCACCACAAACCAACCAACCAACCAACATCACCACCACTAACCAACCAACATCACCACCACTAACCAACCAACATCTCCATCACTAACCAACCAACATCACCACCACTAACCAACCAACATCACCACTAACCAACCAACATCACCACCACTAACTGACCAACACTGCCACTAACCAATCAACATCACCACCACTAACAAACCAACATCACCACCACTAACCAACCAACATCTCCACTAACCAACCAACATCACCACCACTAACCAACCAACATCACCACCACTAACAAACCAATATCACCACCACTAACCAAACAACATCACCACCACTAACCTACCAACATCACCACCACTAACCAACCAACATCACCACCACTAACCAACCAACATCACCACTAACCAACCAACATCACCACCATTAACAAACCAACATCACCACCACTAACCAAACAACATCACCACCACTAACCAACCAACATCACCACCAGTAACCAACCAATATCACCACCAATAACCAACCAACATCACCACCACTAACCAGTCAACATCACCATCACTAACCAACCACTATCACCACCACTTACCAAACAACATCCCTACTAACCAACTAACATCACCACCACTAACCAAACAACATCACCATCACTAACCAACCAACATCACCACCACTAACGAACCAAAATCACCACCACTAATCAACCAACATCTCCACTAACCAACCAACATCACCACCACTAACCAACCAACATCACCACCACTAACCAACCAACATCACCACCACTAACCAAATAACATCACCACCACTAACCAACCAACATCACCACCACTAACCAACCAACATCACCACCACTAACCAACCAACATCTCCACCACTAACCAACCAACATCACCACCACTAACCAACCAACATCACCACTAACCAACCAACATCACCACCACTGACCAAAACACATCACCACTAACCAACCAACATCACCACCACTAACCAACCAACATCACCACTACTCACCAACCAACATCACCACCAGTAACGAACCAACATCACCACCACTAACCAACCAACATCACCACTAGCCAACCAACATCACCACCACTTACCAACCAGCATCACCACAACTAACGAACCAATATCACCACCACTAACCAACCAAAATCACCACCACTAACCAACCAACATCACCACCAACCAACCAACATCACCACCACTAACCAATCAACATCACCACTAACCAACCAACATCACTACCACTAACCAAACAACATCACTACCACTAACCAACCAGCATCACCACCATTAACCAACCAACATCACCACTAACCAACCAACAGCAACAACACTAACCAACCAACATCACCACCACTTACCAAACAACATCACCACTACTAACCAACCAACATCACCACCACTAACCAACCAACATCACCACTAACCAACCAACATCACCACCACTAACCAAGCAACATCACCACGAACCAACCAACATCACCACTACTGACCAACCAACATCACCACCACTAACCAGACATCACCACCACTAACAAACCAATTTCACAACCACAAACCAACCAACATCACAACTAACCAACCATCATCACCACCACTAACCAACCAACATCACCACCACTAACCAACCAACTCCACCACCACTAACCAACCAGCATCATCACCACTAACCAAACAACATCTCCACTAACCAACCAACATCACCACCACTAACCAACCAACATCACCACCACTAACCAACCAACTTCACAACCACTAACCAACCAGCATCATCACCACTAACCAACCAACATCTTCACCACTAACCAACCAACATCACCACTAACCAACCAACATCATCACCACTAAACAACCAACATCATCACCACTAACCAAACAACATCACCACTATCCAACCAACATCACCAACACTAACCAAGCAACATCACCACTAACCAACCAACATCACCACCACTAACTAACCAACATCACCGCCACTAACCAGACATCACCACCACTAACCAACCAATATCACCACCACAAACCAACCAACATCACCACCACTAACCAACCAACATCATCACCACTAACCAACTAACATCACCACCACTAACCAAACAACATCACCACCACTAACCAACCAACATCACCACTAACCAACCAACATCATCACCACTAAACAACGAACATCATCACCACTAACCAAACAACATCACCACTAACCAACCAACATCACCAACACTAACCAAGCAACATCACCACTAACCAACCAACATCACCACCACTACCCAACCAACATCACCGCCACTAACCAGACATCACCACCACTAACCAGACATCACCACCACTAACCAACCAATATCACCACCACAAACCAACCAACATCACCACTAACCAACCATCATCACCACCACTAACCAAACATCTCCACTAACCAACCAACATCGCCACCACTCACCAACCAACATCACCACCACTAACCAACCAACATCACCACCACTAACCAACCAACATCACCACCACTAACCAACCAACATCACCACCACTAACCAACCAACATCTCCACCACTAACCAACCAACATCACCACCACTAACCAAACAACATCACCACCAACCAACCAACACCACCCCCACTAACCAACCAACATCACCACCACTAACCAAACAACATCTCCACTAACCAACCAACTACACCGTCACTAACCAACCATCATCACCACCACTAACCAACCAACATCATCACCACTAACCAACCAACATCACCACCACTAACCAAACAACATCACCACCACTAACCAACCAACATCACCACTAACCAACCATCATCATCACCACTAAACAACCAACATCATCTCCACTAACCAAACAATATCACCACTAACCAACCAACATCACCAACACTAACCAAGCAACATCACCACTAACCAACCAACAACACCACCACTAACCAACCAACATCACCGCCACTAACCAGACATCACCACCACTAACCAACCAATATCACCACCACAACCAACCAACATCACCACTAACCAACCATCATCACCACCACTAACCAAACATCTCCACTAACCAACCAACATCACCACCACTCACCAACCAACATCACCACCAATAACCAACCAACATCACCACCACTAACCAACCAACATCACCACCACTAACCAACCAACATCACCACCACTAACTAACGAACATCACCACCACTAACCAAACATCACCACCACTACCCAACCAACATCACCACTAACCAACCAACATCACCACCACTAACCAACCAACATCACCACCATTAACCAAACAACATCACTACCACTAACCAAGCAACATCACCACCACTAACCAAACAACATCTCCACTAACCAACCAACATCACCAACACTAACCAACCAACATCACCACCACTAACCAAACAACATCTCCACTAACCAACCAATATCACCACCACTAGCCAACCAACATCATCACCAATAACCAACCAACATCACCAACACTAACCAACCAAGATCACCACTAACCAACCAAGATCACCACCACTAACCAACCAACATCACCACTAACCAACCAACATCTCCACCACTAACCAACCAACATCACCACCACTAACCAAACATCACCACCACTACCCAACCAACATCACCACTAACCAACCAACATCACCACCACTAACCAACCAACATCACAACCATTAACCAAACAACATCACTACCACTAACCAAGCAACATCACCACCACTAACCAAACAACATCTCCACTAACCAACCAACATCACCAACACTAACCAACCAACATCACCACCACTAACCAAACAACATCTCCACTAACCAACCAATATCACCACCACTAACCAACCAACATCACCACCACTAACCAACCAACATCACCACCACTTACCAACCAACATCACCACCACTAACCAACCAACATCTCCATCACTAACCAACCAACATCACCACAACTAACCAAACGACATCACCACCAACCAACCAACACCACCCCCACTAACCAACCAGCATCACCACCACTAACCAAACAACAGCTCCACTAACCAACCAACATCGCCGCCACTAACCAACCAACATCACCACCACTAACCAACGAACATCATCACCACTAACCAACCAACATCACCACCACTAACCAACCAACATCACCACCAGTAACCAACCAATATCACCACCAATAACCAACCAACATCACCACCACTAACCAACCAACATCACCACTAACCAACCAACATCACCACCACTAACCAACCAACATCACCACTAACCAACCAACATCACCACCACTAACTGACCAACACTGCCACTAACCAATCAACATCACCACCACTAGCCAACCAACATCACCACCACTAACCAACCAACATCTCCACTAACCAACCAACATCACCACCACTAACCAACCAACATCACCACCACTAACAAACCAATATCACCACCACTAACCAAACAACATCACCACCACTAACCAACCAGTATCACCACCACTAACCTACCAACATCACCACCACTAACCAACCAACATCTACACCACTAACAAACCAACATCACCACTAACCAACCAACATCACCACCAGTAACCAACCAATATCACCACCAATAACCAACCAACATCACCACCACTAACCCGTCAACATCACCATCACTAACCAACCAACATCACCATCACTAACCAAACAACATCCCTACTAACAAACTAACATCACCACCACTAACCAAACAACATCACCATATCTAACCAACCAACATCACCACCACTAACCACCCAACATCACCACCACTAATCAACCAACATCTCCACTAATCAACCAACATCACCACCACTAACCAACCAACATCACCACCACTAACCAACCAACATGACCACCACTAACCAAATAACATCACCACCACAAACCAACCAACCAACCAACATCACCACCACTAACCAACCAACATCACCACCACTAACCAACCAACATCTCCATCACTAACCAACCAACATCACCACCACTAACCAACCAACATCACCACTAACCACCAACATCACCACCACTAACTGACCAACAACTGCCACTAACCAATCAACATCACCACCACTAACAAACCAACATCACCACCACTAACCAACCAACATCTCCACTAACCAACCAACATCACCACCACTAACCAACCAACATCACCACCACTAACCAACCAATATCACCACACTAACCAAACAACATCACCACCACTAACCAACAACCACCACCACTAACCAACCAACATCACCACCACTAACCAACCAACATCACCACTAACCAACCAACATCACCACCACTAACAAACCAACATCACCACCACTAACCAAACAACATCACCACCACTAACCAACCAACATCACCACCAGTAACCAACCAATATCACCACGAATAACCAACCAACATCACCACCACTAACCAGTCAACATCACCATCACTAACCAACCACCATCACCACCACTTACCAACACATCCCTACTAACCCCAACATCACACCACCACTAACCAAACAACATCACCACCACTAACCACCAACATCACACCACTAACCAACCAACATCACCACCACTAACCAACCAACATCACCACTAACCACCAACATCACCACCACTACCAACCAACATCACACATAACCACCAACATCACCACCACTAACCAACCAACATCACTAACCACCAACATCCACCACCACAAACAACCAACATCCACCACCACAAACAACCAACATCCACCACCATAACCAACCAAACATCACCACCACTAACCAACCAACATCACCACCACTAACCAACCAACATCACCACTAACCAACCAACATCACCACCACTAACCAACAACACATCACCACCCCTAACCAACATCACCACCACTAACCAACCAAACATCACCACAACCAACCAACACCCACCACCACCAATAACACCACCACTAACCAAACATCACCACCACTAACCAACCAACCAACATCAAAACCAACCAACCTCACCACCAAAACAAACCAACCACACCACACCACCAACCAACCACACCATCACTAACCCACCACAAACAACCAACCACCATCACCACTAACCAACCAACATCCACTAACCAACCACAACATCACCACCACTAACCAACAACACCACTAACCAAACCAACCAACATCACCACCACTAACCAACCAACATCACCACTAACCAACCAACATCACCACCACCAACCACCAACATCAACAACCAACCACCCCACCAACCCACCACCACTAACCAACACCACCACTACAACCAAACACCACTAACCAACCATCACCACCACAACCCAACCAACATCACCCACACTAACCAACCAACATTCACCACCACAACCAACCAACATCCACCAGCACAACCAACCAACATCCACCACCACAACCAACCAACATCCACCACTAACCAACCTCACCACCACTAACAACCAACAACCAACATCACCAACATCAACCACCACATACCACCACCAACATCACCACCACTAACACCACATCACCACTAACCACACATCACCACTAACCAACCAACATCACCACCACAAACCAAACACATCACCACCACTAACCACAACCAACCACCACCACTAACCAACCAACATCACCACCACTAACCAACAACATCACCACCACTAACCAACCAACATCACCACTAACCAACCAACATCACCACCACTAACCAACCAACATCACCACTAACCAACCAAACCACACCCAACCAACCCACCACACAACCAAAACACCAACACTAACCAACATCACCCCAAACCAACCAACATCACCACCACTAACCAACAACATCCCACAACCACCAACATCACCACCTAACCAACCAACACCACCACTAACCAACCAACATCACCAAACCAACCAAACACCCACCACTACCAACCAACATCACCACCACTAACCAACCAACATCACCACCACTAACCAACCAACATCACCCCCACCAAACCAACAACCACAACCACACACCAACCAACATCACCCCACCAACATCACCACTAACCAACCACATACACCACCACTAACCAACATCACACCACCACAACATCACCACCAACAAACCACACCACACAACCAACCACCACCAACCCAAACCACCACTAACCCAACCAACACCACACCACCCACCACCACTAACCAACCAACATCACCACCACAACCAAAATCACCACCACTAACCAACAACATCACCACTAACCAACCAACATCCACCACTAACCAACCAACATCACCACCACTAACCAAACAACTCACCCCACTAACCAACCAACCACCATAACCAACCCACACCACCACTAACCAACCAACCACACCAACCACCACCCCACTAACCACCAACCCAAACCATCACCACAACATCACTAACCAACCAACATCACCACCACTAACCAACCAACCACCATCACCACAACCAACCAACATCACCACTAACCAACCAACATCACCACCACTACCAAACCACCCTCCAAACCAATCACCACCACTAACCAACCAACATCACCACCACTAACCAAACAACATCTCCACTAACCAAACAACATCACCACCACTAACCAAACAACATCACCACTAACTAACCACAATCACCACCACCTACCAACCAACATCACCACCTCTAACCAACCAACATCACCACCACTAACCAACCAACATCACCACCACTAACCATCCAACATCACCACCACTAAACAACCAACATCACCACCACTAACCACCAACTCACCACCACTAAACCAACCAACATCACCACCACTAACCAACCAACATCACCACCACTAACCAACCAACATCACCACCACTAACCAACCAACATCACCACCACTAACCAACCAACATCACCACCACTAACCAAACAAAATCTCTACTAACCATCCAACATCACCACCACTAAACAACCAACATCACCACTGTACTAATCAAACGTCGCCACCACTAACCAACCAACATCACCACCACTAACCAACCAACATCACCACTACTAACCAACCAACATCACCACCACTATCCAACCAACATCACCACCACTAACCAACCAACATCACCACCACTAACCAAACAACATCACCACCACTAACCAACCAACATCACCACCACTAATCAACCACCATCACCACCACTAACCAACCAACATCACCACTAATTACCAACCAACATCTCCACCACTAAACCAAACAACCACTAACCAACATCACCACCACTAACCAACCAACATCACCACTAACCAAACACACACTAACACCACCAACACATCACCACCACTAACCAACCACAAACCACCACCAACATCACCACCACAACCAACCAACATCCACCACCACAACCAACCAACATCCACCACCACAACCAACCAACATCCACCACCACAACCAACCAACACCCACCAACCACCACCACTAACCACCAACACACCACCAACCCAAACCAACATCACCCCACTAACCAACCAACATCACCACCACTAACCACCACATCACCTCACCACCACTACCAAACAAACCACACCCCCAACATCACCACCACCCATCCAACCAACCACAACCAAACCAACCTCACATCACCACACCAAACCAAACATCACCACCACTACAACCAACATCACCACCACTAACCAACCAACATCACCACACTAACCAACCAACATCACCACCCTAACCAACACATCACCACCACTAACCAACATCACCACCACTAACCAACCAACATCACCACCCAACACACCACTAACAACCAACCACCACCACAACCAACCAACATCCACCACCACAACCAACCAACATCCACCACCACAACCAACCAACACCCACCACCAACATCACCACCAACCAACATCATCAACACTAACCAACCAACATCACCACCACTAACCAACCAACATCACCACCACTAACTAACCAACATCACAACCACTAACCAACAACATCACCACTAAACCAACCAACATCACCACCACTAACAACCAACATCACCACTAACCAACCAACATCACCACCACTAACAACCAACATCCACTAACCAACCAACATCACCACCACTAAACCAATCACCACCACTAACCAACCAACATCTCCACCACTAACCAACCAACATCACCACCACTAATCAACCACCATCACCACCACTAACCAACCAACATCACCACTAATTACCAACCAACATCACCACCACTAACAAACCAACATCACCACCACTAACAAACCAACATCACCACCACTAACCCAACAACATCACCACCACACCAACCAACATCACCACTATACAAACAACATCACCACCACTATCCAACCAACATCACCACCACTAACCAACCAACATCACCACCACTAACCAAACAACATCACCACCACTAACCAACCAAAATCACCACCACTAACAACCAACAACTACACCACTAACCAACCAACATCACCACCACTAACCAACCAACATCACCACCACTAACCAACCAACATCACCACCACTAACCAATCAACTTCACCACCACTAACCAACCAGCTTCACCACCACTAACCAACCAACATCACCACCACTAACCAACCAACATCATCACCACTAACCAACCAACATCACCACCACTAACCAACCAACATCACCACCACTAACCAACATCACCACCACTAACCAACCAATCACCACCACTAACCAACCAACACCACCACTAACCAACCAACATCACCACTAACCAACCAACATCACCACCACTAACCAACCAACATCACCACCACTAACCAACCAACATCACCACTAACCAACCAACATCACCACCACTAACCAACCAACATCAACACTAACCAACCAACATCACTACCACTATCCAACCAACATCACCACCACTAAGCAACCAACATCACCACTAACCAACCAACATCACCACCACTAACCAACAACATCACCCACAACCAACCAACATCCACCACCACAACCAACCAACATCCACCACCACAACCAACCAACATCCACCACCACAACCAACCAACATCCACCACCACAACCAACCAACATCCACCACCACAACCAACCAACATCCACCACTAACCAACCAACATCACCACCACTAACCAACCAACATCACCACTAACACCCCCACTAACCAACCAACATCACCACCACTAACCAACAACATCCACCACTAACCAACCAACATCACCACTGGCCAACCAACATCACCACCTCTTACCAACCAACATCACCACCACTAACCAACCAACATTACCACCACTAACCAACCATCACCACTAACCACCATCACCACTAACCAACCAACATCACCACTAACCACCAACATCACCACCACTAACCAACCAACATCACCACCACTAACCAAACCAACATCACCACCACTAACCAACCAACATCACCACCACTAATCAACCAGCATCACCACCACTAACCAAATAACATCACCACCACTAACCAACCAACATCACCACCACCACAACCAACCAACATCACCACCACTAACCAACCAACATCACCACCACTAACCAACCAACATCACCACCACTAACCAACCAACATCACCACTAACCAACCAACCACATCACCACCATAACCAACCAACATCCACCACCACTAACCAACCAACATCCACCACCACTAACCAACCAACATCACCACCACAACCAACCAACATCACACCACCACTAACCAACCAACATCACCACCAACCACTACCACCAACCACCACATCACCCACCACTAACCAACCAACATCACCACCACTAACCAACCAACATCACAACCACTAACCAACAACATCTCCACTAACCAACCAACATCACCACCACTAACCAACCAACATCACCACCACTAACCAAACAACATCACCACCACTAACCAACCAACATCACCACCACTAACCAACCCACATCACCACTAACAACCAACACCACCACTAACCAACCAACATCACCACCACTAACCAACCAACATCACCACCACTAACCAACCAACATCACCACTACTAACCAACCAACATCACCACCACTACCCAACCAACATCTCCACCACTAACCAAACAGCATCACCACCACTAACCAACCAACATCACCACCACTAATCAAACAGCATCACCACCACTAACCAACCAACCAACATCACCACCACTAATCAACCACCATCACCACCACTAACCAACCAACATCACCACTAATTACCAACCAACATCACCACCACTAACAAACCAACATCACCACCACTAACAAACCAACATCCCCACTAACCAACAAACCAACATCACCACCACTAACCCAACAACATCACCACACACCAACCAACATCACCACCACTATCCAACCAACATCACCACCACTAACCAACCAACATCACCACCACTAACCAACCAACATCACCACCACTAACCAACCAACATCACCACCACTAACCAACCAACATCACCACCACTAACCAACCAACATCACCACCAATAACCAACCAACATCACCACCACTAACCAACCAACATCACCACTAACCAACCAACATCACAACCACTAACCAACCAACATCACCACCACTAACCTACCAACATCACCACCACTAACCAAACAACTTCACCACCACTAACCAACCAACATCACCACCACTACCACCAACCAACATCACCCACCACTAACCAACCAACATCACCACCACTAACAAACCAACATCACCACCACTAACCCAACATCACCACCACTAACCAACCAACATCACCACCACTAATCAAAACATCACCACCACTAACCAACCACCATCACCACACCTAACCAACCACCAACACCACCACTAACCAACCAACATCACCGCCACTAACCAACCAATATCACCACCACTAACCAACCAACATCACCACCACTAACAAACCAACATCACCACCACTAACCAACCGACATCACCACCACTAACCAACCAACATCACCACCTCTAATCAACCAACATCACCACCACTAACCAACCAACATCTCCACCACTAACCAACCAACATCACCACCACTAACCAACCAACATCACCACTAACCAACCAACATCACCACCACTGACCAAACAACACCACCCCTAACCAACCAACATCACCACCACTAACCAACCAACATCACCACCACTAACCAACCAACATCACCACCACTAACCAACCAACATCACTACCACTAGCCAACCAACATCATCACCAATAACCAACCAACATCACCAACACTAACCAACCAAGTTCACCACTAACCAACCAAGATCACCACCACTAACCAACCAACATCACCACTAACCAACCAACATCTCCACCACTAACCAACCAACATCACCACCACTAACCAAACATCACCACCACTAACCAACCAGCATCACCACTAACCAACCAACATCACCACCACTAACCAACCAACATCACCACCACTAACCAAACAACATCACTACCACTAACCAAGCAACATCACCACCACTAACCAAACAACATCTCCACTAACCAACCAACATCACCACCACTAACCAACCAACATCACCACCACTAACCAATCAACATCACCACCACTAACCAACCAACATCACCACCACTAAACAAACGACATCACCACCAACCAACCAACACCACCCCCACTAACCAACCAGCATCACCACCACTAACCAAACAACAGCTCCACTAACCAACCAACATCACCGCCACTAACCAACCAACATCACCACCACTAACCAACCAACATCATCACCCCTAACCAACCAACATCACCACCACTAACCAACCAACATCACCACCACTAACCAAACAACATCACCACCACTAACCAACCAACATCACCACCAGTAACCAACCAATATCACCACCAATAACCAACCAACATCACCACCACTAACCAACCAACATCACCACTAACCAACCAACATCACCACCACTAACCAACCAACATCACCACTAACCAACCAACATCACCACCACTAACTGACCAACACTGCCACTAACCAATCAACATCACCACCACTAACCAACCAACATCACCACCACTAACCAACCAACATCTCCACTAACCAACCAACATCACCACCACTAACCAACCAACATCACCACCACTAACAAACCAATATCACCACCACTAACCAAACAACATCACCACCACTAACCAACCAATATCACCACCACTAACCTACCAACATCACCACCACTAACCAACCAACATCACCACCACTAACCAACCAACATCACCACTAACCAACCAACATCACCACCAGTAACCAACCAATATCACTACCAATAACCAACCAACATCATCACCACTAACCCGTCAACATCACCATCACTAACCAACCAACATCACCACCACTAACCAAACAACATCCCTACTAACCAACTAACATCACCACCACTAACCAAACAACATCACCATCACTAACCAACCAACATCACCACCACTAACCAACCAACATCACCACCACTAATCAACCAACATCTCCACTAACCAACCAACATCACCACCACTAACCAACCAACATCACCACCACTAACCAACCAACATGACCACCACTAACCAAATAACATCACCACCACTAACCAACCAACCAACATCACCACCACTAACCAACCAACATCACCACCACTAACCAACCAACATTCACACCACTAACCAACCAACATAACCACCACTAACCAACCAACATCACCACTAACCAACCAACATCACCACCACTGACCAAACAACATCACCACTAACCAACCAACATCACCACCACAAACCAACCAACATCACCACCACTAACGAACCAACATCACCACCACTAACCAACTAACATCCCCACTAGCCAATCAACATCACCACCACTAACCAACCAACATCACTGCCACTAACCAAACAACATCCCCATTAACCAACCAACATCACCACCACTAACCAAACAACATCACCGTCACTAACCAACCAACATCACCACCACTAACCAACCAACATCACCACCACTAATCAACCAACATCTCCACTAACCAACCAACATCACCACCACTAACCAACCAACATAACCACCACTAACCAACCAACATCACCACCACTAACCAAACAACATCACCATCACCAACCAACCAACATCACCAATACTAACCAACCAACATCACCACCTCTAACCAACCAACATCACCACCACTAACCAACCAACATCTCCACCACTAACCAACCAACATCACCACCACTAACCAACCAACATCACCACTAACCAACCAACATCACCACCACTTACCAAACAACACCACCCCTAACCAACCAACATCACCACCACTAACCAACCAACATCACCACCACTAACCAACCAACATCACCACCACTAACCAACCAACATCACCAACACTAACCAACCAAGATCACCACTAACCAACCAAGATCACCACCACTAACCAACCAACATCACCACTAACCAACCAACATCTCCACCACTAACCAACCAACATCACCACCACTAACCAAACATCACCACCACTAACCAACCAACATCACCACTAACCAACCAACATCACCACCACTAACCAACCAACATCACCACCACTAACCAAACAACATCACTACCACTAACCAAGCAACATCACCACCACTAACCAAACAACATCTCCACTAACCAACCAACATCACCAACACTAACCAACCAACATCACCACCACTAATCAAACAACATCTCCACTAACCAACCAACATCACCACCACTAACCAACCAACATCACCACCACTAACCAACCAACATCACCACCACTAACCAAACGAAATCACCACCAACCAACCAACACCACCCCCACTAACCAACCAGCATCACCACCACTAACCAAACAACAGCTCCAATAACCAACCAACATCACCACCACTAACCAACCAACATCACCACCACTAACCAACCAACATCATCACCACTAACCAACCAACATCACCACCACTAACCAACCAACATCACCACCACTAACCAACCAACATCACCACTAACCAACCAACATCGCCACCACTAAACAACCAACATCATCACCACTAACCAAACAACATCACCAGCACTAATCAACCAACATCACCACCACTAACCAACCAACATCACAACCACTAACCAACCAACATCACCACTAACCAACCAACATCACCACCACTAACAAACGAACATCACCACCACTAACCAAACAACATCACCACTAACCAACCAACATCACCACCACTAACCAACGAACATCACCACCACTAACCAACCAACATCACCACCACTAACCAACCAACATCACCAATAACCAACCAACATCACCACCACTAACCAACCAACATCACCACTAACCAACCAACATCTCCACCACTAACCACCAACATCACCATCACTAACCAAACAACATCACCACCAACCAACCAACACCACCCTCACTAACCAACCAACATCACCACCACTAACCAAACATCTCCACTAACCAACCAACAGCACCGCCACTAACCAACCAACATCACCACCACTAACCAACCAACATCATCACCACTAACCAACCAACATCACCACCACTAACCAAACAACATCACCACCACTAACCAACCAACATCACCACTAACCAACCAACATCACCACCACTAAACAACCAACATCATCACCACTAACCAAACAACATCACCACTAACCAACCAACATCACCAACACTAACCAAGCAACATCACCACTAACCAACCAACATCACCACCACTAACCAACCAACATCACCGCCACTAACCAGACATCACCACCACTAACCAACCAATATCACCACCACAAACCAACCAACATCACCACTAACCAACCATCATCACCACCACTAACCAAACAACATCTCCACTAACCAACCAACATCACCACCACTCACCAACCAACATCACCACCACTAACCAACCAACATCACCACCACTAACCAACCAATATCACCACCACTAACCAACCAACATCACCACCACTAACCAACCAACATCACCACCACTAACCAACCAACATCATCACCACTAACCAACCAACATCACCAACACTAACCAACCAAGAGCACCACTAACCAACCAAGATCACCACCACTAACCAACCAACATCACCACTAACCAACCAACATCACCACCACTAACCAACCAACATCACCACCACTAACCAAACATCACCACCACTAACCAACCAACATCACCACTAACCAACCAACATCACCACCACTAACCAACCAACATCACCACCACTAACCAAACAACATCACTACCACTAAATAACCAACATCACCACCACTAACGAAACAACATCTCCACTAACCAACCAACATCACCAACCAACATCACCACCACTAACCAAACAACATCTCCACTAACCAACCAACATCACCACCACTAACCAACCAACATCACCACCACTAACCAACCAACATCACCACCACTATCCAACCAACATCACCACCACTAACCAACCAACATCTCCACCACTAACCAACCAACATCACCACCACTAACCAAACGACATCACCACCAACCAACCAACACCACCCCCACTAACCAACCAGCATCACCACCACTAACCAAACAACATCTCCACTAACCAACCAACATCACCGCCACTAACCAACCAACATCACCACCACTTCCAACCAACATCATCACCTCTAACCAACCAACATCACCACCACTAACCAACCAACATCACCACCACTAACCAACCAACATCACCACCACTAACCAACCAACATCACCACCACTAACCAAACAACATCACCGCTAAGCAACCAACATCACCACCACTAACCAACCAACATTACCACCACCAACCAACCAACATCACCACCACTAATCAACCAACATATCCACTAACAAACCTACATCACAACCCATAACCAAATAACATCACCACTAACCAACTAACACCATCACCAATAACCAAACATCACCACTAACCAACCAATATCACCACCACTAACCAAACATCACCACTAACCAACCAACATCACCATCACTAACTGACCAACACTGCCACTAACCAACACATCTCCTCACCACTAAACAACTAACATCACCACTAGCTAACCAACATCCCCACCACTAACCATCCAACATCCCCACCAGTATCCACCCTACATCCCCATCACTAAGCATCCAACACATCCTCCACTAACCTTTCAACATCCTCACCATTAATCAGCCAACATCTCCATCACGAATTGCCTTTCAACATCCCCACGACTATCTATCCTACCAACATCTTTCACCACTAACATGTCCCACCACTAACCTATTAACATTAACCAAATGCTCAATGATAAATCTACCAAAAATCATCAACATTGCTTAGTATCATCCACCAATAATTAATCTGTCTACCTATTCCACCATAATTCCTGTGCTACCACCACCCCACCCAACAGTCTCTCATGGTCCACACGAGCGAGACGGTGCGCCTCAAATTCTTCATCGACCTCCTCATGACCAAGAACCACCCAGTGATGATGGTCGGGTCCTCGGGCTGCGGGAAGTCGGCGCTCCTCAACGAGAAACTCAACTCCCTACCTGAGGAGTACGCCGTCTGCAATGTTCCCTTCAACTACTACACTACTTCAGGTATGACTCTTCTGCTGTGTCACTCTTCTCTATAATATATACATCTCTTTCCTAAATATTCAGGCACTGATGCATCAATATTATTTGTTTACATTCCGATGTTCCTGCTCTTATTTGGTATATTCTTCCCTATGTTTCATCTATATTTCTTGGGTAAAACAATTATAATTCGTTCTTTTCGTATGGCCTTACCAATTTAAGGGGACCGTTCGGTATTTACTCCTAGGGTGTCGGTGAACCTCCTCTGATTTAAATGAGATTTGGCATACGTTTAGAGGACTGTGAGAGCTAATGTTTGGTACCATCAGGTTGCAAATTGGTTTTATAGTTTTTTATATATATCAAAAATTAGGGTCAAAATTAGATAAAATTACACACTGCAATAATTGACACTGTACTCAAGAATCTAGTGTATTGTCTTTCTGTTTGTGTTCAATCAACTCACAAAAGGTGTTTCTACAATCTAATCAATCATTTTTTGTATATTTCATCTAGTTTTATTTTTAGCCTATATATTTTAAGGTTGAAATTTGTTCACTTGTTTTGCAACTTTGAAGATGTGCTGTGCATGAATGGAGGTGGCTAAAAGAATTCCCCCTCATTAGTTCATAGAGTTTTGTATGGGCTTTCCAATGGTATATGAATCATTACTGTAGGACCAGTTGTTTTCCGATAATAAGTATTTCCGTGTTGGAATTTTTTGACATTTTCTTTTTGAGAAAAAGCCTCGCAAAATTCAAAAACTGTTTTCCAGTAGAATAACTCTAGTCCAATTACAGGAAATGTATTTTTAATTATTTCAATTTACATTTTAGTCATTTATACATATATATTAGTCCTATTACATGAAATTAATTTGTAATAATTCCTAAAAAAAAAAATATAATTTATACATTTATATATTAGGCCCATATTCAGCCTGCGAAAGCTTTATATAAAGCTCAAAATAATAACTTAGAAGCGATTTTCGGCATTCAACTTTTACAGACAGGTTGAGGGAATATAAAGCCAGCCTTCTATGTATAAAAAAACAAAAAACAAAAATGGGTAAAAAAGGCGGACGGTCCCTTACCAATCTTGGTCTGCTGTCTCAACTATTTGTTTTTCATATTTATATTTTACATTTTCGACTGATCAACAATTCTTACCTGTCTTCCAAACAGGAACAGGTAGAAATGAGGACAATGAGTAAGATAACTTGATAGAAAAATGCATTGTGTAATATATTAAACAATGTTAGGGAACAAAATTGCAGCCTAGAGCGAATCCGTATGAATGGAACACTACAGCGACAAGAAGCACACTGCAAAGAGATGCCTTATGCCAATACAAGATATTCAGAAATATAAAAATACCATTTGAGGAGGAGCAGCTTATTGACAAAGTTTCAAAGAAAACTTTTTCATGTCTCCGAAACGTTGTCAATATAGTGTTCCTTCTCAAATGGTGTTTATATTCATTATGTCAACTTCTCTGAATAAAAACAACTTAAATACAAAATAATAGATAATTTCACATCGGAATGTCTTGCTATTAGAATAAATACTTCACTAGGAGATATACTAATTGCGACTCTTTATCTACCACCGAGAAGGCCCTATCTTCCAGTCAATGACATGCTAAACCTAATAAATTATAATATCCCTACTTACATTCTAGGAGATTTTAATGGCAGACACCCGACCTTTGACAATCAGGACAGAAACAATGTAGGCACAGCACTACACAATCTTATCATTACTGGAAGACTGAGATATATCGGTCCACACTTTAAGACATTTATAAGCAATAGAAGTATGACTACACCGGACAAAGTTTTTACAAACAATAAAGCCCATTTAAACTTTTACACAGAGCAAGTGTTACGCTGGCCAGCTTGCCAGAATGTACTCGTACTCGCTAGCGATCGCCAGGGCAGTGAAATGGGCTATAATAATCGTAGAATGATGTTCTTTCTTTCTTAGTGTTCATGTTGGCACAGACAGATCAGTGGTGGTCTTTATTCTTGTCTGTGACACTTGGAAGTATTTTATATCATTGATAGAGTATAAAATATGTAGAGTGAATTGCAAGGAGAGAGAACGAGGAGCAGCGAGGTGGTAGTGTGTGCGTGTGTATGTACGTGTGCATCCCTCGCTTGGGCTGCGCCACCCGCTCGTGATTGGCCGGCGGGCCTGACGCGTCCTATGACGCCTGCTCTTCAAAACATAGTCGTCTGTGATTGGAGGCCGCTGTCCTAGTAAGGTGGTGCGGGCATCCTTTTCGCGTGCCTCTTCAGAGCTTGGTATGTTGTGCTTGGTCCTAGACGTCCCTTGCAATCTGTCCCCAATCTAACCCTCTTTACTACTGTTTCTCTCTCTGAACTTCTTCTTTTCCATACTTCTTGTCTTTATTCAATTACTTATCCCTTCTGGTTCTGCATACGACTTCCATAATCGGCCAGTCGTATTACTAGCACCAGTTCTCCCATATATGTTTTGCACTAGCTTTAGGGATTATTAGAGTCATAGTCACATGGTATCATAGTATTGGGGTGCTTCTAATTATTGAGTTGTTCTTTCCTACTATTTAATGCTAGACAGTGGAGGGTATCCTTGGTCGTTGTCTGAGTTATGTATGTGGCAAGTCAGAGCCTGTATGACTTCGACGGAGAAAGGTAGCCTGTAACCCTTGTGCAAATTTCTCCTTTGCGAGTGTAGCAGCATACAAGCGAAGGGCTTTTGCCTACTCTTGCTCGTATGCTTGCTACCTCATTTTGTTGACCTTTGTGGAGCACCAGTGTAAGACCAGATACTTGAGATCTGGACTTACCAAGAGAGCCTCCTAGTCACTTAACGTAACATAAGGGAAACCTATTCAAGGGGAGACAGTAGGCTACGAGCATGCTTGCGCTCTGCCTTGGCTCCTTGTACCTTTTATGCCACTGCTAGACTTTATTAGTGAGAAAGACAGCATTGTGTTTATTAACTTTAATTGCGTATGCTTTAGGAATTATTCACGCCTTATTTTAGCCTAGGTTGATGCATAGTGCACAACCCAGTTTGGCTGTTATGTTGGCTAAGGAAGTACTGTTTTGAGTGGCTATTATTAGTGCTGTCACAGAGTTGTTGCACTCCCTTGTTTTATATATATGTATCCTACTTGTTGGTGTATTTAAGATACACGCTTTGGTGTCCTGCCCCTGCATTATTTCTGTTCTATATTCGACGAGCATCTTAGAGCATCAGACGTTTTCAGAAGATTCCATATCTGTTTGCTGTAGGACAAGACTTCCAGTGTTTTCATAGAGCATTGAAGAGTTTAGTGTTGAGTTCAGACTCACACTAAAGTTAACGTAAGCACATACTCCTTTATTAAATCTTGTTATAGTTTATTTAAGCATTGTTATTACTTGAGATCATTTTAGTAATGTAAGTACTCCTGTTGTGAGTTGGCTTTGCCGTCACCGGAAAGCCTTTGTAGAAGTGCACTAAACCCAGTTAATTGATACCCCGTTATCCACTAGATTAACTCTGGAGGGTTTAAGTGTTTTGTTCACCGGCTTAATAGTTCGAGGGTTTGGAATTAGCGTACCGTTGTTGCAGATATAACCTATCTTCTAGTCCAATATTAAGTGCCCTTGTTTATTTCGTAGTGCCGGTCATAACACAAGGTCCAATAACAATAAGTGATCACCTACCAATAATAATTACATTATCAACTTCACCAATTCAAATAGAATGTAAGGAAAAATATGTAATGAGTAAAGCTAACTGGGCAAATTACAGGAATGAATTATCCACTTTTTCAATACAAGACCTGTTATGTCGGGCTATAATATTTACAGCTCGTGATATAGTCTTTACTAAAATCCAGATCTGGACTTATAGACCGTAAATAAACCCAACAGGGTCACACCGAACACGTTCTTAATCTCACAAATAGGTATTCAACTAGGTACTACAGAACTCAGTAACAACACGCATAGCAATTATACACAAGTTTATCCAAGAATATTTATATCTGAAATTCAGGATGCAGCATTACCTTGATAATTATTAGAACTATCAGGCAAGGTATAGAATACATATAAATAGTAGATCATGAATGGAGAGCAATTTCTCTTCATCTGTGGTTATAAACAAGGTGAATAATATGCAACTAAATCATAACACGTGACTTATAGAATCAACCCTTAATAATAATAATGATGCTAGTCGAGTCGAGTGTCTTCCGTGAATAAATCAACAATGAAAGATACTAGAACACAATCTCAATACAAGAGAATCTGGGGGAGTTGAGAGGGTAAATAAGCACACAGGTAGGGTGGGTGAGTCACACGGTAGGTGGGTGCCAGGTAGTCTCGTTTACTAAAGTGACCTTCTCATTAACTAGGGGGGTCAGGTCATATGTTTGTACTGAGGGGTTGGAAATTTAGTTAAGAGTTTGTGCAACTATGAATTTAGTTTCAATGATATTCTTATGGAATTGGTGGTAGTATATTAATTAATTATTTGCACAATTTATTCTCAACGAAACGCAAATTATGTAATTTATGATGGGAATCTTATATTCACTTCACACGATTGTATGTAATAATAACGAAACGAGTCGAGGAATTCAGATGTAAATTTAGCATACAATTATGAATCAACTATAGAATAATATCTACTAATTGTATTTAAGAACAGATTATAATTGACTAAACCAACTTAGACAATGAGTGCTCTGGAAACGCTTGTAAATTGATAGCGTTAAGTGATAATTAATACAACATTAATTATGAAAAGAAGGTAACGCACACAACGAAGTTGTGCTACGGAAATACTCAAAACAGTATAACCAAGATGTCTGAACGAGTTAACAGAGTCTTAAGAAATATACACCGTAATACGGGTGGTATGGTATATGGTATATGATGAATAATTAAGTAATAGAAACTATGCAATGCTAGAATTCCTATGCATGAAGAATCAGAATTACTTACATCAGTAATCAAATGTACATAAATACTAATTCATAAAATAATTACAATGGCGGTTAATTAATGGAATATAAATTGGGGAACTCGGGAAGTAAATATGTTTATAGAATAACAACACTTCTCAACGAGGAGACTGAGGTAAATTAATTATGAAAATGAGCGTAGGTTCTAGGTAATCAGTGATGAATTAAGAAGGGGAATTATAACACGAAATACACTTCGACCTCAACTTGCAACATACATAACAGAATACATATATTAGGAAAATCTGTGAGTGCGTGGCGATGTGAATTAATTAACACAATTATATAACGTATGCGTAGGACGTTCTAGAGAAGATGAATTAAATATGAGAGCTAGGTCTTGGACACAGATCTAGCAAGGACTTTATATAAGATTCAGAAGGTTTAACACAGTACGCAATTAACCCTTTATTGGCGGCGCGCAACTTATGTCGTGTGAAAGAAATTTGGACCAAGTGGCGGTTCACAACTTATGTCGTGTGCCATTTTCAGCACGTAATGTTGCAGAGAGAGAGAGCTGAGCGGTGTGAGGAGCGTAGTAAGGCTATGACCGGCACCCACCACCGCGGTGGGCCAACTGAAGTGAAAACCACCCTTCCATCCCCCCTCACACTCGCTACACAGGGAATTATGTAGGGAAAGTACCTAATTACATGGTTTTTGCACTCGTGTTGCGCGATCGTTGCAAGAAAACCAGTGGTCGTACAAGGATGGTTGGGGTGTCATTGGAAAGCTCTGTTTATGCCCTTTCAGGGATAGATACTTGTTTTACGCTCTGGTTCTTATTTAGGCATGAAAATTATCACGTAAACAACCCTATTTAGGGTAAAAACACCCCGCTGGGCGGTACATATAAATTACCGCCTAGGCCGCTCGTTAGGTGTTAAGGATCTTGGACACAGATCTCGGAACAAATTATCACAACACGATTCACATATTTTTACCTATACTTCGACAACAATAACACAAAATAAGATACACAGGGACACTTAGGGTAATATTGGAGGGTAGAGAGAGTACGGGTCTGGCCGACGTAAATCGTAGGTCCGTTGAGCAGCACTTCAGGGGTGTAGGGCGTCACTTGAGCAGGACTTCAGGCTCCAGATTTCAGGAGTGTAGGGCGTCACTCGAGCAGGGCTTCAGGGGGGCACTTCAGGCAAGTACACTCTCCGGGCAGGGTAGGGGCAGGCTAGTACAAGCCACTACTGTGATTAGCTACTCTGCTCCTTGTTCAGGTTTAGGGTAGTACCGCAGTTGATGTTTGCATACTTCTCTATAATTTCTTAGAGGTAATATTCGGCTTTATTCTTGACTCTCGTTTACAGGGGCTCAAAGTCATAGGGATATGGGGAAATTGGTCGTGATGAAGTTGTGAGGTAAATTACTTATCGTAGACAAACATAATAGCTGTTTACATTGGTACATATATAATAGGTAGTTTATTTATTACTTAGGTGTTAGTTAATTAGCCTAATAATGGAGCAATCTTACTAATACGGATTCGTCCATAATCTAAATTCCTAGACAAACGTTATTACAGCTCGCCTATGAGTTATTCTTCGTAGAGGGTTATGATATCTCCCGGTTTGTCATAATTTGTCCTCCTGTCTACATCCATTTATATCTGTAGACTTCAGGCCGTTGATGTTTTATTTGCATAAACATTTCTTCACTGTACTGCATATCCGGGAGCTGAGGAAATGCTGCTCTGTGATTGGCTGTGAGGGTTGGAGAGCAGGGCGTGGATTGGCCGTGAGAATTTCCCATACTTGTGGCTGGTGGCTGTTGTCTTAGAGCACGGGGAAACAGGGGTGGCTCTTGTATTCTTCTTCTTCTCTCCTTTCGTTCTCCTGTCTTCTTAGCGTCTTTTAGTTGCAGACTGGCTATTCTGCAACTGTTCTCTGCAGGGCTTGTCTTCAGACCCATCATTTCACCACTGTTTTCATAGAAAAAGTCGCGACCTCGTGATTTAAGAATATATGAGCGGGTGGTGGGTGAATTCCTGACGGGTGTTAAACTCTGGAGAGTGAGGAGCCATAGTGTTGTAGGGACATCCGCCTTGGAGTGGGTGTCCATGGCGATGTTGATTTGCCAATCCTCGTCAGCATGCTTAGCTAGGTGAATTAGCTGACTTGGAGATTTTATGGCCGTAGGGACAACGCTTTGGAGGAAGGTGACACTGTTAATTTTCATGGCCGGCTGGGTTGCTGTAGGAGGCGCTGTAGTAGGAGAGGTGGTTGGAGCTAGTTTGCTTGCGGTCGTCGGTGAAGGTGTAGTGAGGAGAGCTGGAGGGGTAGTACCAGGTAGAGTTGACCTCGCACTAACAGGGGTGGTCCGGAGTGTAGCTGGCAAGGTAGGTTGAGGGTGGTCCCGCCGGATGTAGGTAGGTTGAAGGTAGGTGCCCATCGTTGAGGGGGCATCACACGACGACCAGATCTTGTACATGTGGGGTTAGTCTGAGTAGGTATTAGAGAGGGTTTGGGGACACGTGATAATGGGGAGGGGGAGGAAGTTGAGCTAGATGATAGAGGTGGCCTATTTACTCTGTTGGGAGTTATAATAATAATAATAATAATAATAATAATAATAGTTCTTAAAGCTAGCGCATGCTAAGCCAGCTAAGGATAGCCCAATAAGGCTGATTAGGCGTATTTCCATTGGGGTCCTGTACTACTACCCCATCCCCTTGCTCATGAGGGATGGTAACGACTCAGTGCTTGTGAAAAATCTTTAATGCGCCGAGCGTGGGCGCGATCCCGGGCCTTCTGGGTGGAAGTCCGAGACGCTAGTCACTACACCAGCGCGGTCGCTTCACTACACCAGTCCGGTCGCTGGCCGAATTAAAGGAGAAGAATGTGTGCTATTAGAAGGTAGGGGACTTCTTCTGTTTAATAGAGGGAGAGGGCGTGCAACAGGTCTAGTTGTAAGATGAGAGACAGAAGGAGCTGGAGACTTGAGTTTGGAAGCATAAGCCTGTGGATGAGAGAGGCGTGAGGCAAGAGGGACAGGTAACGGATGTGGAAGTGAAGAGGTAGGTTGAGGACCGGAAGTGATAGGTGATGGGACTAGGTTAGGAATGTTAGCAATTATAGGAGTTGTAGGTTGAGTGTTAGAAGATTCTGAATAAGTAGGTAAACTGATAGAAGGGGAAGCTTGAACAGGAATAGAGGGAGGTGGGCGATATGCCTGGGAGGGAAAAGTGGGAGAAGCAGAGACAGTGCGTGTAGGGATAGCAGGAATGGGTGTGTAACCATTAGGTGGTTGGCGTGGTGGTGGTAGAGGTGTGGGTGTATGAGGTAGAATGTTTAAATCAAGAGGGGTCCTTTGTCGGCGTGAAGGTGTGACAGGTAGAGGAAGTTCAGGTGTGGTAGGCTCTGTGGATCCTAAATTGTGGTTATCAGTTGCAGGTAAAATGTCATTCTGAATGGGGTCAGCAAGCATAACTATATTCTCATTAATAGGCTGAAATCTACGTACATGCCTGTTACGATATGTGCGCGACTCACCAAAATAGTTGACGGTAACCTGGTAACAGTTTGGTACAGCTAGTATTTCAAATGGACCTTTAAATCTGGGTTTGAGCTTGGTTGGAACTGGTAAGTGTGCAACCATAACTAGATCACTAACACAGTGGGGGATGGCTTCAGGTGTTTCGTCAGGTTGAAGGTCTTGGACGTACTATATTTGTCTTAGGCGATTTTTTAGGTGAACTAGAGACTGTTCGAAATTGGAGGAGGGCTCATACGGGGCAGCTAGATGACGTAGGGGAAGGAGCAAAGGTGCTACTCCAAATACTCGTTCATGGGGGGATATACCATCTTCTCGAGGGCAAGTGTTGATTCCCCATTGTACAATCTTGACTTGGCTGGACCAATCTTTGGAGTCCATTTGTTGCAACCGGGTTCTGATCTGATTGGCAATGGTTCTTTGACTTCTCTCACATATGGAATTACCTTGAGGCCAGTAAGGTGAGGAGTGGCTGATTTTAAATCCACACATTAGAGATAGTTGAGACCATATATGGCTGGTGAATTCAGGGGCATTATCAGAATGGATTGCTTCAGGGAGGCCAAAATAGGGGAAGACATGTTGAATGAGAGCTTCAGCTACTGCAATGGCTGAGTGCTCTTTCGCGGGACAGGCAATGACATATCTGGAGTATGTATCCACAAAAGTAATAATGTATCTGAAACCATGACTATTGTCCATTGGCCCCATTACGTCTACTGCAAGCAATTGCCAAGGTTTGGAGGCAACTAACTTCCCAGAAGGACCAGCTGTGTGGGTTCGATCCTTACCCAACGCACATGCTTTGCATGACTCTGTGATGCGCTTGGCAGTGACATAGGTGATGGTGTCCAATATACCTGTTGAAAGGTGGAAATGAGCTTCCTTTGGGCTAGGTGGATGCCATTATTGATTGCATAGTGGATAATGCTGCTTGAGGAGTGATCACAATTTTACCTTCCAAGGTGAAGAGATTGTCACCCCGCCTGGTTAATTGATTGAAAACTTTCCTAGGCATCCAATCAGGTTTTTCTTGTTGTTGATATTGTTGTAACAGTTCTTGCTGGCTGTTGTCCAACGAGCCTTGATGATGGATTGCAAGAATGGTATGGGTTGGCTCGTCCTGTTGAGATGTAGAATTGGGAGATGACATGGGTAGACGAGAGAGTGCATCAGCATTTGTATGCAATTTTCCTGGTCGATAAACGATATCCATATCGAATTCTTCCAGTGATTCCCTCCATCTGACAGTCATAGCGTTTTTTGTGTCTGATTTCCTCAACCATTGAAGGGCGTGGTGGTCGGTGATGACGGTGACCTTGACTCCCGCCAGGTAGGCTTTAAAATACTGTAACGCCCAAATCATACCGAGACATTCTCGCTTAGTCACTGCGTAATTTATTTCAGCCGGGTTCAGCGTGCGGTTTGCACAGGCAATGATGTGCTCTTTGCCGTCTCTGGTCTGACCTAGAATGGCCCCAATTCAAATTGTGACGCATCTGTGTACAAGCGGAATGGTTTAGTGTAGTCCGGGAATGAGACCACTGGAGAGGCAACTAATTTGCTTTTTAGATCATTAAAAGTGAGTGAGTATGAGTGACAGGCAATGGTCCAGAGTCTTTTGGGGGGTTGTTTGGGGAAGATCGGGCAATTATCAGTTGATATAATTTACACAAAATATTGTTCACTATGCCCGCCATGTTGAATGTAGTAACTTATATAAAAATACCCTTCGATATTGTGTCTTCTATGCATGATGATTTTCCTTATTATACAGTAACTACTCACAATCAAAGCTTAACTTATGAGAATTTATCATAGCCTAGAAAGCTATTCCTGGATGAAGACATGCGTGTGACTGCCGTAAGCATGCTATATAGTTTGTGAGTATGTTCTAAGAGTAGGTCCATTAAACAAATGGATGAAGCATCAACGTTACATAACGATACCTGACAACATCTATAAAGTTAGATACAACTTATGAAGGGCCTCAAGTACCAATATGGAAATACCTACAACTCTGATAGGCTCATTACACCATTTGAATTAATAAGGTCAGTGATATTGATAATGCAGACAGATACACACACCAAATACATTCATCTTTCCTGAATCCAGAAAAATATTTACAAAACAAAAATCCATAAAATGCAGAAGCAGCCATAATAGTCCAGGAGCCAAGGGGTGTTTTCATGTATGAGAGGGCCCCGAGATCACCCACCTGATTTTGATAGAGGACCACTTGGGGCATAATATTAGCGAGGGTGCACAATCTGAAATCTGGCAATCATCTAACAAATCATGGTTTTGTCAAAATTGTACTTGGCCCAAACGACCCCAAAAATTAAGAGTGAGCTTACTTTAGATGGCCGTAGGAGCTAAAGGAAAACACCTATGGAAATATATTACCAATCAAAAGATAGCTAATTTTATCAGCTACATAATGAATTCAAGCTGGATTTGATTACATGAAACCTCTGAACACTATAAACGAAAAAATGAAATGATATAACATTTGTTGAAAATGCTAGGGTTGTAACACATACAAAAATAAAATAAAATACCTATAGTGGATAAACTCATCATTTATTGGTTTGTACTAATTAAATACACAATAGGGAAGGTTTTAGAATCATAAGAAAGAACATTTTAGGCAGACTGAACCATTTGGTGTCCAACTGAATATTTATAGAATTTACAAAAATCTGAGAAAAATTACATTATGTAATGTGCAGTGTTTCTTTCAGCACTTTTTGACTTGGACAATAATTGTGATAACATTGCCAATGAAGATCGACTTGAGGAGACAAACTTACAATCTGCTAAAATGAAAACAGGGTTTAACTTTGTACCAAATCATCTTCTACATGTTGAACAATGGTAGAAAACGCATCCCTTTACACATGCTGAATTTGGAAGCGATTTACAATGCTTGTATGTCGAAAACACTCATATCTTGTCTCAACAAGTTTGGACTTGCAATTAGTTATGATGAGGTTCTCCATTATCATTCTGACATGGCATCATTTATGACTGAAACAAGTCAGAGCCAGGTACCTCTTCCAAGCCAGATTAATTCTAGCAAGTTCACCATGGGGGCTTTTGATAATTTTGATCACGAATAGGCAACCCTATCGGGTATTGGGGGGAGTCATGATACTTTCATGATTCTGATGCAGGACAAGTCAACAGGTGGTTCAAACAGTAAACCCAACATGTCAGACACAAGTGTGACTCACAGAGAGCGGCAATTTAAACAAGAACTAGGGTGTCAGACTTTAAAGAGTTACACAAAGACTGCCAAAAAACCAAGCCTTGCTCCACTGTATGATGTTTCAGAGGAACTATACCATATGGATGAAGGAGAAGAAAAAATAGTCTGGTCAAAAAAACTGCATGGGTTTTGGCTAGAATGGACCTCTCGAATTTGAACAAAGTTTCCTGTATCAACGAAACCTGTCAGGAACAAGCAATGCCTTCTTGGAGTGCATTTTTTTTCCCTAATCACGGACGAAAAGGTAGTTCCGAAAATCATAGGGTTCCTTCCTGTTTTACTGTATCCCATCACTGAATATGGCACTGCATACACTGCCCTGAAAATCTTCCAAGATGTTCTCAGTCAGTTAGATCAGTCACACCTACCCGTTGCCTGTGATGAGGGTGATCATTATGAACGACCCGCGGAATTCATTGACTTGGTGCTCTCTTTGGGTTCCTTTCATTTGATCAAGGTGGTGATGGGTGCCATAGGCAAATACATATATGGAAGTGGAGCTGAAACTGTCTTGGCAGAGTCAAAGGCATTTGGTAAAACTGTTGTCAGGTCAGTGCTGAATGAGACTCACTACACAAGGTCACTGAAGGGACTCTCAATGTATAGAAAGGTTACAGTGGGCAGAATTCCTTCGAATCAAAGGTCATGGACAATACAGGAATGAACTTATAAGTCTACAGCTGATGAAAAACTCTGTATCAGAAAAGAAGAGGGAGCAGAGCAAGGAATTTTTGGAATCCTTCCTGTCAACCTCATTAAACATGATTGATGACTTCAACACCTTCAGGTCTGAGAGAATGGAGGTGTATGAGACATTTGCCTTTTGGGATTGTTTTGTCAGGATGGTATGTGTCCTCAAAGAACTTATGAGAGCTGATCGTGAGGGAAACTGGGAATTACACCTCCACAATGTACGAGCTGCTCTGCCCCTGTTTGCAGGGTGTAATCGGATCAACTACCTTCTATGGGCATCGGTATATCTGGAGGATATAAGGAAGCTATAAGCAGATGCTCCGGCAGTGTATGAGAACTTCAAAGCTGGGAAGTTCGTGGTGAAGCAATCGGAAGGATCATTCAATTCCGATAGTGCTGACATGTTTCTTGAGCAGACAATCAACCGATCTTAACCCTTTACGAGCGGCCTATGCGGTTTATTTATATGTACCGCCCAACGGGGTGTTTTTAGCCAAAATAGGGCTGTTTACGTGATAATTTTCATGCCTAAATAAGACCCAGAACGTAAAACAAGTATCTATCCCTGAAAGGGCATAAACAGAGCTTTCGAATGACACCATAACGATCCTTTTATGATGGCTAGTTTTCTTGCAATAACCGTGCAACGCGAGTGCAAAAAGCATGTAATTAGCCACTTTCCCGATACAATTCCGTATATAGCGAGTGAGAGAGGTAGGAGGGAGGTGAGATTCGTGTCAGTAGGTTCGCCGCGGTGGTCTGGAGCAGTCATACACTCGCTACTCTCCTGCCACCACTTGTCTCTCTCTCTCAGCAACATTACGTGCTGAAATTGCCACTCGACCTATGTCGAGCGCCGCCACATAGTCCAGCTTTATTTAACTCGACTTAAGTTGCGCGCCGACTTTTAGGGGTTAAAAGAGTGCAGCTGGCATCATTGGTTGTACAAAAAGAAAGCTTGTTGCTCAGTGGGAGATCATATATCATGAGATGTTGGCTGTAGTCTACCTGCAACGTCAAATCAGTGGTGTCGCTACACCTAGTACAGAACTTCTTGTGAATCATGAGTTCAAACTGCCAGCCACCCGAACATCCGAAGGTTCGATCAAGGATATGATACAGTACAGCAAAGAACATAGAAACCCAGTGATCTACCCATAGAGAGAGACCGTAATGACCAGTCGATCCTTCACAACATCCTCACCCAAGAGGTCATGTCCAGCGAAATTCGTGACAACCTTCTCAAGTTTGATGCGAATTCTAGCAAAAAGTTCGAAACCCTTCGGACAGAGAGGTTTGTGACGAAGCATCTTTGATACCATTCACAGGGCAAACCTCAAGACATTCAAATCCATGAAGGCAGAGAAGAGTAAGAGTAAAACAAGCGACAAACAGAGCAAAAAGAGATTGGCAGAAACTCAAAAGATCTTCGATATTGCCCGGGTGCGATACTATGACATGAAATACTCGTTGTGGTTTGAGGTGGTTGAGAGCAGCTACCTTTTTGATGGGGATGGACTTATGAAGAAACCGACCAAAATTGACCTGTGCAGGACCTGTGCACGGGTAAGTTGAAATCGCCAAGAATTACGGTATCTTGTATGTTAGTTATTTCTGCAATTTGTTCATAAATTTCACTGTCAGTTTGCACTGATTGAGCTGGGGGGTTTGTATAATAAAGCTAGTGTTATTTTAGTTCCTCGTTTATTATTTAATAGTACGTAAGATATGTCTATATTCGCAATTTGAGGTTTTGACATTAAGACGGGATTAAGACTTTCCTTTATAAAAAACAGAACTCCTCCTCCATTTCTATTGATCGGACTTTTCTCAAACATTGTATAACCAGGAAGCGTATATTCGGCTAAAAAGTCTCTGTCTTCCGTATTTAACCAAGATTCTGTAATGCCGATTATATCATAATGTTCTGTAAACACGATTTCCTCTAGATCTGAAAATTTATTGCGTATGCTACGAGCATTTACATAAAACACCTTAAGAGTATTAGAGTTGGATATTACTGAATGTGCATTGTCTGAATTTTCAGTTCGTATTTTACTTACACTACCCCCGGATACCCCGGGTTGACCCCGTTTTTTGAACGGAAATCCTTGACTGCATCGTTCAGCAGACGACCAAGATGTGCAGCTCCTACTTCATTGAGATGTACACCATCTCCTGAAAACAAAGATTTATCATAGTAAAAATGATCCCACGTGTCGACAAAGCCGATGTCCTCCTCCCTGCAGAGTTTGGCTAGTCGGCGATTTGTACTGGTAGCTATGTTGTAGAATCGGTTTTCTACATCAATCCAGGTAACAATTCCTGAAATTAAGATTCTATTAGATTTTTCCTTGAAGGGCCTGATCAGCCGCCGGTACTTGCAAAGTAGTTCCTCTGACCGCGTCCGTTGGACATCGTTAGATCCAACGTGGATGATGTACGTAGTGCTTGCGGGGGCGAGCCTGGAAACCTCTTCCACAGCCGCAACAATGTCGTCCACGCCGCCACCTGGGATACAGAATCGCTTTCTGGTCCTGGGTGCCCTGGCGCAGAACTCGGTTAATTGGCCACGGACCATGGAGTCGCCCACAAGCCGAACTTCTTCCGTTTCCTCTTCCTCGTCAATAGCAAGAATTTTGAAGCGGTTTTGGCATGTTGTAGGGATGACCTTCCTGGTACTGGTACTGGGATGCACATTGTTTCTCACTAACTGATAGTTGTCCTGGGGGGGAGTGAGAGTAGAGTCACTATTATTTTCTGCAACATCTAAGGTAGCTGCTGGTGTGGGTACCGGTACCGGTACTGTATGCACTGGAATGGCGGTTGACATCGTAGTGGTTTCTTGGGCCGAGGGCACTCCTACGTTGAGTGTGGCAAATTCTTGAAGGGATTCAAGCTTCGTAGTCAGGGCATCGATCTTGCGGTGAGCTGCATTCAATTCATCCGCAATCTTCTCTCGGAGCTGGCAAAATCTACAAATTTGGACATCAGTATCAACAAACATGGTAGGGCCAAATTTACCGGAACAACTCGTGCAGGTTCGTTGCGGCGCCATGACGATATAATCACAATATGCCTGAAAATCACACAAATTTATGTTAGCAAAATGGTACAATTAAAGCCTGAAAATCACAACAAATTTATGCTAGCAAAGTGATCAAATTAATATGCCTGTAAATCACAAACAATATGTTAGCAATAGAACACAATTTATGCCTGAAAATAAAAAAAAAATTGATGTTAGCAGTATGACACAGTTAAAGCCTGAACATTGCAAATGGACTAGTAATTTGTTACAAAATTTACTGGAAAAAAAAAGGTGGGAGAGGGTTAATTTAGCCTAGTGAGAAAACTGGAAAGCAGTATACAGTACAGTAACAAAAAATATTGGTTAGCAATATGGTACAATTAATGCCTGTAAATCACAAAAAGAATATGTTAATCACAAAAAGAATATGTTAGCAATAGAAAACAATTTTATGCCTGAAAATAAAAATAAAATTATGTTAGCAGTATGACACAGTTAGGCCTGTATATTAGTTTATACAGTGGTCGACACAATAATAATAATAATAATGGAGTTAGTAATATCCCTGGCAAGAGTGTGAGAGGCCTATTAATGTGGTGACAAGTATCTGAAATGCGATTAATAAATAGGCTATCAAAAAGTATTACAGTAACTAAATTATTCTAACCCAATATTAAAGAGTGTTGATTCATCACCCCCAATGGCTCTCCTCTCATATAACTGACAAACCTGGTGAATAAGCTTACCTCTTTTCTACCCTAAATGACCAAGAGCAGTTAGTCCAGCTCGTATCCCTGACCGGCTTGGAGATCGCCCCAACACCGTTAATGATTTTTAACCTCTAATCGTTCTGCCTATGTTGTAAACCTACTCTCTCCGTTGGGCTCGTCCGATCATAAATCTTACTCTGTTACTTGTCCTATCTCTCCAGTACAGCTATCCGATCCTCCCAGCAGGCGGCGCTTGTGGCACTTTGGCGCTGCCGACTGGGCGCCTCTTTGGCAGTACTTCTTTGATTTCCCATGGATTTTTACTTCTGCGGCCGGGAACCCTCAGAGTGTGATGATAGCATTACCGAGATAATAATCTTAGGCATGGAGACATATATTCAATTTTCTTTCTCTTAGTCTAATGTAAACAAATCTTGGTTTACTCATGTTTGTTCTACTGCTCGACACAAAAAGGAGAAACCATTCAAACAGTACCGTCACCTTCAAACTCAAGAATCTCGTACTTTCTATGTTTCTGCATGGAATCAGGTCAAATCTGTTCTTCGGCTCACCAAAAACTCTTTCATCAATAAGAGATGCTCTGTACTTTCTAACTCTAGTTCTTTCTAAGCTCTCTGACATCTAGCCAAAAACCTCTCCAATAATTTATTTTCCTCGTCTTTCTCTCCTCTTTATCACTATTAAGGTAGCACCGCCACTTCTTCCTCTGAAAATGCTGATCTCTTTGCTCAAAATTCCGCTAAAAGATCCCTCTTGGATAACTCCGGTGCTATTACTCTCTCTTCACGCCCCTCTCTCTTATTTATGCCTAATATCCTAATCTCTTCTAAGGATGTAATTTCTGCCCTCTATGGGCGTAATACTATGAAGGCGTATGGACCTGATAGTGTTCCTCCTGTTGTACTCGAAAACAGTTCTTCTGTGCTGACTCCCTGCCTTTCCTCTAATGTGTTACCTTTTTCCTGAAAGTTTCCTCTCATTCAACGTGTTGCAAAGAAGGATGACCGCTCTCAGCCCCCAACTATCGTCTAATTGCTTTCATTTCTTGTATCTCTACTTCTCATAATCTACTTTCAGATCGCCAGTATGGTTTCCTTAACCATTTGGTTGCAGGAGACGTTCTGGAACACCATGGCAATTTACAGCAATTTACAACCTTTTAAAGCCTTATAAAGCCTGTAGAATCGAGTGTCAGTGGGCAGGAGCGAAAGGGGATCCCCTCCACTCTCCAGCACAGTGGCCGGCGCACTGAAGGGTCTCCCACATATCTCTCGAGACTTCTGCAGAGCCGCCAAAGGCAAATATAGCGCGCCATTGCTCATAATTAGCGAATATTTGCCAATGTCCTTGGTAGCGCTGCGGGTCACTCGAACGCGCTACGAAGCTCGTCTGCTGTCATTTTGAGTCTATTTTCTTCTATTTTTTGGCTGGATATATTTCACTTCATTCAGGAGTGCCTGAATGAGCCCTAAAATTTCGGAAGTAGGCGGAAATATGCCCACAGCATAAGTGTTAAGGGCCGCTCTACTGGTGATCTACTTTCTTATGTTACTAACTCTTGGTCATCCTCTTTTCGGGAGTTCGGTGAGACCTTCTCTAATGCACTAGACATATTGAAAACCTTCGATAGAGTCTGGAACAAATCTCTGATTTCTAAACTACCCTCCTTCGGTTTCTATCCCTCCATCTGTACCTTTTTTTCTAACTTCCTTTCTGGCCTTTCCATAGCTGTGTTTGTGGAAGGCCATCACTCACTTCCTCATCCTACTATCCCCAGTGTTCAGTCTTGTCTCCAGTGTTCTTGCTAATATTCTATAAGATCTTCTCAATTGTATCTTTAGTCCTATCCACTCATATGCTAATGACCCTAGTTTACAATACTCAACTAGTTTTCCACAAGACCCACGATTCAATTTCTCCAAAACTCACGTGATGAGGCCATAGCACACAAATCTTCTGATCTATCAACATTTCCGTTTGGGGCAGAGAGAAACTTGATACTTTCAATGCTTTGAAAACCCAATTTCTCCATCTTGTTACGCTAGCCAGCTTGCCAGAATATACTCGTGACTCGCTAGCACTCGCCACGGCAGTGAAATGGGCTATAATAATCGTAGAACGATATTCTTTCTTTCTTAGTATTCATGTTGTCATAGACAGATCAGTGTTTGCCTTTATTCTTGTCTGTGACACTTAGACGTATTTTATATCCATAGTAGTGATTATAACATGCAGCGCGTGAGAGAGAGAGTTGGAGAGCGAAGAGGCAGTGTGTGTGCGTATGTACGTGTGCATTCCTCGCTCGGTGGGCCCACTCGCTCGCTATTGGACGGCGGGCCTAGCGTGGTATATGACGTCTGCTTGTCCTGTGACGTAGTGGCCTGTGGTTGGTCGCCGCCCTCCTTGCCCAGTGGTCGGGCTCCTACCCTTCCCTCTCCTCAGAACATGGCATGGTGCGCTCGGTCCTACAAGTCCCTCGCATTCTGTCTTACATCTAACCCCCTTTACTGCTTTGCCTCTCTCTGAACTCCTTCTTTCCAATACTTCTTATCTTGATTCAATTACCCATCCCTTCTGGTTCTCGCATACGACTTCCATAGTCGGCCAGACGTATTACCAGCGCCTGCTCTCACATATATGTTTTGCACTAGCTTTAGAGGTTATTAGAATCATAGTCACATGGAGTCATATTGTTGGGTGCTTCTAATTATTTGGTTGTTCTTTATTACTATTTAATGCTAGACAGTGGAGGGTATCTTTGGTCGTTGTCTGTGTTATGTATGTGGCAAGTCAGAGCCTGTACGACTTCGACGGAGCTGGGTAGCCTGCAGTACACCCTTGTGCATATTTTCCTTTGCAAGCTTAGCAGTATACAAGCGAAGGGCTTTTGCCTACTCTTGCTTGGATACTTGCTAACTCATTTTGTTGACCTTTGAGGAGCGCCAGGGTAAGACCAGATACTTGAGATCTGGACTTACCAAGAGAGCCTCCTATTCACTTAACGTAAGATAAGGGATATCTGTTCAGGGGAGATAGTAGGCTGTGAGCATGTTTGAGCTCTGCCTAGGCTCCCTGTACCTTTATGCTGCTGCTAGACTTTATTAGTAAGAAAGACAGCATTTTGTTTATTAACTTTAACCGCGTATGCTTTAGTAATTATTCACGTATTGTTTTAGCCTAGGTTGATGCATAGTGCACAACCCAGTATGGCTGTTACTTTGGCTAAGGAAGTACTGTTTTTGAGTTGCTGTTGTTAGTGCTGTCACAGAGTTGTTACACTCTCTTGTTTCCATATATGTATCCTAATTTTGGGTGTATTTAAGATACACGCTTTGGTGTCCTGCCCCTGCATTATTCTTGTTCTATATTCGATGAGCATCTTAGAGCATCAGACGTTTTCAGAAGATTCCATATCTGTTTACTGTAGGACTAGACTTCAAGTGTTTTCATAGAGCATTGAAGAGTTTAGTGTTGAGTTCAGACTCACACTAAAGATAACGTAAGCATATAACCTTTTATTAAATCTTGTCATAGTTTATTTAAGCATTGTTATTACTTGAGAGCTTTTTATTAACGTAATTACTCTTGTTGTGAGTAGGCTTTGCCGTCACCGGAAAGCCTTTGTAGAAGTACACTTAACCCAGTTAATTGATACCCCGTTATCCAGTTGATTAACTCTGGAGGGTTTAAGTGTTTTGTTCACCGGCTTAATAGTTCGTGGGTTTGGAATTAGCGTACCGTTGTTGCAGATCTAGCCTATCTTGTAGTCCAATATTAAGTGCCCTTGTTTATTTCGTTGTGCCGGTCGTAACAAATGGCGACCTTAGTCCAGGATATAGTGAACTGAGTTTTGCAAGATTTTTTTTGGGAGAAATCTTATTCGCCATTTTTGGGTTCGATTTTATTTCTCGCAGTGTTGGCAGTGGACATTGTTTTTGAGGATATATGGAACTTGGTGGAGTTTATTGGTGACCTAGTATTGCATTTAAAAACATCTTCGAATATTTTTTTGTGAATAAAGCTACGCGAGAGTTTGGCTACTTTTGTCTTGACTTAGATTTTTTTGGTTGACTCCATCATGTCGTCACTGGACGGGTTTGAGAATAGTGAGGACACAGTGCGAGAGACAGGCGAGAAGGTGGAGAAGGTTGAGTTGTCTGACGGCGTTCGGGTGGTGAACGGTGAGGAGGATGCTCGGAGGTTTTTGGAGGAGCCTGTGTCGGCGGACCGGGTGTCGGGGCTGGACCGGTACGGACTGCAGTGTATAGCCACGGTCTTAGGGTTTTCTTGCACTAGCGGTTGGTCAAGAAGTGAGCTGGTCGCCTGTGTGCTGGGTGGGGTGCGTGAGGCTTCGGGTGGAGCGGGAGCTGGGGCACCTTCGTCCCAGCCCCCATTCCACTCAACTCCTATCATGGCGCCACCTCGGGTTCCGGAGCCGAGTACGTTCCCGCAGGCCGATGTCCGCTGGCGGTTGGGTAAGCCTCTAGGTGACTCACTTGGTGGGTCCCCGGTAGTAGCACCCCCTCCTCAGGGTTTGTCTTCCGAGATGTTGTTTCAGCTCGAGCTCGCCAAACTTAAGCAGCAGGAGCGACAGGCCGAGCGACAGGCCGAGCTCGAGCAGCGAAAGCATGAGGCTGAGCTCAAGTATCAGGCTGAGTCTGCAAAGTATTGTGCCGATGTTGACCTAGAGAAAACTCGTAGAGAGGTGACGGGGAACCGTTTCGTCCAGGGGGGTCGACCCCATGACCAGTCCCTGTCGCATCTACTAAAGTTGGTTCCAGTGTTTGATGAGTCAGGAGTTACAGAATATTTTCTCCGTTTTGAGAAAAAGTGCCGGGAGCACCAATGGCCCGAGGAGAAGTGGGCAGCCCTTTTTTCTTCACGATTGACGGGGAAAGCACTCAAGGCGTACGATGCTTTGCCCCTAGATTCCTGTGTGAATTATGAGGCGTTGAAAGAGGCTGTCCTGAGGGCGTATGAGTTGCAGCCAGAGACCTATAGGCTGAAGTTTAGGGCTGTTCCTAAGCGAAAGGAGAGTACTTTTCAGGAACACGCTAGAGAACTATCAGATGCGTTTGAGAATTGGTTGAGGTCGGAGAAAGCAACTACTTTTGAGGCGGTGAAGCAATTAGTGTTGTTAGAACAATTCTTTAAATGCACTGGTGGGGACTTGACTCTTAACCTGAAAGAAAAGCAACCTAAAACTCTGCAGGAGGCGGCTGAGTTGGCTGACCTCAGGTTGTCGTTAATTAGTGGGTGCGGGTCTGCCCAGAGAGCTGAGGCAGGTAACAAGGGGCGTACCCCCCCGAACTAATGATACAACAAATTATCCTACTAAAAGCACTGTTGCCAATTTTGAACCCAAGTCGAAATCCTTCTCGTTAAAGAAAGGCCAGGGCCCTTCCCCACCCCAGGGGAAGTCAAGGAGTGAGGTGGAGTGTTTTAAGTGCCATAATAAGGGGCATATTGCGCGCTCTTGTCCGAGCACACAGTCTACAGCGGTGGTGTCTCTAGTGAGCAACATCGGGGTGTCTTTGAGGTCTTCCGCGTTTGCCCGGGGTAAATCGTCGGTTGTGGAGTCACAGTCGGTGAAGAAGCATAAGGAGGGCTCGCTACCCGTCCAAAATGCTTTTTGAGGTCATAGGGGACATGGCACTGTGAGGTGGGCTGGTGTGGAACATAGGCATGAGTTGTTGCGTGATACCGGTGCCTCCCAGACGTTACTTAAGAACTTCACTGGTAAGCCTATTAACGTAGCTCGGGTTGTAGTGGTTCAAGGCATCAATGCTGTGCGGTCTTATCCGCTGGTGAGAGTGGAGCTTGTGGAGGATGGTGTGACACGGGAGTTGGATGTGGGGATTGTAGAGAAATTGCCAGTTGAGGGGGTCGACCTCCTTCACGGTAACGACTTTGCGGTGCCTACTTCCGAGGTTCCACCCTTAGTCGTTGCCGAGAGGGCGGCCGACACGAGTAGGGAGGGACAGGAGTGGCTCAAGAGGTGCCAATCGCAGCAGATGGCGTGTGCTGTCACCAGATCTCAGTCCGCTCAGGTGTCACAGCCTAGTACCCAGATTTCAGACCAGCGGAGGAAGGAGAAAGTCAAGGCTGGTGGTCGGTTTAAGAGTTTGAACACAGCGACACTCCTTGGTGACTCGGTACTTGCACCACTTTTGAGGTCCAGAGTGGCCCCAGAACCTGTCCCCCCTAGTGACATGGTAGGGCGTGATAGCACTCCACGACAGAAACGTTCCCAGGTGAAACAGACTAGGCTTGAGCAACCCAGTATCGGGGGTGGCCACAAGTTGCTCCAGGAGCACTTGGACAGGTTGGCACCCTCTGATATATGACGGATGCAACTAGAAGATCCTAGTCTTGAGAGTTGTGGGAACGGGGCTATTGAACTAGATGAGGACGGGGAAGCATGTCATGTGAACCTGTTGAAGGAGTTTGTGAGGCGCCCACCTGAACAGCCTACTGTCCCTGTGTTGGTCTGCAGTGGCCAAGGTGGAGAAGGAGAGGGGGGCAGTGAGGCACAGGTGGAGGAAAGTTGGGATTGTCATGTCTCGGCGGATCAGTGGGCGGGGAACACGAGTCAGGTGGCTGTGGAAGCGCTTGAGCACCTGCCTGAGCAACAGCGTGCAGCGATCCAGCACCTGTCCGGTTTATACCCCACTGTTTTTGCCGAGCACCCAGGCCTCACAACTCATGCGGTGCACGATGTTCCGCTGGCAGGTCACTTGGGTGTGAGTAAAACGTTAGCCTCGTTGTCTAGGTTGTTCAAGGTGGGCGACGAGGCTTTGGCATGGTTGTCAGTTCAGGGTCGACCCATGGCTGCTAAGGGTGGTGGTCAGTATCAGGACATTAACCCTTCTTTAGCGGCCTATGCGGTTTATTTATATGTACCGCCCAGCGGGGTGTTTTTAGCCAAAATAGGGCTGTTTATGTGATCATTTTCATGCCTAAATAAGACCCAGAACGTAAAACAAGTATCTATCCCTGAAAGGGCATAAACAGAGCTTTCGAATGACACCATAACGATCCTTGTATGATGGCTAGTTTTCTTGCAATAACCGTGCAACGCGAGTGCAAAAAGCAGGTAATTAGCCACTTTCCCCATACAATTCAGTATGTAGCGAGTGAGAGAGGGAGGAGGGAGCTGAGATTCGTGTCAGTAGGTTCGCCGCGGTGGTCTGGAGCAGTCATACGCTCGCTAGTCTCCTGCCACCACTTGTCTCTCTCTCTCAGCAACATTACGTGCTGAAATTGCCACTCGACCTATGTCGAGCGCCGCCACATAGTCCAGCTTTATTAAAAACGACTTATGTGGTGAGCCGCTTTTTAAGGGTTAAGCAGATTGGTGAGGTTAACTATGGAATAGATGCGCCCGACCGTCGCATAGCCTCCCAATGCTGCCCTAGTAAAATGCAACAGCCCTACCATAGACCGACTGTATCTGGCCGTGGCGCTGAAGGCGGTGATGCTGCGCAGGCAGGTGTAGCCGCAAGGAATGCGGGGGTGCGCATGTACGGTATCGGCGGGGAAGCCTTAGCACTTATGAACTATGGGAGTGACTGCACAGGTGGTACAGATTGTCCCTCTCATGACCTGGCTGTTTTAGGGACAGAGGTGGAGAAGGAGGGAGACTATAGTTTAGAAACTGTGGTCCCGGCTGGGTTGTGGGAGGGCAATGAGCATGTTGTTCTTCGAGATAAGTTGCAACCTCTTGTTCCTAAGTGCCAAGAGAAGTTGTTTACTAGCTGTGGCAGTTCGTCCGCATGTTTGTTGATTCTCCAGGCCTGATGTCTGGGGGGGCACCTGACATAGAGGCTGGAGACAGTGCAAAGCTCAAATTGGCTCCCTACCGTATAAATCCTGCTCGACAGCCTGTCGTGAAAGCAGAGCTGGACTACATGTTGGAAAAGGGTCTGAGGGATAAGGGATATCGTGAGTGGTCGTTGCCAGTGACTTTGCAACCTGAGTTGAGTGGCAAGATCCGTGTTTGTGTTGATTGCAAGAGTGTTGGTACATCATCCCTGACAGACGCCTATACATTACCCAGAGTTGACGACCCCATAGGCCGCATCGGGGCTGCCTCGTTTATCACTAAGGTGGAAATAGTGAAAGGTGATTGGCAGGTCCTGTTGCCGGCGAGAGCGAAGAGAAGTGCCAGTCTTGTGATGGACTGGGCAGTTTATCAGTGTCAGGTGTTGTTTTGCTGCCGGAACACAAGTTGGATGTGTGGCATGTTAAGGGCAGTGATAATGTTCTTGCTGATTGTTTGTCACGGGAGAGTATGTTTTAAGGAGAACCCTCGCCGTTCAGTCAGTGTTGGTTTGAGTGGAGAAAAATTAGGCTTGCCCCTGTAGTGCAAAGCCGCCAAAAACACTATTAAAATAATACAAAAAACTCACATAAAAACTCTTTCTTTTGATAGTATATAAGTGCAGTATGTTACAGCAAGAATCTAAGACATTCTGAGTTTTTGTTCTTAGTAGGCTAGGCTTGGTGAAGCTTGCTCGTTGAGCGTAATATTGTTAAGTGATACTATTATTTTGGGGAAGTGTTGTGTAGATGTTTTTTTTTTATATAATGAAGTGTTTTTTTTACGTTTGTGATTGTGCCTTGTTTTTCACAACTTGGGGAGTAGCTGGGTGATGCGGGGTTTGTGGGCATTCTGTCTGGTCAGATGTGGCGTTTACCTGAGGTTAAAACGTCCCACATCTTGGGCGGGGTGTTACGCTGGCCAGCTTGCCAGAATGTACTCGTGACTCGCTAGCACTCGCCACGGCAGTGAAATGGGCTATAATAATCGTAGACCGATATTCTTTCTTTCTTAGTATTCATGTTGTCATAGACAGATCAGTGTTTGCCTTTATTCTTGTCTGTGACACTTAGAAGTATTTTATATCCATAGTAGTGATTATAACATGCAGCGCGTGAGAGAGAGAGTTGGAGAGCGAAGAGGCAGTGTGTGTGCGTATGTACGTGTGCATTCCTCGCTCGGTGGGCCCACTCGCTCGCTATTGGACGGCGGGCCTAGCGTGGTATATGACGTCTGCTTCTCCTGTGACGTAGTGGCCTGTGGTTGGTCGCCGCCCTCCTTGCCCAGTGGTCGGGCTCCTACCCTTCCCTCTCCTCAGAACATGGCATGGTGCACTCGGTCCTACAAGTCCCTTGCATTCTGTCTTACATCTAACCCCCTTTACTGCTTTGCCTCTCTCTGAACTCCTTCTTTCCAATACTTCTTATCTTTATTCAATTACCCATCCCTTCTGGTTCTCGCATACGACTTCCATAGTAGGCCAGTCGTATTACCAGCGCCTGTTCTCACATATATGTTTTGCACTAGCTTTAGAGGTTATTAGAATCATAGTCACATGGAGTCATATTGTTGGGTGCTTCTAATTATTTGGTTGTTTTTTATTACTATTTAATGCTAGACAGTGGAGGGTATCTTTGGTCGTTGTCTGTGTTATGTATATGGCAAGTCAGAGCCTGTACGACTTCGACGGAGCTGGGTAGCCTGTAGTACACCCTTGTGCATATTTTCCTTTGCGAGCTTAGCAGTATACAAGCGAAGGGCTTTTGCCTACTCTTGCTTGGATACTTGCTAACTCATTTTGTTGACCTTTGAGGAGCGCCAGGGTAAGACCAGATACTTGAGATCTGGACTTACCAAGAGAGCCTCCTATTCACTTAACGTAAGATAAGGGATATCTGTTCAGGGGAGATAGTAGGCTGTGAGCATGTTTGAGCTCTGCCTAGGCTCCCTGTACCTTTATGCTGCTGCTAGACTTTATTAGTAAGAAAGACAGCATTTTGTTTATTAACTGTAACCGCATATGCTTTATCAATTATTCACGTATTGTTTTAGCCTAGGTTGATGCATAGTGCACAATCCAGTGTGGCTGTTACTTTGGCTAAGGAAGTACTGTTTTTGAGTTGCTGTTGTTAGTGCTGTCACAGAGTTGTTACACTCTCTTGTTTCCATATATATGTATCCTAAGTTTGGGTGTATTTAAGATACACGCTTTGGTGTCCTGCCCCTGCATTATTCTTGTTCTATATTCGACGAGCATCTTAGAGCATCAGACGTTTTTAGAAGATTCCATATCTGTTTGCTGTAGGACTAGACTTCAAGTGTTTTCATAGAGCATTGAAGAGTTTAGTGTTGAGTTCAGACTCACACTAAAGATAACGTAAGCATATAACCTTTTATTAAATCTTGTCATAGTTTATTTAAGCATTGTTATTACTTGAGAGCTTTTTATTAACGTAATTACTCTTGTTGTGAGTAGGCTTTGCCGTCACCGGAAAGCCTTTGTAGAAGTACACTTAACCCAGTTAATTGATACCCCGTTATCCAGTAGATTAACTCTGGAGGGTTTAAGTGTTTTGTTCACCGGCTTAATAGTTCGAGGGTTTGGAATTAGCGTACCGTTGTTGCAGATCTAGCCTATCTTGTAGTCCAATATTAAGTGCCCTTGTTAATTTCGTTGTGCCGGTCGTAACAATCTGTCTACCCGTCACAATATTCCACATGACTAACATATACTACTCAACAAAACAAAAATCAGTCCTTCATCATCTCTCACTATGCTTGTTGTTTCTTTTTCTCCTAATCTTTCTTGGAAAGATCATCTTTCCACTCTTGCTAAAACAGCTTCCCAGAAGTTAGGTGTGCTCAACTCTCTCAATGGGTTCTACACCCCAGCCGAGCTTCTTGCCCTGTACGGGGACACAGTGCGCCCATGTATTGAGTATTGTTTGCATGTGTGAGGAGGTGCCACCTATACCTCACTTCTGGAAAGAGTACAGTCAAAAGCATTTTGTTTCATCAACTCGCTTCCTCTTACTAATTCCCTACAGTCTCTCTCTATATGCCACAACATTGCATCTCTCTCACTCTTCTACTGCTATTACAATAATCAGTTTTCTTCAGAGCTTTCTCTGTGTATACCTCCTCCCATACGGAGAGTGGAGAGCACCCGCCTTTCAACACACTCCCACCTCTATTCTGTTCAATAGTGAACCAATTGTCCCTGTCTTTCTTCTACTCAGCAAACAAAGTTTGGAACTCGCTCCCTCAATCTGTCTTTCCCTCTTCCAGTGACTTAAACTGCTTGAAACTCCATATGTTCAGCCATTATGACTTCATTTATCTATCTATTGCCAGACGCCATGATTCCTGAAGAGGTGGCCACAAACAAAACGAACAATTAAATAGAATAAAGTTTAATGACTATAATTAATGTAATAAAAGTAAATTTGAGTTAAAGGAATAGTTCTGAAGTAACTAATTTACACCCCTCTCACTCTTGGTTTGAGTCTCTCCAGCAACGTCCATGCTTCACTCCCGTAAGTCAATGTCGGGATTACCACACTGTCATGCAAGGACTTCTTTACTTCCATGCTGACCACCCTATGTCTTGTTATTGCTTTCAGAGTTCCTACAACCCTCTTCCCCTGTTGCACCCTCTCATGCATTTCTTCATCCATACTCCCATCTTTACTCAACACACTGCAGCAGTCAATTAAATACATTCGCATATAATCCAACAGTTGGTAGAGAAGATATGTGGAAAGTACTGAGAATATACGGAGTCGACGGCAAGTTGCTGAAAGCAGTGAAGAGCATGTATGAGATTGCAAAGGCGTCAGTATGTGTGGAGAATGAGTAGAGCGAGTTCTCTGATCTGAATATTGGGTTAAAACAAGGGTGTGTGATGTCCCCATGGTTGTTCAATATTATATGGATGGAGTCATGAAAGAAATACAAGGAAGTTCAGTGGATGTTGGTGTACCTCTTATGAGGGAAGGAAATGAGTGGAAGTTGCCTGTACTGCTGTTTGCTGATGATACAGTTCTGATGAGCGATAGTAAATGGGAGTTGCAGGTGCTGGTAAATATGTTTGGAACACTGTGTGAAAAACGGACTCTGAAAGTAAATGTGGGGAAGAGCAAGGTTATGGTCTTTGAAAGGGGTACAGCCAAAGAGTGGGAGGTGAGGTTCAATGGTAAGGCTATGAAGAATATCAGCTCATTTAAGTATTTGGGCAGTGTGTTGAGTAAAGATGGAAGTATGGATGAAGAAGTGCGGGAAAGGGTACAACAGGGGAAGAGGGTTGTAGGAACGCTGAAAGCAGTAACAAGAAATAGGGTGGTCAGCATGGAAGTAAAGAAGAGAGGTGTGGTGTGGATGTAGATGTGCTGGAAAGTGTGAAAAGGAACACCTTGAGATGGTTCAGCCACATATGGGAAGCGAGAGAATGACTAAGAGAGTGTACGGGTGAGGTGGAAGGACATAGAGGGAGAGGTAGACTGAGTGAGAGGTGGAAGGATGGAGTTGAGAAGTATATGCGTGAAAGCGGTGCTGGACAGGAGGAGGGGCATCGACTGAATGGGAACAGAGGATCATGGGGACATTTCTTTCGTGGCCACCCCTTCGGTGATCACGGTGTCCGGCAATAGATAGATAGATCTGCTCTCAGATCGCCAGTATGTCTTCCTTAAGGGTCGCTCTACTGGTGATCTTCTTTCATATCTTACTAACTCTTGGACATCCTCCTTTCGGGACTTCGGTGAGACTTTTTCTATTGCACTAGACATCGAAAGCCTTCAATAGAGTCTGGCACAAATCTTCAATTTCTAAACTACCCTCCATCTGTGCCTTTGTCTCTAATTTCCTTTCCGGCCGTTCCATAGCCGCGGTTGTGGACGGCCATTGTTCACTTCCTCACCCTATAAACTCTGGTGTTCCTCAGGGCTCTGTCCTATCTCCTATTCTTTTTCTAATTTTTATAAATGATCTCCTCAACTGTACCTCAATTCCCATCCATTCATACGCAGATGACTCAACCTTACACTATTCCATTAGTTTTTCAGAACGCCCCAGCCAGCAATCCCTCAACGACAAACGTAATGAAGCCATAGAACTCTTAAATTCTGATCTAAATTCTATCTCCAATTGGGGCAGAGAAAACCTTGTTACTTTTAATGCTTCCAAAACCCAATTTCTCCATCTATCTACCCGTAAGGAACTCCCAGCGGACTATCCCTTATTCTTCAACAATACAAAAATCAATCCTTCATCTTCTCTCAATATTCTTGGTGTCTCGTTTTCTTCTGCTGTCAGTTGGAAGGACCATATTACCAGTCTTGCTAAGGCAGCCTCCCAGAAGCTGGGTGTGCTCAACCGCCTTAGGGGGTTCTTTTCCCCTGCACAGCTTCTTGCTCTGTACAGGGGCATAGTGCGTCCTTGTATTGAGTATTGTTCACATGTGTGGGGAGGTTCCTCTCACACCGCTCTCCTAGACAAAGTTGAAAGGAAGGCCTTTCGTATCATTAACTCCCGTCCACTCACCAACTCTCTGCAATCTCTCTCTCTCCGCCGCAATGTTGCATCTCCCTCGATATTCTATTGCTACAATAATAATCAGTGTTCCTCAGAGCTTTCCCAGTGTATACCACCTCCTTTACGTAGGGCATGTGGTACCCGTCTTGCAACTCAATCCCACCCCTACTCTGTGCAACTCTCCAACCCGAGAGTTAAATGTTACTCTCAAACTTTCTTCTACTCAACAGCTGAGCTCTGGAACTCTCTCCCAGAATCAGTCTTTCCCTCTTCCTATGACTTAAATTGCTTCAAACTCAGTGTGTCCAGGCATTTTGGCTCGAACGTCCCTTGATTTTGGCCCTGCCACTCTTTCAACTATGGGGGAGGCACTCGCTATAGGCAGTTCTGCCTTTTGCCTCCCTCAATCACATAGAAAAAAAGAAAAAAAAGAAAGATAGATAGACAATATCTACCCTCTCGATCCCCAGCAATTCTTTGTTATAAACTGTATATCGAATTGTATGCAACTTTAACACATTATACACATTAGGCCTACACATACTCATAAGTAAGACACCTTTATAAAGAAAAGGAAAAAGGTACGGTATGTTCGTGTTTTTGTTGCGATGATTAGGCTAAATTACTAAAACATATAATCATTGTTTGTAGTCATTATTAGCTACATATTACATTTCATATGGCTACTACACAATATAGGTATTAAGTGTAGCGACGTTCTATAAATAAACAGTTACGTATTATAACAGGTAACCGCCATAATTAATATACTTGTTGTAGGAGGTGTTCCCTTTCTTTCAATGTAGACAGCCAATACCTAAAGGACATCTATTTATAATGAAATAAGGGTAAAAGATCTAATCTACTCTCATATATCGTCTTCTATATGTATCCCCAGAATTGCTACAGAGGGTCCTTGAGAAGCCTCTTGAAAAGAAGGCTGGCAGAAATTACGCTCCACCTGGCAACAAAAAACTCGTCTACTTCATTGACGACATCAATATGCCCATGGTCAGTTACATCAATATGCCCATGGTCAGTTACATCAATATGCCCATGGTCAGTTACATCAATATGCCCATGGTCAGTTACATCAATCAGTACATCAATATGCCCATGGTCAGTTACATCAATATGCCCATGGTCAGTTACATCAATATGCCCATGGTCAGTTACATCAATATGCCCATGGTCAGTTACATCAATATGCCCATGGTCAGTTACAGGCTCAATAGAATTTAGCTTAACCATAATTATACAGGCAATACTATTAACATTATGTTGAATATGAACAAAGTTGATGTTTAATGCAGTAATGTAAATATAAACCTACACAAGTTACACAACCGATATGGATTACCACAAATCATAGTATATACAGTACATGGTTCATCTTTGTCTCAATCTACAACATAGCATCATATTAGGCAATTATTTTCATACCAGGCGCATATTCCAGCCATCATTTTCTGACACCTTCCATGTTCAGAATCAGTTACACTAGCAATGATTTTGGATAAATAAAATACAAATTATATATACAGTAAATAAACAACCATATAGGCCTAACCAAATATTTTAGGTCTTGTTAACATGGTAAATATTGTTCCGACACACGTGATACTACTGTACTTAGGTTTTCTGAGGGGATTATTCTAACAACCTTGGGTCATCCATCCATTGAGACTTGTGATGTTTAGTTCCACCAAGATGATTAGATTGACGTGTGGTTGATACAGTTAGCTGATGTTCCACCGGAAGCTAAACATCATAATGCAATGGAATATATAAATTTGTGGTGTAACAATGCCAGATTAAATTATAATAACAATACATGTTTGCATACAAATATTGGGTGGAGGTTTTCAACTCCCCTATTGCATTACTTTAATGTATCCCTTGAGTTAATCCGTTCAGTATATGATTAATTTTATTCCTGCTAACATTGGACGATATCATTCAGCTTAGGAAGGACTTCTAGGAATTGAATGGGTAATATAATATTCCTGCTAACATTGGACGATATCATTCAGCTTAGGAAGGACTTCTAGGAATAGAATGGGTAATATAATATTCCTGCTAACATTGGACGATATCATTCAGCTTAGGAAGGACTTTTAGGAATAGAAATAACATTCAGCCTAGGAAGGACTTTTAGGAATAGAATGGGTAATATAATATTCCTGCTAACATTGTAGATAGAATGGGTAATATAATATTCCTGCTAACATTGGACGATATCATTCAGCTTAGGAAGGACTTTTAGGAATAGAATGGGTAATATAATATTCCTGCTTGGGTAATATATATTCCTGCTAACATTGGACGATATCATTCAGCTTAGGAAGGACTTCTAGGAATTGAATGGGTAATATAATATTCCTGCTAACATTGGACGATATCATTCAGCTTAGGAAGGACTTCTAGGAATAGAATGGGTAATATAATATTCCTGCTAACATTGGACGATAACATTCAGCTTAGGAAGGACTTTTAGGAATAGAATGGGTAATATAATATTCCTGCTAACATTGGACGATAACATTCAGCTTAGGAAGGACTTTTAGGAATAGAATGGGTAATATAATATTCCTGCTAACATTGGACGATATCATTCAGCTTAGGAAGGACTTTTAGGAATAGAATGGGTAATATAATATTCCTGCTAACATTGGACGATAACATTCAGCTTAGGAAGGACTTTTAGGAATAGAATGGGTAATATAATATTCCTGCTAACATTGGACGATATCATTCAGCTTAGGAAGGACTTCTAGGAATATAATGGGTAATGTAATATTCCTGCTAACATTGGACGATATCATTCAGCTTAGGAAGGACTTTTAGGAATAGAATGGGTAATATAATATTTCAATTAATAGTTTAACTCCAACAGAAGTTTCCATATTTCTATAAAACCATACAATGTTAGTCACCATAATATTAAGAAAAGCTTCCTAATACTGAAAGGGTAAATAAACAGACCATAGTCTGTATGGCAAAACTAAGGCATGATTCACTTTTCATTTCATATGCTGACCAACAAACCCAATTATATTCGTTGCTAATTAGCTACTTGAAGAAATCTATGGTTAACCTTGGCAACCTGGAGATAGTTATAGTACTGTTGTAAGAGGTAAACAAAATTAACTATCAGTTTAATCTTTTTTTTTTTTTTTTTTTTTTTGGATCTGCACAATTCCCTAAACATACCGCTGCGGTCACAAATTCTGATACAAATTAGCCCACGAACTGATTAAATGAACCTCCGAGATGCAGATACCAAGTAAAACAAAAATAGATTCAATTAGATTCAGAACAAGATTGCTTAAACAATATATAGATAACATTAATGTTGTGACCGTACCTTTTAAAACCAGGTGGACACGTACGGAACGGTACAGCCCCATACACTCTTGAGGCAGCACATGGATTACGGCCACTGGTACGACCGAACCAAACACACCCTCAAGGATGTCCATAACGTGCAATATGTTGGAGCCATGAACCCGACTGCCGGATCATTCACCATCAACCCTCGACTACAAAGACATTTTTCGGTCTTCGCTGTAAGGTCAGTAATGTAATTATATATATAACATTATATATATATATATATATATACTGTATACATATATATATATATATATATTGTGATGTTAACCACTCCGTTAGAACCGCATGGCTTGTCCTACAGTGACTCGCTAGGATCGCCAGGGCAGTGGATGGGGCTACAGTTTATGTATTAGAGTGTGCTTTATTTCATATGAAAGCTCGTGTCATGGGCAGTCCAGAAAGGCTCTTTGTTTTCACCCATGTCAAGGCTTTATATATTTAACCCTTATTTAGCGGGGTCGGACTTAAGTCCGATACGAGAAAATTGGACTAAATGGCGGGGTCGGACTTAAGTCCGTGGGCGTATTCCCGCCCTAATTTAGGTGGAAAGCGAAACTTGGTGGTCAGGCGGTGTACTACAAGGGCCCACCCACACATCCCCACTGTGTGACCGTGACTAAGTGACCCTCAAGCAGCCATAATGGAAGGTCAAGATTTGCCCGTGTTCGATTCGGTGGCCGCCATCCCTTTTTTTTTTTTTTTTTATGTGATTGAGGGAGGCAAAAGGCATAACTGCCTATAGCGAGTGCCTCCCCCATAGTTGAAAGAGTGACAGGGCCAAAATCAAGGGACGTTCGAGCCAAAATGCCTGGACACACGGAGTTTGAAGCAATTTAAGTCATAGGAAGAGGGAAAGACTGATTCTGGGAGAGAGTTCCAGAGCTCAGATATTGAGTAGAAGAAAGTTTGAGAGTAACGTTTCACTCTTGGGTTGGAGAGTTGCACAGAGTAGGGGTGGGATTGAGTTGCAAGACGGGTACCACGTGCCCTACGTAAAGGAGGTGGTATGCACTGGGATAGCTCTGAGGAACACTGATTATTATAGTAGCGATAGAATAGCGAGAGAGATGCAACATTGCGGCGGAGAGAGAGAGATTGCAGAGAGTTGGTGAGTGGACGGGAGTTAATGATACGAAAGGCCTTCCTTTCAACTTTGTCTAGGAGAGCGGTGTGAGAGGAACCTCCCCACACATGTGAACAATACTCAATACAAGGACGCACTATGCCCTGTACAGAGCAAGAAGCTGTGCAGGGGAAAAGAACCCCCTAAGGCGGTTGAGCACACCCAGCTTCTGGGAGGCTGCCTTAGCAAGACTGGTAATATGGTCCTTCCAAATGAGAGCAGAAGAAAAAGAGACACCAAGAATATTGAGAGAAGATGAAGGGTTGATTTTTGTATTGTTGAAGAATAAGGGATAGTCCGCTGGGAGATCCTGACGGGTAGATAGATGGAGAAATTGGGTTTTGGAAGCATTAAAGTTAACAAGGTTTTCTCTGCCCCAATTGGATATAGTATTTAGATCAGAATTTAAGAGTTCTATGGCTTCATTACGTTTGTCGTTGAGGGACTGCTGGCTGGGGCGTTCTGAAAAACTAATGGAGTAGTGTAAGGTTGAGTCGTCTGCGTATGAATGGATGGGAATTAAGGTACAGATAAGGAGATCATTTATAAAAATTAGAAAGAGAATAGGAGATAGGACAGAGCCCTGAGGAACACCGGAGTTTATAGGGTAAGGAAGTGAACAATGGCCATCCACAACCGCAGCTATGGAACGGCCGGAAAGGAAATTAGAGACAAAGGCACAGATGGAGGGATAGAAACCGAAGGAGGGTAGTTTAGAAATTAAAGATTTATGCCAGACTCTATCGAAGGCTTTCGATATGTCTAGTGCAATAGAAAAAGTCTCACCGAAGTCCCGAAAGGAGGATGACCAAGAGTTAGTAAGATATGAAAGAAGATCACCAGTAGAGCGACCCTTAAGGAAGCCATACTGGCGATCTGAGAGCAGATTATGAGAAGAGAAATGCTTAAGAAATTTGGAAGCAAGAATAGTTTCAAAACCTTTAGAAAGACAAGAGATAAGAGCAATTGGACGATAGTTGGAGGGTTGAGAGCGGTCACCCTTCTTTGGGACAGGTTGAATGTGAGCAAACTTCCAGCATGAAGGGAAAATGTTAGAGGATAGACAGAGACGAAAGAGTTTGCCTAGGCAGGGAGTCAGCACGGAAGCACAGTTTTTGAGAACAACAGGAGGAACAACGACGCACCTAGTGCGTCGCGCCCCCCTACTAACCACGCCCGGCTTACCACCCAGGAACTAGATATCATGCTGAACTCTTCAGAACTTTCTAATAAGCTGTTGGATGAAACCGTCGAAGGCCTGGGTGAGAGTTTTGGTAGTGTGGATGACTCGGAAGACGAAAATAACCCGATCATAGGCTTTCACCCCAAGCATAATTTGCATGGGGTGGATGTTGTGGTTGATATTGGACAGACCCTTGAGCAAATTGGAGACGTTCCTGACGAAGAACATACTGGTGTGGGTGTTGGTAAGTACAATTTATATTTTATAATTGCTTGAAAATGTGATTGCAAGCATTTTATCACCTTACGAGCGGCTGGTGGAGTATATTTCACTGTGCCGCCCAGCGGGTTTTTTTTTTTTACCCTAAATGGGGTTGTTCCGTGCTCTTTTTCATGCATAAACAAGACCCAGAGCGTAATACAAGTATGTATCCTGAAAGTGCGTAAATTGAGCTTTCCAATGACACCCGAACCATCCTTTTACGATCACTGGTTGTCTTTCAACGATCGTAAAACACAAGTGCAAAAACCCTAAAATACGGTAATTTCCTTATATAATTCCCTGTGTGGCGAGCGGTCTTGAGGTAATTTATGCTCCTAATCACCGCTCCGCTCTCTCTCAGAGCACCTTACGTCCTCAAAATTGCACTCTACAAGAAATTTCCTTTGCATTTTATAGCGTATTATTTTCAGGCGTTCGGTAAATTTCTTACGGTAATACAAACTTAAGCATTTCTCTTCTCATAATCTGCTCTCAGATCGCCAGTATGGCTTCCTTAAGGGTCGCTCTACTGGTGATCTTCTTTCATATCTTACTAACTCTTGGTCATCCTCCTTTCGGGACTTCGGTGAGACTTTTTCTATTGCACTAGACATATCGAAAGCCTTCGATAGAGTCTGGCATAAATCGTTATTTTCTAAACTACCCTCCTTCGGTTTCTATCCCTCCATCTGTGCCTTTGTCTCTAATTTCCTTTCCGGCCGTTCCATAGCTGCGGTTGTGGACGGCCATTGTTCACTTCCTCACCTTATAAACTCCGGTGTTCCTCAGGGCTCTGTCCTATCTCCTATTCTCTTTCTAATTTTTATAAATGATCTCCTTAACTGTACCTTAATTCCCATCCATTCATACGCAGACGACTCAACCTTACACTACTCCATTAGTTTTTCAGAACGCCCCAGCCAGCAATCCCTCAACGACAAACGTAATGAAGCTATAGAACTCTTAAATTCTGATCTAAATACTATTTCCAATTGGGGCAGAGAAAACCTTGTTAACTTTAATGCTTCCAAAACCCAATTTCTCCATCTATCTACCCGTCAGGATCTCCCAGCGGACTATCCCTTGTTCTTCAACAATACAAAAATCAACCTTCATCATCTCTCAATATTCTTGGTGTCTCTTTTTCTTCTGCTCTCATTTGGAAGGACCATATTACCAGTCTTGCTAAGGCAGCCTCCCAGAAGCTGGGTGTGCTCAACCGCCTTAGGGGGTTCTTTTCCCGTGCACAGCTTCTTGCTCTGTACAGGGGCATAGTGCGCCCTTGTATTGAGTATTGTTCACATGTGTGGGGAGGTTCCTCTCACACCGCTCTCCTAGACAAAGTTGAAAGGAAGGCCTTTCGTATCATTAACTCCCGTCCACTCACCAACTCTCTGCAATCTCTCTCTCTCCGCCGCAATGTTGCATCTCTCTCGCTATTCTATCGCTACTATAATAATCAGTGTTCCTCAGAGCTATCCCAGTGCATACCACCTCCTTTACGTAGGGCACGTGGTACCCGTCTTGCAACTCAATCCCACCCCTACTCTGTGCAACTCTCCAACCCAAGAGTGAAACGTTACTCTCAAACTTTCTTCTACTCAATATCTGAGCTCTGGAACTCTCTCCCAGAATCAGTCTTTCCCTCTTCCTATGACTTAAATTGCTTCAAACTCCGTGTGTCCAGGCATTTTGGCTCGAACGTCCCTTGATTTTGGCCCTGTCACTCTTTCAACTATGGGGGAGGCACTCGCTATAGGCAGTTATGCCTTTTGCCTCCCTCAATCACATAGAAAAACAAAAAAAAACAAAAAAAACAACAACGAAAGATTGAATATTTGTGCTTGGCATTATATGACTGTGGAGAACAGATGTAGGCCTACCGTATATATTATGTTTTCATATATTATATGATACATGTGTAACATTTTTATATTATCACGACTCTCTCTCTCTCTCTCTGTCTCACTCTCTTTGTTTGTACTCCTTTGTACTCTCTTTGTCTGATGTAGGCCAGGGCACGCCCCTAACTAATCTCTTCCCTCCCAGGGGAAATCACACCTAGCAGATGTTTTTCACCTCCCCTCTCTCTCTGTCTGTCTCTTCCTCTCTGGGTCTACCTATACTGCATGTGACATTGAAATTGCTTGAGAGTTTGATTGCAAGCATTTTATAGCGTGTTAGTTGCAGGCGTTCGGTAAATTTCTCACGATAATACAAGCAACAACGAAGCTTGGCGAAGATTGTGGTCTACAATATACCTTTTTAGAATTGCATGTGACCTTGTAATTGCTTGAAAGTTTGATTGCAAGCATTTTATAGCGTATTATTTTCAGGCGTTCAATAAATTTGATAAATATATCAAAATAAGTCCTGTGGGACTATGAAATAGCTATTATTGGACAAGGAAAATATTTTGTTCATCCCTCCACTGGAACATCAACAACAATGTCAACAACGTATCGCCGTCGGCAATCGTAAGATTCAGAGTCGTAAAGATTCCAGGACGAGCTCAATAGAGAATGAATGAATGAAATGAATGAGTGTGCAGTACTGCCAATACGTATAGCGACGACTTCCGCTAGCACTAGAGACCTTTACTTCGATCTAGCAGCAATGACTTACACTAGCGGTTTTGTTTTGAAATTTCAGAACAATTTCGAAGTGATATTATATGGATTTTGCCAATTCATATTTCTAGTGGTATTTATCATGTTTTACATCTAACAATATATGCTAGCGGATTTAACTTCAATTGGAAACCCTCCCGCTCGAGTCGGCTCCAAGAAAATCGATAATGGTGGCACTTTAGTAAACAGGTGATAAACAAACCCGCATGCGGATCGGTTTGGTGTATCGGTATTATGATAAGTTGGCTACCCACTATTGTTTATACGATATAGTAAGTAATGATAAGTAAATTATTATATATTATATACAAAACAAAAACAAAATTCCTGCAAAGCCAGCGAAACAGAGAGAGAGAGAGAGAGAGAGAATGCAGAAACTGAACTGAAGAAAGAGTGAAAGATATAATAATACAGAAATATTACAAGCAAATAAATGAAATAGAGGGATTAGTTAGATAAAATAATAATGAGAAATACATAATACGATGAGGAAGACGGAAAGCGAGCGAGCCAGAGAGAGAGAGAGAGAGACAGGAGGAGTGAGAGAGATTAGAGAAAATAGAGAGATTGCAAGCATTTTATAGCGTATTATTTGCAGGCGTTCAGTAAATTTCTTACGGTAATACAAACAATGAAAGATTGAATATTTGTGCTTGGCATTATATGATTGTGGGGAACAGATGTAGGCCTACCGTATATATTAATTTTTCATATATATATGATACATATGTAACATTGTTATATTATCACGACACTCTCTCTCTCTCTTGTCCTCTCTGGGTCTACCTATAGCCTACATTTATAATTGCATGTGACCTTGACATTGCTTGAGTTTGATTGCAAGCATTTTATAGCGTATTATTTGCAGGCGTTCAGTAAATTTCTTACGGTAATACAAACAACCAAACAACGAAAGATTGAATATTTGTGCTGCACATCCCTCCTACGAAATACCATTCCCACCGAATAGAGAGAATACAGAAACTGAACTGAAGAAAGAGTGAAAAAGATATAATAATACAGGAATATTACAAGCAAATAAATGAAATAGAGGGATTAGTTAGAGAAAATAATAATGAGAAATACATAATACGGATGAGTAAGAGAGAAAGGGAGCACAAGAGAGGGATAGCGAGCGAGCCAGAGAGACAGACAGACAGGAGGAGTGAGAGAGATTAGAGAAAATAATAATGAGAATTACATATACGGATGAGGAAGAGAGAGAGAGACAGAGCGCGCGAGAGAGGAAAAGCGAGCGAGCCAGAGAGAGAGAGAGACAGACAGACAGGAGAGAGAGAGAGAGAATACAGAAATAAGGAGAAATAAGAGAAAAATAAGACCGATTACCGAAGGAATAGTAGACGCGCGAGAGGCCGAAGTCAGGCCAAAGCGAACGCAACCGAACGCGCCCGGGAAATAGACCAAAAAGTACCTCCTCTTCCTCACCTCTTCCCACCCTCGACACTCATTCATAACATCCATTCATAGACTTATATGGGGAGACGAAGAGTTGCTCTTTCCAAAAATGATCGTTTCGTTCGCATTGGAGCCATAGTAACGGTGCTAGGGTGAGTGAAATTGAGCGAATATTTCGGGATTATGCCCGCTGAGCGGTACAGTGTAAAATACCTTACCACCCGCTAAATAAGGGTTAATTGTAAAGTATATGTTTTATCATTAACTAGTAATGATGGGATCTGGGAGAGAGAGAGAGAGTAGAACAGAGTGAGAGGGGGGCGCGCAGTGTTTTTGCCCCGCTCGATGACGTCACGGCTTGCTGCCTCGTGGGGGTTGGTTGAGGGAGGTCCTTACCATGCTGCTAGCTCCCTTGCTAGTGGCTAGAGGACTTGTTACCGCTTTTTTCCCACGCGGCTCGACCTAGTCCCGGTATATATACTGGTTCCTCGCCACTCTCTCCCTCAGATCTGGTTTCTAGAACGCATCTATCTTATCCCTTGCTACATGTCCCCCGCTCTACACCTGATAATCTTTTCCTCTGCCTACCTCTCTCATTTTTCATATCTTTCACCACCTTTTATTAACACTATATCCCCTCTGGTTAACTCTGCAAAATCAGCTTCATGCTGGCCAGTTGTATTGTGCGTTAAGGTCTGATATAACCTATGTATGTTTAGTTGTTAAGATAAGTTGATCACGAAGCATTGGTTGGCATTTATATTGTTTAAGTACCGCTTCCTATAATTATTAGTGTTCTGCTGGATTAGATAATGCTAGACTAGGGGTCTGATATTATAAGGTATTGTTTCCTATGAGTGCTGGCTTTAGGAAAAAGCTGCACGACATACCTGAGAACTGGAGTTGATTGAGTAAATTCTAGTCTGTGTGCCATTGAGAGTAGAGCATGCACGAATGAGGGCTTTTTGCCTATACCATTCTGCACTGTTCTAAGCTCGTTGTTTGTCTTTGAGGTACGCCAGGAGAACGCTTAATACTTCGGTATTAAGGTTTCTCAAGAGAGCTACCCTTCCCTATAACGTAATATTTGACGCACAGACTTGAGATTTGCACTAGGCTATGCGGCATGCCATGCGCACCAGTATCTCGTATCATTGACTCTAGCTAGACTTTATCAATCATAGTAGACATTAAGTATATTAACCCAATTACTCTTTTTATGCATACCCATTTATAATTACACAAGCATTTCGCAGCCTAGTTTGATGTATGGAGACACAAACGACTTAGGCTCTTTTTGTTGATAGGAATACTGCATTGTCATGGCGATTATTATTGTTGTAGCGTTTAGGATATTCTTGGCCCCGACTGCATTATATATTCTGCCTTTTTGTGTGCATAGCCTCCACGAGCATTGTTCCGCTGCCTGCCTTTTTGGGTTCCATTTCCGATACGAGCATCTTTATAGCATCTAACATTTAAAGAAGATTCCTTGTTAGTGTTGAAGGACTTTAGTGCACTTTCTTTCATGCAGGAGTGCCTGACATTTATTGATTAAAGTAACGTAAGCTGTAACTTCTCTTACCACCTTACTTTGCATACCATAACCAAGCACCTTCGGTTATAGGTAGTAATAGGCTGTTTTCACATAACATTAAGCCTAGAGTAGACGCACATTTATTGAGAGTTTGATAGCCTATTATTGCATATAGAACTCTGTAGAGTATTTGTGTTCTTTGTTCACTGGGAATATACATCAGAGGTTGGATCTAGCGCTTTCCGTTGTAGCATTTATGCCATTACTAGTCCAATGAGTAAGAGCCCTGATATATTTAAACCTCAGTCGTAACAAATGGCGACCTTACCTAGGATTTGGTGAACCTACATTTATTAGCAGGGAACATTTGTTGTTTTGGGGAATATTTTGCGGGGATCAGCAAGAATAATTTTTGTTTTGCAACATAGTATAGCCCTTGAGTATTTCCGAGAATGTTTGTGTGTATATCGAGGTATAAGAGTTTGGGGTGCTTCTTTTCTGAATATTGTGGTGAGAATTTTTTGTGAGCATTATGTCTTATACCGGATCAGAGGAGAATGGAGACACAGTACGTAATGTCGAAACTGAGGAACAGAAGTATGGTGAAATGGTTAATCAGGGTGGGTTGCCCCTGGGGGGACCACCGGTAATTTTAAACCGTAACCGTGCTCCTGATCAGTCTGTCTCGCACTTATTGAAACTGGTTCCGGTGTTTGTTGAGAGTGGGGTAACAGAATTTTTCGCACGCTTTGAGAAGAAGTGCCAGGAACACCAGTGGCCAGAGAATAAATGGGCAGCACTTGTATCCTCTAGATTAAGTGGCAAGAGTCTTAAAGCCTACGATGCGTTACCTTGGGAGTCATGTATTGTGTATGAGGATCTCAAGGAGGCTGTCCTGAGGGCTTACGAACTGTCCTGAGGGCTTAGAAACGTACCGTTTGAAGTTCCGGGGTGTAACTAAGGGAAGAGATAGCACCTTTTTGGAACACGCCCGGGACTTGTCCGATGCTATGGGGAACTGGCTCCGATCTGAGAAGGTAACAACATTTGATGGGATTAAGCAGTTAATGATGTTGGAGCAGTTCTTTAAGAGCACGGGCGGTGATCTAACTTTGAACTTAAAGGAGAAAAACCCAAGAACTCTAGCCGAAGCAGCAGAAATGGCTGATCGACGGCTGTCGTTGATTTGGGGTTGCGGGTCCTCACAGAAGTACGATGTAAGTGCTAAGGACCGTTATCCTCCCCCTCCCCGTAACAATGACACATTTAAACAGAAGAGCCATAAAACTAAAACTGAAGCCAAACCTAACACCACACCGTATGTGAAAAGTCAGGGGCCTTTTACATCAAAGTATAAGCCGAAACCGAAATTTATGTGTTTTAGGTGCCACCAGGAGGGTCATAAGGCAAATGAGTGCCCTAGTCGACCTCCTCCTGCAGCCGTGTCTTTTGCTCACGGCATTGGAGTGTTCAAGAGGACATCGGAGTTTGTTAGAGGCATTTCTTCCGAGGTAAATACACTGCCAGTGCAGAAGGATCCGGAAGGCTTATTCCCTGTCCGTGATGCCTTTAGTGACCACAGGGGACTCGGTTGTGTGGAGTGGGGGGGTAGAAGACATGAGGTGAGAATTTTGCGTGACACTGGGGCATCGCAAACACTGTTGAGAAATTTCACTGGTAAACCTGTCAATACGGCGCGGGTGGTTGTGGTTCAGGGAGTTAATGCGACAAGGTCATACCCGCTTGTAAGAATGAAGGTGGAAGTTGATGGTGTGACTCGTGACCTGGATGTAGGAATTGTGGAGAAGTTACCTGTTGGGGGCGTCGACCTCCTTCTTGGCAACGACTTTGCGGGACCTACTTCTGAGGCTCCACCCTTAGTCGTTGTCGAAAAGCCGGCCGACGTGAGTAGGGAGGAGCAGGAGTGGGTTGAGAAGTGTCCGGCGCAGCCTATGGCGTGTGTTGTCACCGGAGATCCTGCATCCAGGGAGTCACATTCTGGTCAACAATCTTTAGATCAGCGGAGGAAGGGTACCGAGAAGGGGTTGAAAGTTGATGCGGTTGAGAGTTTAGTGTCAACGGACCTTCTCGGGGACTCATTATTAGGACCACATTTCGAGTCTGGAGAAGACCCAGTAACTGTTCCTGAAAAGGCAGAGGATGGGCTTAAAAAGACGAAAGAGCTGAAGGAGGACAGTGATGCACAGTCGGGAGATGTAGCAACAAGGTACCCTGACGCGTACCCTATGAGAAATGGGTCGGCGAAGACGGTGGTCCGAAGCTTGCTAGTGTATTTTTCCTGGTATGGTTACCCGCAGGGGATTCAGTCAGTCCAGGGACCCAACTTCACTTCTAGCCTCTTTGTTCAAGCAATGCCGCAGCATGGGATTGTTGGGGTTGTGTCATCTGCGTATCATCCGGAGAGCCAGGGTGTGTTAGAGCGATGGCACTCAGCCTTGAAATCTGTGCTTCGTTGTTGTTGCTTTGAGAGTGGGAAGGATTGGGATCTTGGCCTGCCATGTGTTTTGTTTGCTGTACCTGGGGAGAGTTTGGGATTCAGCCCTAATGAGCTCGTCTTTGGACACCGTGTCAGAGGGCCTCTCCATATGGTTGAAGAAGTATGGGAGGGTGCAGAAAAACCTTGTTCTATGCTCAAGTGTGTCCTCAACAGTCGAGAACGGATGTTGCGCAGTCTGGAGTTGGCTGGCCGTAATTTGACTAGCTCTCAGGCCCTCAGGAAGGACAGGTACGACCTCAAGGTTGAACTCAGGGAGTATCACGTGGGTCAGGAGGTGTTGATTCTACTGCCGCTTGTAGGTCACCCCTTACCCGCGAAGTACCCTGGTCCTTATAGGGTGGTGGAGGAGCTATCAGACCTGGATTACTTGGTAGCCACTCCAGACAGACGGAAGCGCAATCAGTTATGTCATGTTAATCTCGTGAAGGAGTATGGGAGGCACCCCCCTGAGCCTCTCACTGTGCCTGTGATGACGTTTAGCAGTCAAGGTGGAGAAGGAGAACGGGACAGTCAAGCTCAGGTGGAGGATAACTGGAAGGATAAGAAGTTCAAATGGGCGCCTGAGTGTGAGAAGGTGTTTTAGAGAAGTAAAACACCTGTTGTGCACTCACCCGATCCTCAGGGCCCCTGACTTTAGCCTACCTTTCCAACTAGCAACGGAGGCTAGTGGTGTGGGGGCTGGTGCCGTCCTTGTGGAAAAGGACGATGATGGGCTGGAGCATCCTGTTAGTTTCTGCTCGGAGAAGTACAATTCGGCCCAGGGGAGTTGCTCTGTTGTCGAGGAGGAGCTGCTGGCAGTTGTGCTTGCGCTGGGGCATTTCGAGGTCTATGTTCCAGCCTATGGTCCGGTCGTTGTAGTTTACCCAGATCATCACCCTCTCAAGTTCTTGGACCAGTTTCACAATCGGAATATGAGGCTGTCCAGGTGGTCACTAAGGTTACTGGTATATAACCTGGACATACGCCATATTGCCGGTTGTGACAACGTGGTTGCAGATGGTCGTTCAAGGGTATATGATCCTGGGTAGATTGACACACGGGTAGCCTCCTGCTTTAGTTTGAATAGTATTTTGCGCTTGGTGCTTGTTGGCTCGCGGTTGTAGCCCAGCGTATTGGGTCGTAAAGCAGGAGTTGAGCGTTTGGTATAGAAGAAAAAACTAGGCTTGCCCCTATAGTGCAGCCGAAATAAACAAATTAAAAACATGAAAATAAAATAAAAACTCTTTCTTTGATAGTTGAATTTTTTCAGTATGTTATAGCAGTAATTCAGAGTTGCACTCCTCTCAGAATGCTGGGCTAGAGAAGCTCGCTCTTGAGGAGCATAACTACATATAATTTAACCTATTGTGTTGGAGAGGGTTATAATTTTGTAAAATGTTTTGTTGAAGAACTGTGCCAGATAGTTTACTGCCGCTGGGTGATGGGAAGTAGAGATATTGCATGGGTTCTAACCATCAGATTTTTGTGAGCCTTGGGGCCTCTGAGAAAAATCTTGGGGGGGGTGTGACGTTAACCACTCCGTTAGAACCGCATGGCTTGTCCTACAGTGACTCGCTAGGATCGCCAGGGCAGTGGATGGGGCTACAGTTTATGTATTAGAGTGTGCTTTATTTCATATGAAAGCTTGTGTCATGGGCAGTCCAGAAAGGCTCTTTGTTTTCACCCATGTCAAGGCTTTATATATTTAATTGTAAAGTATATGTTTTATCATTAACTAGTAATGATGGGATCTGGGAGAGAGAGAGAGAGTAGAACAGAGTGAGAGGGGGGCGCGCAGTGTTTTTGCCCCGCTCGATGACGTCACGGCTGGCTGCCTCGTGGGGGTTGGTTGAGGGAGGTCCTTACCATGCTGCTAGCTCCCTTGCTAGTGGCTAGAGGACTTGTTACCGCTTTTTTCCCACGCGGATCGACCTAGTCCCGGTATATATACTGGTTCCTCACCACTATCTCCCTCAGATCTGGTTTCTAGAACGCATCTATCTTATCCCTTGCTACCTGTCTCCCGCTCTACACCTGATAATCTTTTCCTTTGCCTACCTCTCTCTTTTTTCATATCTTTCACCACCTTTTATTAACACTATATCCCCTCTGGTTAACTCTGCAAAATCAGCTTCATGCTGGCCAGTTGTATTGTGCGTTAAGGTCTGATATAACCTATGTATGTTTAGTTGTTAAGATAAGTTGATCACGAAGCATTGGTTGGCATTTATATTGTTTAAGTACCGCTTCCTATAATTAATTGTGTTCTGCTGGATTAGATAATGCTAGACTAGGGGTCTTATATTATAAGGTATTGTTTCCTATGAGTGCTGGCTTTAGGAAAAAGCTGCACGACATACCTGAGAACTGGAGTTGATTGAGTAAATTCTAGTCTGTGTGCCATTGAGAGTAGAGCATGCACGAATGAGGGCTTTTTACCTATACCATTCTGCACTGTTCTAAGCTCGTTGTTTGTCTTTGAGGTACGCCAGGAGAACGCTTAATACTTCGGTATTAAGGTTTCTCAAGAGAGCTACCCTTCCCTATAACGTAATATTTGACGCACAAACTTGAGATTTGCACTAGGCTATGCGGCATGCCATGCGCACCAGTATCTTGTATCATTGACTCTAGCTAGACTTTATCAATCATAGTAGACATTAAGTATATTAACCCAATTACTCTTTTTATGCATACCCATTTATGATTACACAAGCATTTCGCAGCCTAGTTTGATGTATTGAGACACAAACGACTTAGGCTCTTTTTGTTGATAGGAATACTGCATTGTCGTGGCGATTATTATTGTTGTAGCGTTTAGGATATTCTTGGCCCCGACTGCATTATATATTCTGCCTTTTTGTGTGCATAGCCTGCACGAGCATTGTTCCGCTGCCTGCCTTTTTGGGTTCCATTTCCGATACGAGCATCTTTATAGCATCTAACATTTAAAGAAGATTCCTTGTTAGTGTTGAAGGACTTTAGTGCACTTTCTTTCATGCAGGAGTGCCTGACATTTATTGATTAAAGTAACGTAAGCTGTAACTTCTCTTACCACCTTACTTTGCATACCATAACCAAGCACCTTCGGTTATAGGTAGTAATAGGCTGTTTTCACATAACATTAAGCCTAGAGTAGACGCACATTTATTGAGAGTTTGATAGCCAATTATTGCATATAGAACTCTGTAGAGTATTTGTGTTCTTTGTTCACTGGGAATATACATCAGAGGTTGGATCTAGCGCTTTCCGTTGTAGCATTTATGCCATTACGAGTCCAATGAATAAGAGCCCTGATATATTTAAACCTCAGTCGTAACAATATATATATATATATATATATATATATATATATATATATATATATATATACAGTATATATATATTTCATTAAAAATTATGGCAAGTATATTATTGCAGACCTTCTTGTCTACGTGTTCTCTTTGTCAAAGAGCATTCTTGCCTTCCATAGAAAGTTGTCTCAAGATGTCTCCATAACTCATTTTTATTGGTACTTGTGGTTTGGCTCACAAAGTACATTGCCAGAACGCGTTATCACACCTCAATGGTGCTTCTTCAGTGGCAGGTGAGTGAATGAGGATAGGTTCGAATCGAATAGAAAAATAGTAGTGAAAGGGGGTTAAGGGGAAGTGGTGATAGGACAAGGACAAAGTTGGATGGAAGGGATTTTTAGTCGGAGAAAAAGGTTTCCAAGTTTAACTGGAACTGCCGGATGTTTTTTCTGATTTTGCTTACAAATAGACTGGTCCGGGCAAGGTCGACAGGGGCGCTGGCATAGGTAACGTCTGCCATTTCCGACATTGTCTGTTAGGGTGGGGGGGGGGGGGGGGGGGCCTAGTTGCTGATTAGTTTTCGTCATGTAAGACCTGTGAGGCTGTGTGGTGAACACATGAGACGCGGTGCCGCCACACGACGGATCCCACTCCGGCAATCGCCAGGGGTGCCGCTGCACGGATATGGGGTCTAGCACACACAACCTAGGAAGCATAGTAGGAGGAGGACTGTAGTAGAGAAAGTTTGGATATTGAAGGTATTTTAGTGGTAGGGAAAGAGAAAAACAAATTTTAGTGGTAGGGATAAGTAGTGGTGAGGGTTTACTTTTTAGTAGAAGGGAAATAGTTGTGAGATTTTAGTTTTAGAGGAGTTGTAAGTGACCTAGGAGGAATAATAGGAGGTTGATTGTAGTAAAGAAAGTATGGATATAGAGAGTGATTTTTAGTGGTAGAGAAAGGAAAACAAATATTTAGTGTTAGGGATAAGTAGTGGTGAGTTGATTTTTAGTGTTAGAGAAGCTGTAAATTGGTCTTGAGGTATAGTAGGAGGTTTTGTTGTGGTAGGGAGAGTTCAGAATGAGGGTATTTTTAGTAGTAGAGATAGGAGAAAGCATATTTTAGACGTAGGGATATGTAGTGGTTAAAGTGGTAATAGGAGGTCATTGTTGATAGGGAGAGGTAGGAGTAGCTTAATGTTGAGCATTTTTTAATATGCAGGAGGGAGTTAAAGATTTTGTGGCCTGTTGAAGATGGCCGGGTTGTTGTTTCTTATTCTGCGAGGGAGTGTGTTGTTGAAGAATTGTTGCCAGTGAGGCTGGGTCTCATTTAGTTTGTTTATCTGTTTATCGCCTAGTTGCCTCCAGTATATGTTTAGAGGAGTGATGTTGCTTCTGGTGTGCAGTGTTTCGTTTTTTGTGAATTCTGTTCAGTGTGCGTTGTGAATTAATCTTGGACTATTGTTTTGTATGACTTGTAGTTTCTTTGTGTTTGTTTTTTATGCTAGCTGTAATGCGTTTGGAGCGTATGCTAGTAGGGGTCTAACTAGGGCTTTGTAGAGATGTGTTTTTGTTTTAATTGAGGCTGATCTAAAACTGTTCAGGGAGCTTAAGTGTTTTGGCTGCTTGGGCTGTTTTTGAGGATATGTGGTTTGTCATCGTGAGGGAGTTGTCAAAGTTGACTCCTAGGACTTTGTTGCTGCACTTGATGGGTATTGGTGTTGGGTTTTGATTGTATGGGTTGAGGATGATGTGGCGGGGTTGTTGTTTCTTGGTCCCGAAATATGTTACCTGGGATTTTGTGGGATTGGTAGTGATGCGCCATTGGAGTTCCCAGGAGGTTACTTGTTGAATTTCAGTGTTTGCCTTATCTGTAAGTCTGTCGAGGGAGCTATTGTCTCGCACTAGGTGTGTAACATCGTCTGCGTATTGTACGATGAGAGTCATTGTGGAGTGGGTTGGGTAAGTCGTTTGTGTATAGGATGTAAAGTGTTGGGGATAGGACGGAGCCCTGGGGTACTCCAGCTTGAAGCTGGAAGTAGTCTGAGAGATTATTGTTGAATTTCATTTTCATTTTTCTTTCGGTGAGGAAACTGCATAGGAGGCGTTTTGCTAGTGGCCTTCGTGCCATACTGTGTCGACTGCTTTTTGGACATCTTTGGCGATGAGTGCTGTTTTGTATTTAGCTAGTTTGTTGGTGTGTATGTAATTTGTGATGATGTTAAGTGCGTCCTGGGTTGAGTGTTGTGCTCTAAAGCCGAACTGGTTGTGGGAGAGGAGTTCGTGTTCGTCTAGGTGTAATCTAAGCCTATGGTTTTATATCCTCTCAAATACTGTTCCTAGGGTTTCAAGGAGGCTGCTGGGTCTGTAGTTTTGAGGGTCGGTGTGGTCTTTTGGGGGTTTGGGCATAAGGATGGCAGTTGCTGTTTTAAATCTTTTTGAGAAGTAGCCTGTGGCTAATTGTGCATTAAAGATCCATGTGATGGCATTAATTGTCTGGTGGGAGGTGTTTTAGCATGAGGTGCCTCATTTCACTGTCTTCTGGCGCTCGCCTTTTGGTGTTTTTTAGAGTTTGTTAGACTTCAGCACTGGTGATTGGTGTTGTGAATATGTGGTGGCGATTTAGGTTGTTTGTGTTTATAGTTGGGAGAGGGGAGGTGTGAGGTAGTAGTCTGGCTGTTTCATTGGTAATGTTATTTATGTGGTTTAGGATAGCTGGGTGTTGGCAGGGAGGTTGTGGACGGAAGAGGGCTTCAAATTTGCTATTTTCTGTGGCTCTGAGGCGGTGGATTCTTTGCCAGAATTCATGGGGGTTGTGGGTTCTGTATGTTTCGGTTTCGTGTATAGGTTTCTCCCATTGTCTGTTGTGATCTACGTTATGGCTGTTTATTATGTGTCTCCTGAGTATGGTGAGGTCTCGGTGTACTGGGGAGATGTCATGTTTGTTGTTTTCAAATATGTTTCTGTTGCAGTGTAGAAGTCTTTGTGTTCTGATTGAAGGATTAAAAGGAGTATCTTTGTTTGTATCTTTGTTTTAGAATGTTGGCTTTTGCTGTGTCTGTGATAGTTGCAGCGGGGTAGTTTTCTAGGTCTAGGATGTATGTTTCTTCGGCAAGGGTTTGTGTGAATGATTATCAGTTTGCTTGTTTGTAATGAAATTGGGGTTCAGGGACTGGGATGGGTATTTGGTTTGCTGAAAGGTGTAGTATGATAGGGATGTGGTCAGAGCCGGAGTGGGGACCTGGGGTGATGTGGTGTTGGAACTGGAGGGCTATGGTGTTTGTGATGCCAATGTCTGGTGTACCGTTAACGTTATGTGTGAAGGATGTGTGAAAATGGGGGCCTATCTGGTGCAAGCGTTTGTGATTCATAAGTGTGTGGAGTTGTTGGCCGTGGGAATTCTGTGTGTTATGTTGGAAAGCTTGGTGTTTTGCATTAAGGTCTGCCATGAGTACTACTGGTGTGTATGTAGTGCATATTATAATTTCTCCTAGTTGTGTTTGGATTTTGACAGCATAAAGTATTGGAAGATGGAGTTTTTGATAAACTCGTGCTTTATGGTTGATTTGACAAGGATTGCGACTCCTTCATGCTGTTCGTAGTGATATTGTCTGAATGTGTACCCTAAGTGTTTGATTGTTGTTTTGGTGCAGGTGGAGTTTCGTAGAAGAATGTCAGGCTTTTCTTGTTCTAGTGGTAATGAGATAAGGTGTCTGTTTGGGTGGTATCCTCTGCAATAATATTGTGTGATTTTTAGCATTTTTGGGTGAGTTTTAGGGTGATTGTATTAGTCTAGTGGTGAGGATGAGGGTGAGTCGGAGAGGAAGGGAAAAGAGGGGCTGTAAAGGTTCGTGCGGTTAATGCGGGGATCACGGGAAGAGGATGAGGGTGTTGAGGGGTTTAATCTTGGGGCTCAGGGTGGGTTGGATGGAGGAGAAGGAGAGGAGGGGGTTTGGGAGAGAGGTACAGGGTCGTCGACCTCTTGCATGAGCGGTTCTGGGTCGGAGAAGAGTTTGGATAGGTTAAGGTCAGGAAGGGATTCAGAGATGGAGGTTTTGGGGTAGGTTGAGGATAGGGGTTGTTGTTAGAGGTGGAGGCAGTACAAAGGAGTACAAAGGAAATCAAGCAACAACAGTCTAGTGACCCTTCTAGGCTGTTTGTCCTCCAAAATACTGAGGATCAAGTGTCCAAACAGTGGTTTAGAGTGGGTAAGGGAACATTGGAAAGGGAATTACTGCCCAGGAACTAATGTCCGTGGCAAGATTAGGAAGTTAGTAGGGGACAGATGGGTTAGTAACTGAGGGGGGGATAAAATAATGTTATTCATTTACAAACGCAGTCAGTCGCGGGTTTGATGCGAGATATTTGTCTAGGCGGAGTTTAAATGAATCAACGGTGCTGCAGTCTATAACGTCTCGGGGAAGCCCATTCCACAAGTTGGCAACTCGATTGAAGAAGAAATTCTTAGATTCGTGTGAATTAAAAGATTTACCAATAATTTTGCAACCGTTTCCCCGGGTGTAATTAGATTGGTCGATAGTGAAGCGATGCCTTTGATGATTTTGAACATTTGAATTAAGTCACCTCTTAATCTGCGCTGGGTTAAAGGAAATAGATGTAATTCTCTAAGATGCTCTTCGTATGGTTTGTTCTTTAGGCTAGGTATCATTTTGGTAACTCTACGTTGAACTCGTTCTAGCTTGTTTATATCTTTTTGGTAATAAGGGCACCAGGATTGAACGCAGTATTCCAGAAGAGGGCGGACTAAGGAATTGTAAAGGGTTAGGATAACTTCTTTGGATTTATGCTCAAATGACCTGCCTATGAAGCCAATTATTTTGTTTGCCTTCTTAAGAACTTCTGAACATTGTTGACTCGGTTTTAGGTTACTCGATATTGTTACTCCCAGATCCGTTTCTCTGTTTACATTCTTAAGCTGAGTGCCATTCATCGAATAGTTTGCTTTCTCATTTAGGTATCCGATATGTAGTACTTTACATTTATCCGCATTGAAACTCATTTGCCAAATTTGGGCCCAACATGACAATTTATCTGGATTGTGTTGCATATCGTCAACTTGTTCTTTTGAGAGTACGCTATTTGCAATTTTTGTATCGTCAGCAAATTTTGAGATTGTACAGGTGAGACCCTCATCTATGTCGTTGATGTAAATTAGAAAGATAATTGGTCCTAGTACCGATCCCTGGGGTACCCCGCTACTTACATTGGTCCATTTAGATGCCTTACCGTTTATGACTACTCTTTGCTTTCTGTCGCTGAGCCAATTTTCTATCCATTTCAACACACCGTCTTGTATTCCATGCGCTTTTAGTTTTAGCAGTAAACATTTGTGGGGAACTTTGTCAAAGGCCTTTTGAAAATCAAGGTATATAATATCTACAGCTTTACTCTCATCGTAGAAGTTGAGGATATCGCGGAAGAAATCTAAGAGGTTTGTTAAACAGGAACGTTTTTTACGAAAGCCGTGTTGAGTATCTTTAAGTATGTTATTTTCCTCTAAGTGATTTACGAGTCTGTCTCTTATGACCGTTTCTAGCATTTTACATACAACTGAGGTTAAGCTAATTGGACGATAGTTACTGGGTAGGGATTTGCTGCCTTTTTTTAATATCGGTGTTACGTTGGCTAGCTTCCACTGATCAGGCATAGTTCCAGACTGCAAGGATTTATTGAATAGTAATGTCAGTGGTTTGGAGAGCTCATCCTTAGCTTCCTTTAGAACTCTAGGTGAGATTGTATCAGGTCCAGGCGTTTTATTTACCTTGAGTTTATCTAAACAATTCAATACTTCTCTCTCTGTAACGGTGATATTGCTTAGAACATCTGAATATCAATCTGAATCGGCGATGGTGTAGGGATATCACTGGGGTCTTCTGTTGTAAAAAGTGATGCAAAGAAGGCATTGAGGGCATTACTCATTTGTACTTCGTCTTTGGTGTATTCTCCATTTTCATCGACTAACGGTCCAACAGTTGAAGTAACTACTTTTTTCTTTCTGATATAACTATAGAATTCTTTCGGGTTTGTTTTACTTTGATTCGCAATATGTAACTCTAAGGTCTTTTTACTTTGCTTAATTAACTTTTTGGCTTTGCGTCGTAGCTCTACAAATTTCACCCGTTCTTCGTCATTTTGTGAGGATTTTAATCTATCATTAGCAAATTTTTTAGCAAGCAGGCAGTTTGAAATATCTTTATTCCACCATTTGGGCTTATTATTATGGCCTGGACGCTGTATTTTCGATGGTATGCAGTCTTGCACTGCTTTTAGGTAAGTGGTTTCGAATAACTTCCAAGATGTATTTATGTCGTTATTGTTTATTAAAAAGCTCCAGTCAGTTTTTTAAAACATAGCTCTAAGTTTATGGAAGTTTGTTTTCTTGAAATTAGGGATTTTTTCGATGCTACTATTTGGTTCGTTACTAGTAAACTTTAAAGTGAAAGTTATCGTACGATGGTCGCTGTTACTGAATTCATCACCAACATTCAAATTCTCTATTAATTCTTCTTTTGTTGCAAGTACAATGTCAAGAACGTTAATACCACGGGTCGGCGTTTGAACAAATTGATAAAGCGAACTCTCTTGCAAGTTCGTTTACAAGTCATGTCCGGAGTGTGAAGTAAGAGTATCGCCCCACTTGGTCACAGGTAAATTAAAGTCGCCAAAAATTACGGTATCTTGTGAGTTACTTACATCTGTAATTTGCTAGTAAATTTCTCGGTCAGTTTGCACTGATTGGGCTGGAGGTCTGTATATTAATGCAAGTATTATTTTTGTACCTTTATTATTCTTTATTAGCACAAAAGATGTGTCGACGTTCACAATTTGAGGTTTTGACAAGAGGGTAGGGTTAAGACTTTCTTTGATATAAAGTAAAACGCCACCTCCATTTTGATTTATTCGGCTTTTCTCAAACATTACATAACCGGGAAGTGAATACTCCGCTAAAAAGTCTCTATCTTCTGTATTGAGCCAAGATTCTGTTATGCCAATCACATCATAATTTTCTGTAAACACTAGCTCCTCTAAATCTGAAAATGTATTGCGTATGCTACGAGCGTTTGCATAGAAAACCTTTAAATTTGTTATTTTAGAACTCACGGAATGCTCTTTAATAATATTTTTGGTTCTTGTCGGATCTACATTTATGTTCATGGCTGTCCTCGGTCCACGCTGTCTTCGGTCCTTATCGCTGGTGGTCCTCGGTTGCCTCTGTTTTTTGCTTGGCGTTGGATGATTTATGTCACTGCTGCTTCTTCTCGGATGGCGTTTTTTGATCCATGGCTGCGGACTGCTTCGTGTAGGAGACGACCTATGCGTGCTGACCCCACAGGGTTTAGATGAGTGCCATCCTTGCGGAACAGAGTAGGCTGGTTATAGTGAGGGGAGAAGTTGTGATTTGGGGTTCGGAGGTAGGGGGGATGTGGGTTTGGGTTTCGGGAGCTGAGGATAGGGTTTGAGGGTTTGGTTGGAAGGTGGGGGGGATGGTTAGGTACGTGAAGGAAAAGATGAATGGGGGGGAGGGAAACATAGTAGTGTAGGAGAATAGAAAGTTTTGGATGGAGGAAGAAGAAGTTGAGAAAAGGGAAGTACAGTAAAAGATAAAAGTACTTGGGATCAACCAAGCTGCTCCATTGTTTATGTGTTTTTGGGAAGGTGCATCTGGTGCAAACACTGTCAGTTTCTTCTGGATGGCTGGTGAGGGAGGTATTCCTGCTGCTTCAGTCTTCTGAATTTCCTTAGTCAGCTCACAGTAGATCTTCTTCAGCTCGCTGGCAGTAACCGCCAAGTCAATATCCTTGTCTCATTCTTCCTCTATCTTCTCCACATCGACTTCTTCTCCCATGGTGGACTCGGAGTATTCAGACGACGTAGAGGAGGAGGCTTCCACCGGATGGTCAGTGGTGGCTGGTGATGGTGTGGAGGTTGCTGCTGGTTCTGCGATGTTGACAGGAGATGTTGGAGGTGGTGATGCAGAGACTGTTGTATGTGGAGGTGGTGGAGGTTTTGAGAGAGGCTTCTGGAGATCCAGTCGCTTCCTCGGGTGACTTCTTGGCTTCATAGCCTGAGTAAGAATGAGCCTGGGTGGTGAAGATGGTCCTGGAAGAGGCGGGATGATGATGGGAGGGAGGTTATTTGCCTTCAGGAGTGTAGGAAGATACACCTGAAGCAGCTTGTGATCCCCTTTGCAGAGGGTCACTGCAGTTGTGACAACAACCTGGACCAAATCCGGGTGTTTTAAACAACTGACTGCTGCTGTGGCGTGGTGGTAGTCCTCCCTCTTGCCTCTTCCACCATGTCTTGAACCCTTCAGGATCTCTCCATCCGGGCCCATGACATTGATGGCCTCATCTCCTCTCCTTCTCCTCTTGATGGTGAAGGATACCCTCTCATTGGTGGCAAGAGACGGCACAAGATGGAGAGGATTAGGTTTGGAGATGCCTGTGGAATGAATAAAAATGTCCCCTCCACTGTAGGTGATAAAACCAAACCCCTTCTTGGCATTGAACCACTTAACAACATGGCCAGTGAAGTTGGTGGTGGCACTGGGAGTCTCAGCAGGCATGATGATTGGCTGGCTGGTCTCTGCTGGTGGTCCCTGGTCTCTGCTCCTGAATCGGGGGATAGGTTGAATGAATGAATTAATATAGAAAAGGTGGGTGAAATTGAAAGAAGGGAAGTTTTTATTGGTGTAGTAGTAGAGAAAGTGTTAACGTAATTTGGGGGCCTTTTATACCCAGCCAGGTTAGTGAGTGGAAGGTTTGGAGGCTTCTGATTGGCTGGCTGCCAACTGCCTAAGCTATGCTGCTCTCTAATGGCTGGCTGGTAGCTGACTGAGCTATGCTGCTCTCTGATTGGCTGGCTGAGGAGTGATGACATCTGTCTCTCTTCCCCCACCAAGGAGAGAGGATCTCTTCACACTAGGCAGAGCCTGCAGGTCTTCAGCTTGTATGTTTAAGTTAGGGGATAGTTCTTTATGAAAAGAGCTTCCAGGATGGGCAGTCTTCTTTGGTCTTGATTTATAGCTAGCACTTTTGTATTTTCCACCAAGATATCTCTTTATGGTTGCATGGTGGGCTTTTCATGCAACCTTCATGGTGCTGTAAGTGACTCACGGCCTCAAAGACTCCTTTCCAGATTCAATATCTGAAGGGATGTATATTTGGAACATTTGAATTCTATTAGATAATTAATGACTACTGAGTTTCAAAAGGATTAAGATGGTGAGTAATGGGAACAGAATGGCTGCCACTAGTGTGTTGTATGCAGATGCCGTAGTGTTATGTGCCGAGGGCGAGAATAAACTGTGCCAGATGGTGGCGATAATTGTGGAAGTAGGCCTATGTGAAAGACGATGTCTGAAAGTAAATGTAATTACAAGCAAAATGATGGTAGTAGAATGAGAAGGAGACACTGTGTGTAATGTAAGGATTCATAGAGAACAGCTTGAACTAATAGAAGAGTTCATGTACTGTATGTGGGAGCCATGATTGAGAAAGTGGAAAATGTGCAAGAGAAGTAGAAACCAGAGTAACACAAGGAAGAAGGATAGCTAGAGCAATCAAACCTTGTTTAGAAGCAGAAACATGAGTATGGAAGCGGTGAGAGGATTGCATAAGGGTGTGTTGGTGCGGACATTGATGTATGGATGTGAAACTCTGGTATTGCATAAACACGAAAACTCGAAATGTCACGAGTAAGAGTAGTTGAAATTGATTTGCTAAGAAATGCGTGTGAAGTTTGAAGAATAGACAAAGTAAGAAGTGTGAACATAAGGGAGGCATGTGGAGTTAAGAAGCCGGTAAAGCAAAAGGTTGAAGAAAGTATTCTCAGATGGTATGGTCATATGACAAGAATGCCTGAAGAAAGAATAATTAAAAGGATCTATGTGAGTGAAGTGAACGGAAGAAGAAAGCTTGGAAAGCAGAGAAGAAGAGTGGATGATATGGTGTCAGAATGTGTGTCAAAGCGTGAAAATGGAATAGTTGAAGCAAAAGAATTAGCAAATGACAGACATGAATGGAGGAAGTTTGTTAGAGAGTGTACATAAAATATTTGGTCTCTTTTTAATGACAAACCAGGATGGCCTTTATCCCAGATGTTGATGTGAAGAAACCTTGTTCGGAAGTATAACATCTGAGGTAAAGCCATTGATTTGGATGCTGAGTGATTGGTGCTTCTGAATGCTTGTGGGCTTGCTTTTTGTGGGCGAACTGATATATGTGTTCTTCTCCTGTCACCTCTTTCTCCTTTGTTGGATATCATGCTGATCCTCCCTACACCGTGTGGGAGTAAGGGCTAGCTATTGACTGACTGTCTGACTGAGTTTCAAAGACAGGCTGACATAGTGGCCTTCTCTGAAGTGAGGTGGCCATTTACCGTACGGCGTTGTGATCAGTTGTAAATGTTACTGATACTTCTAGTGTGTAATTAAAACTCTGATGAGTATACACAATGAATATATACACCATGTAAGTATGACCACTCTATTGAAATTGGCTCTCTCTCTCATACACGCACATGATTTTAACTCCCTCAGACATATATGACGCGATCGCGTCATATGGACTAGTGAACCAAAAACTCATATGACGCGATCGCGTCATATGGACTTATCTCCATGCCTCTATAATAAGTTATATGACGCACTAGCGTCATATGGAGCTCAGTAAGTCCGATAAGTTACCTTACGATAAAACCGTTGGTGGCAACCTCATCCACCTCCGATAATTCTAACGGCCGCAGTGTTGTTGTGAGTGTAGTGCGGGGCAGTGGCAATGATCCCGGGGCTCCCGCCTCCTCGGACTTATTGGAACATACTATGTCTGAAGGAGTTAATGCAATATTGACATATTTGTAATATTTCTATATTCTTCGTAAGTTGTGGTAACCTTGTGAGTATTTAAACACGCTCCTTATCTTAAGCTCATTTATCTTTACCTACAGTTTCCCAAGCATGGACAGCTTGGACCTAATCTACTCGTCTCTCCTGGACCAGCACCTCAAGAGTCCAGCAAACAAGTTCAACACCACGCTCTCTAGGGTCAGTTCACGTATTCTATATTGCAGGGCTGTTCGCATTATTTGTTGATATGCTTTTTGTACGATCGACTACATGTACTGGAACAAATACGCAACATCACTGTGTTCAAGTTAGTTTGTTGTTGAAACGGTGTAAATAGACGTGAAATAAACATAACAGGGGGAGCCATGGATAGTAATGGAAGTTTGTTAAATTATACATTACCATCTAACAACTGAACAAGCATTACCATCGATCATAAACTAAATCATTACAGCTCATCATTAAATCTGTGATGCATAATACTAATATTGGTTATATCTTTCATACGACTAAACGAGATATTTGAATAATGCTCATGAAATATTTCTCCAATTTCAAAATTATGCAGTTTATGTTCTGAATTAAAAAGTAAAGTATAACGTTAACACTTCATTAACACTTCACGATAATGTGCGGAACATAAGAATGGAATGCATTGTATGTAAATCAAAATATTTATTGCAAAAGGAAGCAATTATTGGATGCATATTATTTGATCACCACGATCACAAATAATGTTAACCAATGTGAATCTCTTAAGCTCGGTTCACACATGCACGAATTAACGTCCCGTCCGTCCCCGACCCCTTAATTCGCCGTGCCTAGGCGGCGTCCTTTTTGTGCAGCATAAACTGGTCTGTGTGGGTCGGGTCAACTGCCAGAAAACGTGTTATGTTGGGGACACCCACGGGAGCAGTCGTCGTCTAGACGCAGCCTGGCGGCGTCTAGACGACGACTGGCGGCGTTTAGACGACGATTAACGGGATGAGAACGGCGGCAAAAAAACTTTGGAACGGCCCTAATGGCCATCGTGGCCACATGCCGATTGATGCCGTCCTGCCTATTTTCTTGGTCGGGGACGGACGTGACGTTAATTCGTGCATGTGTGAACCGAGCTTTAGCCTTTCAAGACAAGTTATGTAGCATCTGAACTCTAATAAATCATTACAATATCTTGTGTGGGTTCGATCCACATTCAAATGATTGTGCAGCATTAGTGCTTAATATGTATTTCCTTTATATCTGTTTATGTTATGGCCAAGCTAAAAATAGCAGCAGTAGCAGCAACTCCTAGAACAGCAGAAGCTACAGCATTCGCCAGCAATAATAACACAAAAGGAGTGAGCGCAAAAGGGTATATCTGCCACCCACGAGCCATACTTAGGGAGCGTTTTGACCAAGTAGACTATGACCAGTCTCCCTATTCACACCTAGGTGCTCTCTCATCAAGACCATCAGAGAAAATGGGAAACCCTTCATGCCCTTGCTACCCTAGGAGGAGATAGTTCTAACATACCAGGACAAGTCATGACTATGGTGGGAAAATTGAGAGAAGCCCCTTCTTTTCCCACGCTAGGGATGAAGCTAGCTCTCCAGGTCACTTGATTGGACGCCCACCTATGTATGATACTAGGGATAACTCTATCCTCGAGGCTAGAAATGTTACTTGTGTAAATGCCCAGACCAGCCTTTCGTTCCTGAGATTCACCTTTACACTGCCTGCCGATAATAGTGGTCCGATACCTCTCCCCTTTGAGTTCCTGCACCAGGTCGATAGACGACCCCGGGCGCCTACACGCAGAGAGAAGCCTGTCTGAGACACCACTTCACCTTGCCTAGACACCAGAAGTTCTGTCTCTCCACTCTCGACACCAGGAAAATCTATCGTGCTTCAATAAGTATATGTTGTTTCTGTTTTCTTGAGTCCCTATGTCGCTAATGAAAATGGACCCTTCAAGTAACAAAATACATACTCTATATTTATCTAAATATATTATATTCTATACTTACAGAATCGGATCTTTCCATGCCGACGTCGTTGAGCATATATTATAACTAGTTAGCTACAGCATTACAACACCCAATAAACCTATAATTTGTACTCATTCACGATAATTCATTTTTGTGAGCCAATCTCGACTTTTATTTATTGCACAACGCAATTATTGAAACATTGTTACTCTAGTAAACTTAATTGAGTCAGCAGTTTAGATACAAATCCTTCATTCCTTCTGTAAAGAGTGATGAGTATACACACTAATCGGCAGTTTTACCTTAATGAATTATATTTTGCTTTATATTCCCTTTCTCTGTCCGAAATTTCGACATTCCAGAGAATTGATAGACGTCTCTCGCATTGATTCTACTCAGTTGATTAGGCATTTATGAATAAACATTTTATAGTTGTAAGTACCATATTGGAATGAGTAAAGCCATCGTGAAAATCAATGAGGTCCTACCTTAACTTAACCTAACAGTATTGGTTAAGGTCCACTAGTTGATCACCCTTATTAACCAATGAGGTCCTACCTTAACTTAACCTAACAGTATTGGTTAAGGTCCACTAGTTGATCACCCTTCTTAACCAAATCAATGAGGTCCTACCTTAACTTAACCTAACAGTATTGGTTAAGGTCCACTAGTTGATCACCCTTCTTAACCAATTTTGGATACGATGGATTTTTTTTATACTGTATTTTGGGTAACATTATACGATATTACTTGGCTTTGGAAAGTCTCTAGCAATCAGATTGGCAAATCTTCATCAATTAATCTTTTTACTTTGGAGAATCCTCTAGCAATCAGATTGATAAATTTACTTCAATTAATCATTTGACTTTGGAAAATCTTCTAGCAATCAGACTGACAAATCTACCACAATTTAGCTTTTCACTTCCACAGATCCTATCTAAGCCTAGGCCTAATACATGTGTTTAACAATAGAAAGAATATCGTATAGAATGGGTCCTGCTAAGCTGCAAGGGATAATACAACATGACCGTTTTGCGTGGACAGATGACGGAGCCGCTCGTGCAGGCCGCCCTTCAGCTGCACCAGAAAGTCACATTCACATTTTTACCAACTGCTACAAAGTTCCACTACATCTTCAACCTCCGCGACCTAACCAACATATTTCAGGTAAATAAATGTTTTCACTTCTGACATATTTGTCAATATTTCTTCTCCATCATCTTGATAACACATTTTAATTATAACTTGATGGCTAAATACATGTAATACATTTTTTACCATTGATTATATCAATTAAATGTACGTATTATGTGTATTTGTATATTTAAATAATGTATCAGATAGGTTAAATATCAGTATGTTTTACTTAGAAATAATTCAAACTGATCTAGTATTTCTATTGATTCAAAATTGTCTTTGAATTATGTTGCTACCAAATTTACTGTTAAGTATAACATGATAAAATGTAGTTCATGACCACATAAATGCATTCAAGGATATATAAAGCATACATTATATAACAAATAATATACTATGCAAAACTTCTGTCATATATAACATTCAAGGATATATAAAGCATACATTATATAACAAATAATATGCTATGCAAAACTTCTGTCATATTTACGGAGAATGAACCAACTCGTGCTTTGTGACTCAGTGAGCCATAGAAAGTATGATATAATTGGGTTTTCGATGGTCTTCTGTGATTCTTGTACCAATACTCAGCTTCTATGTAGCTAAGTGAAAAGTAGTTTATCCCCATTTGTATTATATTTAATTTGTTGTCAATGTTTATGAAGGAGACAAAAGCCTAAGCTGCCTGTAACAAGTAGTATCCCAAATATTTGAAAGAGTGATAGAGAGCCAAATTCAATATACGTTAGTTAGTGGTATGAGTCGCTGTAATCCAGCACGCTTTGTATATGTTCATATAATTCCTATTTATAGGAAACTCAGAACTTGATACTGGTCGACAGGAACAAAACTAGCATTGATATAAATATTTCCCATTTCAATCAATGAATACACAAGTTAGGTACACAAAGTTTATTTCTTATTTAGCTAGGGTACAGAGCACAGAACACATCCGGAGCTTAGTTATAAAAACTTAAGTCCAATGGTATTAAAAGTGACTAGAACAAGTTGATAATAAATCTACTCATTCATAAATCATGGCATCACAACATAGCATAAAAGTTAAATGGCAATAATACATAAAACAAGACATAAATATGATGACAATATGTATGAGAGATAAATGTACACAGAGAGGTACTAATAAATAAAAGTTGACAAAGGATATCGCGACCTCAGGTAGGAGTGGCGGAGCGAGGCTGAGTTAGTGCAAGGTGCGGGTCAGGTAGGTAAACACACAACAGATACCGCGTCAAGTAGTCAAGTCTACTGAGATGGCGTATAAAGAAACACCATGAATATGTAAAATTAAATCTAGGATATATATGCGTAAATTTTACGTTAGTCCTAGGTACAAGAAAATATAAGTTCAATTCAAACTATAAACTCAGAATGGTGAATTAATATACACCAACTATACGATAAATAATACTTAGCCGGAATCGTGGCTAAATAGAATAGTAATCAAGGAACTTAAATTCACAGAACGTGTAGTGAATAAAATTAGCCAAATGGGGCTAGTAACACAGTAATTATGAATAAATACTCACGGAACTGGAAATAAAATAAGAATCACCAAAATAAGTGGCGGAACAAATAATAAAATAAAATAAATTCACAGAACTGGTAGTGAAATAAAATGATCCAAACTGGGGCTAGGAACACATTAATTATGCATTAATAATCAGGGAACTGGAAATAAAATAAGAATCGTCAAAATAAGGGGTGGAACAAATAATAAAATAAAGTGAATTCACAGAACTGGTAGTGAAATAAAATTAGCCAAAATGGGGCTAGGAACGCAGTAAGGTAGAATGGAAATTCCCAAAACTGATAATAAAAATAGTATTAGCCGTATAACGTCGCTGAACGAATATAAGAATGAAATATAACTTCATGGAACTGAGCGTAAATTAAGAGAAGCCAGAATGAATGGCTAAAGAACTTGTACAGATTTAATTATACGGGAGGTAAATGGAGAATGAGATTTACTCTAAACAAAATATAAATAGACTTAGTAACGTAAGGTATCAGATTTAAATTAATTGAATGAATAAATGGATGTTACACTCTCTGTGGACACTTAACTGTGCACTTTCGTACCCAGCAAATAATAACACACACTAATAAGATCTGGGAGTGTTCACTGGTAACTACGTGTGGTGTGGTGTATGGTATAAATCTTGGGTATAATATATATATAACATTTGTATGGAATACAAATGAGTTATATCCAGAGAGTTATAGATATAGCAAACCTTAATTAGAGTGTGTTTTGTTCTCTCAACACAAGGGAAAGGTTATGAAAAGGAGAGTCCGAAATGGGTCACTATAATTACGTTAATTTGAACACTAGCATATCTTATATAACCTTCACAACAATTCCCGAAACACAGAAACACTTAATTTGGGGTGAGGAAGAGAAGTAGGATTCGTGAGAGATCTGGTCGACGTAGGACTTGATGGTTTCCCAGTCTGTAGAAGCCAGCATGGGACGCCGTTGTCACACACACACTTGAAGGGTCACTTTCTAGGTCTCCTACACACTATTCTTGGTCACTGCACCCAGGATACTTTTTAAGGGGATTTAGGCTAGCCCCTACGGAATTATTCTCCGAATTGATATACACAATTAGTTCACTCGAAAGCTACCCGAAAGTGTTGTCAATTTTGCCTAACAATCAATTATTTCAGGTAGGTAATATTAAGTTTTTAAATTGGTACTTGGTTAGTGCGTTTCGGAAGATTAGAGGCATGCAAGTTCTGGTTTCTGAATTATTGTGTAGTTAATAATGGCCTTAACAATATAATATACATAGGGATACTTAGGAAATGTTGTTCTTTAATTATAAATATTAAACTTAGATTTTTAGAAAGCTTGTACGAGTGAATAATAATTATATTAAAGTTCTTCTGAATTTTATCTATTTGCGATATATTATAGAATGCTTTCGTTACCAGTGATTCATCTTCTTCTGTTGTTTTTGGCTGTCTTCGTCGCTGTAGAGATGGTTATTCTGGTCGAAATAATTACGAGGAAACTGTGGAGGTTGATGGGGTATTTGCATAAAGTATTCCTCATCGCAATTTAAGTCAGGTTCTATTTGGAGATGTTCACCTGTGTAGAGGAGCGGGCCGTGTTGGACGCCCGGTCGTATCACTAGGGAGCGGCGTGTATCCTATGAGGACAGGTAGTGGGTGTTGTTGTGATAGGGGGCGCTGTGGCATTTATTTTTCTGTTCTCGATAACGACTTTTTCTTGGTTTTTCTCCTTTCTCTTATTGTGGCTATCCTGGATCTTGGTTATTGTGGTTCTTCATGATGTGGGGGCAGATATGGTGAGGGTTCTAATTCGGCTCCTTCTAACCCCGTCATTTTACCATCTTCTTCTAAAAAAAAATCTCGTCCCCGAGACTGAAGTTGGTAGGTCCTGTGGGTGTTTGTCAGGACGCATGGTGCGAGACCCTTGAGGAATGGGCACCAAACTACTGTTGAAATGTCGTTTGGTGCGTTTGAGTCGTATGTAATCGTGAACTGGAATGACGTGGGGGACAAGTTGGCCAGGTGAATAAAGTGTGCTGGAGTGAAAATGGGCGTCTCTTTGTGGGAGGTGGATACGGAGACCCAGTTTATCTTCATACTTGGGGTGGCAGGGTCAGAACTGGAGGTTGTTGGTGGTTTGGTTGCAGGCCTGGGAATGACCGGTGAAGTTTTGGTGATATTGGTGTCGGTGCCCTCTGCTATAGAGGGGAGGAGCTTGCTGGAGGTGGGGTCACTAATCTGACCAGGTGACGGCGTGACAGGTGAGGTGGCGACTTGGGTAGAGTGTGAAGTTGTGGCTGGTATGGTAGGTGATGTTGAGGTGACAGGTGTGGTTGGTATGGCAGGGTCGGCAGGTGTGACAGGTGTGGCTGGTTTGAGAGGTGCGGCTGGTTTGTGCGAGGTCCTCCTCCGGGTCGTTGGGGTAAAGGTAGGAGCCCAACGTTTGGTTTGAGTCACACGTCAGCCAGATCTTCTGCAGGGAGGGTGTGAAAGAGATTGGGTTAAGTATGATGAAGGTCTCTACCTACGTACATATCAATTCCTGTAGGTGTGCGACGCTCCGTAATAGTTAATAGTGACCTGGTAACAGTTTGGTACGGTGAAGATTTCGAAGAGCCCTTTGTATCTTGGCTTGAGTTTGGAGGCACAGGAAGTTGTGCTACCATAACTAGATTGCCGGCGTGGTGAGGACTGACGTTTGGGGTCTCGTCAGGTTGGAGATCCTGCAGGTATTGCAGTCGTCTTAGCCGGTTCTTTAAATGGACTAATGATTGATCGAAGTTAGATGAGGGCTTGTATGGGACAGGCAGGTAAGGGAAGGAGGATGGGTGGTACCCCAAAAACTCGTTCATAGGGTGAAACTCCGTCTTGGCGGGGGCAGGTATTTATCCCCCACTGGACTATGACTGGGCCAGTCGGTGGTGTTCATTTGTTGCAGTCGAGTCCTATTTTGATTTGCAATGGTACGGTGGCTCCTTTCGCAGAGAGAGTTTCCTTGGGGCCAATAAGATGAATGGCTAACTTTGAACGCGGCACATTTGGGAAATTTGAGTCCATATGTGTCCTGTGAACTCAGGGACATTATCTGAGTGGATGGCTTCTGGTAGACCAACATAAGGAAACACATGTTGTATCATGGCTTCAGCTACTGCAAAGGTAGTGTGTTCTTTCGCGGGACAAGCAATTACATATTTTGAATAAGTATCAACGAAGGTTATGATATACTTAAACCCTTTGATGCCTTCCATGGGTCTCATGACATCAACTGCTAGTAATTGCCATGGTTTTGAGGCGACTAGTTTTCCTGTAGGTCCTGGGGTGCGGGTACGATCTTTACCTAAAGCACATGCTCGACAGGCTTCAGTGACCTTCTTGGCGGTGATGTAGGTAGAAGGAGTCCAATAGACTTGCTGGAAGGTTGAAGTTAATTTCCTTTGAGCCAAATGAATGCCATTGTGGGAGTGCAAGGATTGCATGGTTGGTAGCACAGTGTTGGAGATAAATACAATTTTACCATCTGGGGTATATAGATTATCTCCCCTTCTTTGTAGTTGTGAGAAAAGGTGCCTAGGTATCCAATCCGGTTTTATTTGTCGTTGAAATTGTTGCACAAGGTGTTGTTGATCTTGATCTGCAGAATCTTGGTGGTGAATGGCTAGAATGGGTTGGCTGTCACTTTCTGTGGTGGGCATATTGACTGTTGAATCTAGAGGGAGTCTGGAGAGAGCATCAGCATTCGTATGCAACTTCCCAGGCCTGTAGGCTATTTCAAAGTCAAATTCTTCTAGCGATTCACGCCATCTGACGGTTGGAGCGTTCTTAGTGTCAGACTTGCAGAGCCATTGGAGGACATGGTGATCTGTAATTATGGTGACTTTGAGACCTGCGAGATAGGCTTTGAAATGCTGCAGGGCCCAAATTATTCCCAAACATTCTCTCTTGGTGACAGGATAGTTTACTTCAGCTGGATTGAGAGTTCGGCTGGCGCACGCGATAATATGCTCGAGTCCGTCTCTGGTTTGACTCAGAACTGCTCTAATACCGAATTGTGAAACATCGGTGTAGAGACGGAATGGTTTGGTATAGTCAGGAAAGGAGACAACTGGAGAAGCTACTAATAGGTCCTTTAGGGAGTTGTAGTCTTGAATGCGTTGGGTTGTCCATAAAAATGGCTCTTCCTTCTTAGTTAAATCATGGAGGTGTTTAGCAAAGGTGGCAACATTCTTTACAAAGCGACGATAACATGACGCTAATCCAAGAAATGCTCTGACCCCTTTAATGATGGTGGGGTGGGGGGTGGGGAGGGGGGGTTTATGGTACTTATTGCTTGCAATTTTGTGGGTCTGGGGCGATTCCTTCTTCAGAGACGATGTGGCCTAGAAATTGAACTTCTCTCTGTGCTAAGGTGCATTTAGAAGGCTTGAGTTTCAACTTGGCATCCCGAATCCGCTGGAAGACTTGGCGAAGTCGTTGGATATGTTCAGCCCAGGTTTTACCAAAAACAATGATGTCATCTAAGTACGCCAAGCAAGTTTCCCAGGTTAACCCTTGTAATACGGATTCCATGAGTCTAGAAAAGGTGGCAGGACCATTACAGAGGCCAAAACGCAATACGGTAAACTCCTACAGTCTCCCCTGGCTGGTAGCGAAAGCAGTTTTCTGTTGGTGTTCCGGAAGTACGGGTACTTGGCAATATCCGGCTTGCAAATCAAGGGTGGTGAACCATTTTGCACCTGGTAGGGAGTCTAGAGAATCGTCGAAGCGAGGTAGTGGTGTCGCGTCTTTGATGGTTACGTCATTAAGCTGTCTGTAATCTATACAGAATCTAGTAGATCCACCTTTTTTTCGTACTAGTACCCCAGGGAAGGACCACGGACTAGTGGAGGGTTGTACTACACCTGTTGCTAACATGTCTTTTACTTGCAATTCCTCCTCTTGTCTTTGGATCGGATTCTTCCTGCGAATAGGCTGTTTAATTGGCTGTCCTACAGTATGGATGGAGTGGTGAAGTACGTTGGTTTTCCCGACGTCTCGGTTGGATGTGGCGAAGATGTCTTGGAAGGAAATCATCAAGTCACGTAAGTCAAGTTGTTGTTGAGGAATTAATTGAGAAGGAATGTCAGGTAGTTTAAGAAGTGGAGAAGGTTCATTTTCATTGGGCAAGGATAGTTCTTCTGCATGCATTTCTAGCTCTCCAATGGCTAATCCTTTTGGAAACATGATAGGTTGATCAGAGATGTTAGCAATCTTAATGCAATTTACTTTATTAGGGATAATGGCTTGAGCGGTCAGGCAATCTCTGTCGAAAAGACTTTGGAGGTTCGGGGTTATTATGACGTCACGTCACCAGGTAACGTAGGGAGGATAGGTACCCTTTTTTCATGATGAGGGGGGAGTGTCACCGCCTTTGATGTGACAGCTTGCCGAGCTTGGGTTATCTTTATGGTGCAGATGGCTGGGTTTGGTGATTTCTCCTGACTGTTACTAGAATTTAGGTCAGGTTTTACGGTAATCAGGGATTTGATGGCTGGAGTGACGTTAGACTGTTTGATTTTCTTGATTGTTTTTTGTTTTGGTTTTTGGAAGAGGGGCAAACTTCAAGGTTTTATGTTGACAGTCAATGGATGCATGAATGTATGTGAGCAAGTCGAAACCCAAGTATCCATCGTACTTGGTCTCTTGGGGGGGTATATATCATGAAATAATGATGTGTCTCGTGGTCAGGAAGAGGGGTGCTAACATAAAGTGGGACACTTTCCCCACAGTTAGGAATGATGCCATCATTAGAGTCTATTAGAACTATGGTGGAGGGTTAAAGAGGGCCAAAATAGTTGTAATGTTGTCGGAAGATAGAAGAGAAGAGACATGAACGGGTGAAGTCAGGCTTTCACCCCATTTAGAGTGAGATGATTATAAATGGGAAGTTTTATTGTGTCTGTCCCATCCTGAGCCCCGCCAGCTTGACGATCTGTGGACGGAGCGGATTAAAAATCCAGGTTGTCCTGAATAGCTGTAGTGTCCTGTACTACCTCAGGTGCTTCAACATGTTCCTCTTCTTCATTTTCCTCAATTCCTGCAGTCCCATCGTCATTTATTGTGGCCACACGTCGTGGCTTAATCCACGAAATCTGAGCTAAAAGGGTAGGCATTCTAAACTGACGCTTGTTTAATTCTAAAAATTACCTTTTTAGAGACACTAGAGGACAGTTGGAAGTGCATGGCTTCCAGTCAGAGGGGCGGATTCGGGCCAATTCCTCTATTTTGTCAATTGGACGGGGCACTGCAGGGATAGGTGAAGATGTTGCAGAAGGGTGAGGGCGAGCGGTAGCTCGGCTGATGACGGCGATCTTGTCATGTTCATTTGTTTTCCTCAGAGCCAAGATACGGCAAATTACTGGCATGTCCTCATCATAACCCCTAGGTTCTGAGATAGCAAAGTGATATGATACTATCTATCTATCTATTGCCTGACGCCGTGATCCCCGAAGGGGTGGCCACGAACGAACCGCCCCCATGCACCTCTGTCCCCAGTCAGTCGACGCCCCTCCCCCCAACCAGCACCGCCTTCGTTCATGTAGTTCCTCACTCCATCCTTCCACCTCATATTCGGTCTACCTCTCCCCCTCTGTCCCTCCACCTCGCTCTCGTACACCCTCTTAGTCATTCTCTCGCTTTCCATACGTTCCATATGGCCGAACCATCTCAAGTTGTTCCTTTTCACACTTTCCAGCACATCTACCTCCACACCACACCTCCTTCTTACTTCCTCATTAGTCTGTCTATCCCTCCATGTAACTCCGCACGCACTCCTTAAGTAATTCATTTCCACTGCTCTCACTCTTGGTCTGAGTCTCTCAACCAACGTCCATGCTTCGCTTCCGTAAGTCAGTGTCGGGATTACCACACTGTCATGCAAGGACTTCTTCACTTCCATACTGACCACCCTATTTCTTGTTACTGCTTTTAGCGTTCCTACAACCCTCTTCCCCTGTTGTACCCTCTCCCGCACCTCTTCATCCATAGTCCCATCTTTACTCAACACACTGCCCAGATACTTAAAAGAGTTGACGATCTCCATAGCCTGACCGTTCAGCTTCACCTCACACTCTGTGACTTCACCCCTTTCGAAGACCATAACCTTGCTCTTCCCCGTATTTACCTTCAAATTCCGTTTTTCGCACACTGTTCCAAACTCATTTACCAGACCCTGCAACTCCCATTCATTATCACTCATCAGAACTGTATCATCCGCAAACAGCAGTATAGGTAGCTTCCACTCAATTCCCTCCCTTTTCAGCGATACACCAACATCCACTGCTCTTGATAGTATTTCTTTCATAACTCCATCCATATATACAGTAAACAACCACGGGGACATCACACACCCCTGTTTCAAACCAACATTCAGGTCAAAGAACTCGCTCTGCTCACTCTCCACACGTACTGCCGCCTTTGCACCCTCATACATGCTCTTCACTGCTTTCAGCAACTTGCCCTCTACTCCGTATATTCTAAGTACTTTCCACAAACCTTCTCTATCCACTCTATCATAGGCCTTCTCTAAGTCCATAAAGGCAACATACACCTTTTGTTCCTTCTCCAGATACTTCTCCACAACACAATTCAGGGTAAAAATCTGATCTACACATCCTCTTCCCTTCCTAAAACCTCCCTGCTCGTCGCCTATCCATTTCTCCGTTCTCACTCTCACTCTCTCAATCACTACCCTACTGTATACCTTCCCTACTACGCTTAGAAGACATATTCCTCGGTGGTTACCACACACTCCTCTTTCCACTTTGCCCTTATATAGGGGGACTATTATGCCAGTCTTCCAGTCATCGGGTGCACTCCCCTTCTCCCATGCTAGTCTGCACATTTTCCATACCCATTCTATCACTATCTCACCACCATACCTCAACATTTCCCCACACACTCCATCTGTTCCTGGTGCTTTCCCCAACTTCACTCTTTTCATGGCTTCCCACACTTCTGACCTCCTGATCCCCACCTCCTCCTCCACTACTTCTCTTCTTCTCCCTCCCATACCATATCCAGCTATGTTTGCTGGCTCTTCATTCCTTTCATTTAGCAACTCACTGAAGTACTCCCTCCATCTTTCGACTCTCTCTTGCTTCTCGGCTAGCATTCTCCCATTCTTATCTTTCACACCCTTACTGTTTCCCTTGCTACCTTCCCTAACTTTCTTGACTTCTTTCCAGAACAGTTTCTTACTCTCCCTCCATTTTACACTCAGATTCCTTCCAAATTCCTCATCTACTCTTCTCTTACTTTCCTTCACTACTCTCTTCACCACCCTCTTACTCTCCACGTACCTCGCTCGTTTCTGCCTATCGGAATCTTCATTCCCTCTACTACCCAACCACTCTCTATATGCTTTCTTCTTTTCTTCCACAGCTATTCTTACCTCTTCTGTCCACCATGCTGTACCTTTCACTCCCCTCCCTCTTCTCCTCACTCCACACACCTCCTCACATGCTGCACAGATCTCATCCTTAAACACCTTGCTCATCTCCTCCACTTCCTCCATAACTTCCAGGTCGAACCCACCTAGTCGTCTTTCCACTGCTCTCCTGTACTCCTCCCTGACTTCCTCCTCCTGCAACCTCTCCACCCTCCTCACCATTCCACCCTCCTCTCGCCTCCCTCCCGCTCTCCTCACCCACTTCTTTTGTATCCTAACCTTAGCTACCACTACATAATGATCAGACAGACCCCCTCCAATACCCCTATACACCCTAGCATCCATCACAGATTTCTTCATTCGTTCATCCACACATACATAATCAATCAATGACTTTCGTTCCACCACTGTCTTATCCTTCATCGTCAACATCCGTTTCCACGTGTACCTGTGGATCATTCTGTGTCGGAAGAAGGTGTTGGCTATCCACAGCCTCCTCCCCACACATACGTCCACAAGTGCACTACCATTCCCATTCACCTCTGATGGTACCCCCACCCTCCCACCACTCCCTCAACTTTCCTATCACCCACCTTACCATTCATATCCCCAATCAGAAATATTCTTTCGTTCTTGTCAAACTTCTCCAGGCACGCCTCCACATTCATCCAGAACTCCTCTTTCTTTCTTTCAAGTATATCCTCTGTCGGGGCATACACGCATACAATCACCCACGTTTGTATTCCTACTTTCATTCTCACCCACACAATCCTTGAACCCACAGACCCATACTCTCTTACACATTCCTTCCATTTGCTACTTACAAACAAACATGCACCTTCTCTCGCTGTTCCTTCACTCACTCCAGCACACACACCCATTCCACACTCCCACTCTCTCACATCTGAACCTTTCCATTTGGTCTCTGTCATTCCACATACATCCAGCCTGGCATTCACTAACACTTCCAGAACCTCTCTCTCTTTTATGCTATCATTCATGCCACTAACATTCCACGTAGCCATTCTCAGAATGTCCGAAGGCATGTCCTTAGTCGGTCGTGGTTCGTCAACGTTGGTTCCGTCCGCATCCGAGGCTGTTCGTTCGTTTTTCCTTGCTTAGATATTTTTTCTGGGTGGGGTAATGGGGGATGGGGTAATGGCGTAATGATACTGCGGTAGGTAATATACTCAATAGTGCACTAAACACTCTCTCTTTCCGTTGAGCAGCAGTAGTATGGGGGAATGCTGTCACGGCCAACTGATTCAATTGACTGATCGTGTTATCTAGGTTCCCTGAATACTTGATATCATGAAATTGTCGGTCTGCTATCGTTTTACCCAACGATGGGTTAATAGCTACCTTTGTATTCATCTCAAACTGTGCCCAGGTCAACTGAGGATTGTCACGCACATACCCGGATACGAGAGCGGCATGCTTGCCTAATTTCATAACTACAATGTGAATCTTTGCATTCTCATCGTCCCTGAATAAAATATCCTGGACAGGTTTCACAATTTCAAGATACGTATTAATATCATGATCCTCTTGCTTGAAAGAAATAATGTCAAGCGATTTACCAGCCATGGTGATTCTTGTATTTGGGGTTGATTGAGTAAATTACAAAAAGTCAAAGCTGTTATGCCGTATCGAGACACCGCTGCCGCCAGTGTTATGCGTCGCTGTAATCCAGCACGCTTTGTATATGTTCTTATAATTCCTATTTAGGAAACTCAGAACTTGATACTGCTCGACAGGAACACAACTAGCATTAATATAAATATTTTGTATTTCACTCAATCTCCACCAAAGACAATGAATACACAAGATAGGTACACACGTTTTATTTCTTATTTAGCTAGGGTACAGAGCACAGAACACATCCGGAGCTTAGTTATAAAAACTTAAGTCCAATGGTATTAAAAGTGACTAGAACAAGTTGATAAATCTACTCATTCATAAATCATGGCATCACAACATAGTATAAAAGTTAAATGGCAATAATACATAAAACAAGACATAAATAAGATGACAATATGTATGAGAGATAACTGTACACAGAGAGGTACTAATAAATAAAAGTTGACTAAGGATATCGCGACCTCAGGTAGGAGTGGCGGAGCGAGGCTGAGTTAGTGCAAGGTGCGGGTCAGGTAGGTTAACACACAACAGATACCGCGTCAAGTAGTCAAGTCTACTGAGATGGCGTATAAAGAAACACCATGAATATGCAAAATCAAGTCTGGGATATATATGCGTAAATTTTACGTTAGTCCTAGGTACAAGAAAATATAAGTTCAATTCAAACTATAAACTCAGAATGGTGAATTAATATACACCAACTATACGATAAATAATACTTAGCCGGAATCGTGGCTAAATAGAATAGTAATCAAGGAACTTAAATTCACAGAACGTGTAGTGAATAAAATTTGCCAAATGGGGCTAGTAACACAGTAATTATGAATTAATACTCACGGAACTGGAAATAAAATAAGAATCACCAAAATAAGTGGCGGAAAAAATAATAAAATAAAGTGAATTCACAGACCTGGTAGTGAAATAAAATTAGCCAAAATGGGGCTAGGAACGCAGTAAGGTAGAATGGAAATTCCCAAAACTGATAATAAAAATAGTATTAGCCGTATAACGTCGCTGAACGAATATAAGAATGAAATATAACTTCATGGAACTGAGCGTAAATTAAGAGAAGCCAGAATGAATGGCTAAAGAACTTGTCGTACAGATTTAATTATACGGGAGGCAAATGGAGAATGAGATTTACTCTAAACAAAATATAAATAGATTTAGTAACGTAAGGTATCAGATTTAAAATAATTGATGAATAAATGGATGTTACACTCTCTGTGGACACTTAAATGTGCACTTTCGTACCCAGCAAATAATAACACAAACGAATAAGATCTGGGAGTGTTCACTGGTTGTTATTGTTGTTGTTCCCCAGACTGCCTGGCCGAACAGCCCCAAGGTCCCAAGCAAGGCCAAGGCCATAACCGAGCGCCCCCACAAAACCCTCCCTGCCTACCACAATAAAGCCTGGGTGACCGAAGCCACTCCATGGCGGGGAGCTGAGGAGGGTGCGGAAGCGCCTGGGAAACCAAAGCCCCACCCAGGGCCCTGTGCCCCTCAACAATTATGACGAGAAAGTTGAGGGGCAAAGGAAAAATGTGACGCTTTGGCTTCCAATCTTGGTAGATTGGGAGTTCAATCCACGGAAGAGACGCCGTCATTTGAGATCTAGAAAATATATAAGTAAAAGGAACAGTCATAGTAAGCTATGGGTATGGCAGAGATCGCTCAGTTCTCACTCTGATAGACCAGCCCATCACCACATGACTAGAATCCAATCCTCTCAGCATCAGCTAGGAAAGGCCCTAGAAAGCCGCCTTTGGCGGGGGAATAGCTCCCCTATTTCAACCCCTTTCGGGGTTGGGCACCCGCCACTGGTAATTGCGTGTGGTGTATGGTATACAATTTAGGTATAATATATATATAACATTTGTATGGAATATAAATTAGTTATATCCAGAGAGTTATAGATATAGCAAACCTTAATTAGAGTGTGTTTTGTTCTCTCAACACAAGGGAAAGGTTATGAAAAGGAGAGTCCGAAATGGGTCTCTATAATTACGTTAATTTGAACACTAGCATATCTTATATAACCTTCACAACAATTCCTGAAACACAGTAACACAGAAACACTTAATTTGGGGTGAGGAAGAGAAGTAGGATCCGTGAGAGATCTGGTCGAAGTAGACTTGTTGGTACCCCAGAGGTAGACACCAGAGGTGGACGCCGTTGTCACACACACACTTGAAGGGTCACTTTCTGGGTCTCCTACACACTATTCTTGGTCACTGCACCCAGGATACTTTTTAAGGGGATTTAGGCTAGCCCCTACGGAAGTATTCTCCGAATTGATATACACAATTATTTCGCTCGAAAGCTACCCGAAAGTGTTGTCAATTTTGCCTAACAATCAATTATTTCAGGTAGGTAATATTCAGTTTTTAAATTAGTACTTGGTTAGTGCGTTTCGGAAGTTTAGAGGCATGCGAATTCTGGTTTCTGAATTATTGTGTAGTTAATAATGGCCTTAACAATATAATATACATAGGGATACATAGGAAATGTTGTTCTTTAATTATAAATATTAAACTTAGATTTTTAGAAAGCTTGTAAGAGTGAATAATAATTATATTAAAGTTCTTCTGAATTTTATCTATTTGCGATATATTATAGAATGCTTTCGTTACCAGTGGTTCATCTTCTTCTGTTGTTTTTGGCTGTCTTCGTCGCTGTAGAGATGGTTATTCTGGTCGAAATAATTACGAGGAAACTGTGGAGGTTGATGGGGTATTTGCATAAAGTATTCCTCATCGTAGTTTAAATCAGGTTCTATTTGGAGATGTTCACCTGTGTAGGGGAGCGGGCCGTGTTGGACGTCCGGTCGTATCACTAGGGAGCGGTGCGTATCCTGTGAACACAGGTAGTGGGTTTCGTTGTGATAGGGGGCACTGCGGAATTTATTTTTCTGTTCTCGATAAGGACTTGTTCTTGGTTCTTCTCCTTTCTCTTATTGTGGCTATCCTGGATCTTGGTTGTTGTGGTTCTTCATGATATAGGGGCAGATATGGTGGGGGTTCTAATTCGGTTCCTTCTATCACCCGTCATTTCAGTTAGAGTCAAAATGTTTGGACACACAGAGCTCGAAGCAGTTTAAGTCATGGGATGATGGAAAGATCGATTGAGGGAAGATGGTACAGAGTTTCATTGTTGAGTGGAAAAAAGACTGGGAAAATCAATTCACTCTTAGGTTAGAGAGTTGAAGAGAATAGGGGTGGGAATGTGTTAAGAGACAGGTGCCACTTCCTCTTCGTAAGGGAGGAGGTATACATTGAGAAAGCTCTGAAGAACACTGATTATTGCAATAGCAGTAGAATAGTCAAAGGAATGTTGTATTGAATTACAGTAGTAAGGGGAGGTGAGTTGATGAGACAAAATGCTTTTGACTCTACTCTTTCGAAAAGTGTGGTATGGGTGGAACCTCCACACACATGCAGGACAGTACTCGATACATGGATGTACAGTGCCACTATACAAAGTAAGAACCCACAGAGACACATGGGCACACATAACTTCTGGGAAAAGAGTGGTAATATGGTATTTCCAAGAAAGGTCAGAAGAAATAGACACACAAACAATATTGAGAGAAGACAAAGGGTTGTTGTTGTTGTAGTTCCCCAGACTGTGTGGCCGAACAGTCCTGAGTCTGTTAGGCCGAAGCCGCTCCAAATGCTCGGGCCCCCAAAGAGGCCAGGGTGAGATGAGATCTGTCTCTGAGAGGGCAGCGAGGGAGGGGATTATCAGGCCACGGGCTGGCACCCCCCGGGAGACAGAAATGGCTACGGTTGGGTAGAGGATGCCAAACCTCACTCTGGATAGGACCAGCCCTCATGAAGGGTTGATTTGTGTGGTGTTGAAAAGTAAGTAATAGTCGTGTGGAAGATTGTCACGTGTAGATAGATGGAGAAACTGGATTTTGAAAACATTGTAAGCAACAATGTTATCTCATCCCCAATCATAAATAGTTGACAGATCAAAAGACAGGTGTGCTGTGGCCTCAGCACGAGAGTTTTGAAGTATCTGCATGGTGGGTGGTTGTGTAAAACTAATTGAATACGGTAGTCATCGGTATATGGGTGGATAGGACTAGAGGTACAGTTTATAAGATAATTAATAAATATTATAAATCAAACTGGATATAGGAAAAATAACCTGAGGAACACTAGACCTGATTGGTTGAGGAAGGGAGCAATGGTCTTCCACAACCACAGCTAAGGAACGGTCAGACAGGGAATTGGAGATAAAGGCACACATAGAGGGATAGAAACCATGCATGGTAGTTTGTAAGCAAGGGATTTGTGCCACACTCTTCCAAAGGCTTTATATATATCTAGCACAATTTAAAAACAAATCATTGAAGCCCCGAAAGGAGGATGACGAAGAGTTAGTCAGGTAAAGAGGAGATCAAATGTAGAGCGGCCATTAATGAAACTATACTGGTGATCAGAAAGTAAGATATGGGAAGAGAAATGCTTGAAAAATTTGAAATCAAGAAGAGATAAACAAAACTTTAGAAATGCTAGATATGAGAGCAATTGGGTGGTAGAGCATTGAGAGAGGTCACCCTTCTTTGGGACAGGTTGAATGGGAGCAAACTTCCAACATGAAGGCAACATGTTAGAGGAAAGACATAGACGGAAGAGTTTGTCTAGGTAGGGAGTCATCACGAAAGAACAGTTTTTGAGCACAACAGGCGGAACACCATCTGGTCCGTGTGCCTCCTTAGTATTAAGCCCAAAGAGAGTAGAAAGTACATCCTTAGAAGAGATTAAGATATTAGGCATATGTAAGAGAGAATTGGGTGTAGAGGGAGGAATAGCACCAAAGTCATCCAAGGTGAGAGATTCTAGCAAAGGTTTGAACAAAGAGTTCAGCTTTGTCAAAGGAAGGAGTGATGGTGGTGCCGTTAGAATGGAAAAGTGGACAAAAAGACGAGGAAGTCAAATTGTTGGAGGGTTTTTTGGCTAGATGCAAGCAAGACTGGGAAGAGCTAGAGCTAGACAATTCAATACATTTGATATTTGATGAAAGAAAAGTTGGCAGTTAGAACAGATTTGGCTTGATTCCGATCAGAAACACACAGAGTAGAGTTCCAAGGCGATGCTACTGTTTGAATATTTCCTCCTTATTGCGGACATCTGTAGAGCAGTGAGAGTGAAACAAGATTGTTTGCATTAGACTGAGAGAAAGAAATTTAAATATATGCTTCAATGCTTGAGATCATTACCTCGGTAATGTATTAAGCACACTACGTGGGTCACCGGCCACAGAAGCAAATATAATTCAATGGGAAATCAAAGTGGTACTGACAAAGAGCCTACCAGTCGGCAGCACCAAAATACCACAATTGTCGCCAGTTGGGAGGATCAGATGGCCGCACAGGAGAGATAGGACAGATAACTGAAATAAGGTTATGATCGGAGGAGCCCAATGGAGAGAACATATTTACAGTGTAAGCAGAAGTATTAGAGGTTAGACAAAAATATAAGAATGTATTGAAACAACTGTTACAGACTATGACGAACACATTGTAAAATGGAAAATTAACATATATTGTCGCATCTCATTTTCCCCTAAAAGTGTTATTAACTCCCCCAGACATATATGACGCGATCGCGTCATATGATTGATTTCTGTACCATGTACAGTAGTGGTAATGAATTTTTATCGATTTTGAAGTCTCGAACTTATTAAACAATTCAACCCGAAACCGCTTCGAATAAGTTTGTATTTGAAATAATGTTCACTACTGTACAATTAATTAAATAACATTAGGCACTAAATTTGTAATGCCCACACATTCAGCATTGCTTTTTGTATTTACTAACATATGGCAGTAATGTCTGCAGAAAACTTGAGGATCGTAATTTGCTTCATCCAAGATGCCTTTGGTCTTTCCTATGTTGAAAGATTTTTTTTTTTAATTAACATACAATAATTTGAGTTGTAAACGGTGTATAAAGGGAATATTACTTACATTGCTTCACCCTGAATACTAATAATGTTTATAATTCAATAGGTCTGGGTAAAAACTTGAAGATGAAGGGGGGGGGGGGGGGGCCATGCAAGGGGAAATTAATGCTAGTGTTCCGATTATAACATGCTTGGACGACACTAAATAGTTTACTTTATATCCTTTAAATCATTAATTATTAATTAAAACAAAATTTGTATAATAAAGATGGCCTTGTTTGGACTACTGTCCCTATTTGTCCTGCTGTTATATATATATATGTATATATAATTATATATACAGTATATATATTCTTGAAGGCAGGTGAGATTAAATAATACAGCATATTGTGCATTAACCCGTACTGTACCGTAGGATACAGTAATAAAGTAGACGTGCCGTTTTTCCCAAAATCAAAACGGCATACCCAAAAAACGGCATGATGGGTTACCATCATCACTACTAATACCGTCAATCACCATCATCACTACTACTTCCTTCATCACTACAACCGCCACAATCATCACAACTGCTGTCATCACCATTACTATGATCATCATCACTACTACAATTACAATCATCATTACTACTCTCACCATCATCACTACTACTGTCACCATTGTCACAACCATCTTAATCACTACTATCATCACAACCATCTTAATCACTACTATCATTGATACTACAACTATCAACCATCATTACTACTATCATCACCACCATCTTACAATCATTATTACTACTGTTAACATCATCACTACTACTATAACCATCATCATTACAACTGTCACAAGTATTACCATCATGTATCCTACTGTAACCATCATCACTACTACTGCCATCATCACCATTATTATCTTCATTATCACAACTATTGTCATCATCGCTACAACTTTCACCATCATCACTACTACTCACTATCAGCACTAATACTCACACCAGCGTCACTACTGTCATTATTATCACTACAACTATCATCATTACTTGTCACAGTAGACGTGCCGTTTTGCCCAAAATCAAAACGGCATACCCAACTCTGCGATGGGTTACCATCATCACTACTAATACCATTATCAATAAAGTAGACGTGCCGTTTTGCCCAAAATCAAAACGGCATACACAACTCTGCGATGGGTTACCATCATCACTACTAATACCATCATCAATCACAATCAACATAATCACTACTACTGCCATCATCACTACAACTGCCATCATCACTACAACTGCCACAATCATCACCATTAGTATAATGGTGACAGTAGTAGATATGATGGTGACAGTACTAGTAGTAGTGATGATGGTCATAATAGTAGTTATGATGGTGACCAGTAATGATGATAGTTGTAGTGATAATGATGACAGTAGTTATGATGGTAGTAACTATGGTGTGAGTATTAGTGATGATGGTGAGTAGTAGTGAGGATGGTGAAATTTGTAGTGATAATGACAATAGTTGTGGTGATGAAGATCATAGTAATGGTGATAATGGCAGTAGTAGTGATGATGGTGACAGTAGGATAAATTATGGTAATAATTGTGACAGTAGTAATTATGATGGTTATAGTAGTAGTGATGATGTTAACAGTAGTAATGATTATCAACTCTGCGTAAGCAGAGTTTGGTATCGCCACCCCGTATAGTGGGTACCACTCGAAAACAAATCTGTCTTCGTCGTCGTCGTCGTCCGTCTGTCTCGGAACTCCTCCTAGACCGTTGGACGGATTTTCACCAAATTTCACACGAACATTTGTTGCGTGAATGCGAACGTCAGTCAACAAAGATTTTTTGAATTTATGCAATAGTTATGATTTTAGGTCCAAAATATGGTTTTACCAAGCCCCCTACCCCCTCCGGGGGGGGGGCCCCCCCCCCCCCCCAGGGCACCCATCCCGGACCCCCCCCCCCCCCCCCCTCACCCAGCAATCCTATGCTTAGTGTGTGAGCCCTGAAGGGGCTCACACACTAAGAATGCATTCGTTCTGGGAGCGAAAACATCTCGCTACGCATTTGCTAGGTTAAGTTAGTTTAGTTGGCATTAGAAGTGATGGTAGTAATATTTGAATTTATGGTGATAGTAGAGATAATGGTGATAATAGTAGTGATGATGGTTGTAGTTGTATTGATGATGATGACAGTAGTGATGATGGTGACAGTAGTAGACATGATGGTGACAGTACTAGTAGTAGTGATGATGGTCATAATAGTAGTGATGATGGTGACCAGTAATGATGATAGTTGTAGTGATAATGATGACCGTAGTGATAATGGTAGTGACTATGGTGCGAGAATTAGTGATTACGGTGAGTAGTAGTGAGGATGGTGAAATTTGTAGTGATGATGACAATAGTTGTGGTGATGAAGATCGATCATAGTAATGGTGATGATGGCAGTAGTAGCGGTGATGGTGACAGTAGGATAAATGATGGTAATATTTGTGACAGTAGTAATTATGATGGTTATAGTAGTAGTGATGATGTTAACAGTAGTAATGATGATTGTAAGATGGTGGTGATGATATTAGTAATGATGGCTGATAGTTGTAGTATCAATGATGATAGTAGTGATTAAGAAGCTAGTGACAATGGACAGTGATGATGTTGAGAGTAGTAGTGATGATTGTAATTGTAGTAGTGATGATGATCATAGTAATGGTGATGATGACAGTACTCGTGATGATTGTGGCAGTTGTAGTGATGATGGCAGTAGTAGTGATTATGATGATTGTGATTAATGATGGTATTAGTAGTGATGATGGTAACCCATCGCAGAGTTGGGTATGCCGTTTTGATTTTGGGCAAAACGGCACGTCTACTTTATTATTACTATAACTATCATCATTACTTGTCACCATTATCACTACTATTATGACCATCATTACTACTACTGTCACCATCATATATACTACTGTCATCATCATCACTACTGTCATTATTATCAATACAACTACAACCATCATCACTACAATTATCACCATTATCACTACTATCACCATAAATCCAAATATTACTACAATCACTTCTAATGCCAACTAAACTAACTTAACCTAGCAAATACGTAGCGAGATATTTTCGCTCCCAGAACGAATGCGTTCTTAGTGTGTGAGCCCCGAACTAAGAACGCCATCATTGCTGGGGGGGGGGGGGATTCCGGGAGGGTGGGGGGTGGGGGGTGCAAAACCATATTTTGGACCTAAAATCATAACTATTGCATAAATTCAAAAAATCTTTTTTGACTGACTTTTGCATTCACGCAACAAATGTTCGTGTGAAATTTGGTGAAAATCCGTCCAACGGTCTAGGAGTTCCGAGACAGACGGACGGCGACGACGACGACGACAGACATTTTTTTCGTGTGGTACCCACTATACGGGGGGGGGGGGGGGGGGGGGGCGATACCAAACTCTGCTTACGCAGAGTTGATAACAATCACCGTCATCACTACTAATGCCATCATCACAACTGCCACAATCATCACAATTACTGTCATCATCACCATTATTATGATCATCATCACTACTACAATTACAATCATCACTACTACTCACACCATCATCACTACTACTGTCACCATTATCACTACCATCTTAATAACTACTATCATCATTGATACTACAACTATCAACCATCATTACTACTATCATCACCACCATCTTACAATCATCATTACTACTGTTAACATCATCACTACTACTATAACCATCATCATTACTACTGTCACAAATATTACCATCATGTATCCTACTGTCACCATCACACTACTACTGCCATCATCACCATTACTATGATCTTCATCATCACTACAACCTATCACTACTACTCACCATCATCACTAATACTCACACCATCGTCACTACCATCATCACTACTGTCATTATTATCACTACAGGGGGGGGGTAAAACCATAATTTGAGTAAAACCATATTTTGGACCTAAAATCACAATTACTGCATAAATTAAAAAAATATTTTTTGGCTGACGTTCGCATTCAGCAAACAAATGTTTGTGTGAAATGTTGTGAAAATCCGTCCAACGGTCTAGGAGGAGTTTCGAAACAGACGGACGACAACGACGACGACGACAGACATTTTTTTTGTGTGGTACCCACTATACGGGGGGGGGGGGGGGGGGGGGCGATACCAAACTCTGATTACGCAGAGTTGATAAAAGTTCCCAGCAGTCCCAATCAATGTGGCCAAAATGGCAGGAGAGACCACCTCTCCAACTCCAGAGATGAGGCAGCACTGGCCCTCCCAGTTAGTTAGTTATAATAGGACTTCAGAGGCTATCAACCATATTGGATTATTAAGCCAGCACACTGTAAGTCAAGAATCGGGACAGGACTGTAGCCTCTTTTCGGAAACTCCAGTACCTTGTCAGGTCTCCCACCCTTCAGTGGGTCTCATATAAGCTGAGAAGTGTTGCCATAACGGGAGCAGTGCTCACACTGGTACAGCCTTGTACAGGCAGTTACAAGGAAAGTACATTACTGACGACTATATCCGTCGCTGGGACTGGGGAGTTACTTATCTACTGACGACTATAGTCGTCGCTGGAATTGGAGGGGTTAATATATTTTGTATTTAAAGATTCAATGTCTCTCGCAATCTTTCGTTGTTGTTCGTTGAGTTGGTGCAGGAGAGTACCATAGCATTTAAAGGGTTCTTGAGTTGTGGTTGTTTGTTCTAACGTTTCGGCTACTTCGTTAGCAATGATCACACAGTTGATTTTGATTTGCAGGTTAATCAAGCAAATGAATATAGAACAGGTGGGTGAGGGTGAAAGAAGGGAAGTTTTTATTGGTTAAGTAGGAGAGACAGTGATAATAGTGAGAGAAATAGGGTGTCGGGGCTTGACCCAACGTGCGTGAGTTGAATAATTGAGCTGGGGTTGAATTGTTTTAGTTGGAGAAGTTACTTTAATGAGATTCAGGATGGCTTGCCAAGAAGGGGGCAAAGGATGGGGAGCAAGATCATTTTGGATGGTATAACATCGAAAGTGCTTGCTATTGGGCTTGGATGTTTTAGGGTTGTATTTTTGGATGGTAGTAATTCGAAAATGGTATAAAAGGGGGAGATAATTTTGGGTGGCATTGAGTCAAAAGGGGGTAAGCTGGGGAAGAGCTGTCAGTGGCAGAACTTGTAAGAAGGCTGTACTGTTATTGTATTTTGAAGTGACGTTAAAAGGTTGTTGTCTTGTAATTTGATAATAATTGGCTAAGGATTGGTGCTAGTAAGGAAATTTGGTGGGTCTGTGAAGTTATACATATTAATTGGAAGTGAATCTAGGTCAAGAGTGGTAGGGAGGTTGGACTGTGGACGAGCCGGCATGACCCACCGCCTCTACCAATCTTGATTTTAAGTGAATTTAGGAATGGGTGCCTCTCTGTTGTTGGGGTGAAGGAGGTTTGACAAGGGTCGGGGGGGATATCAAATTCTATTGACAATTTGGATGAAGTTATCATGATAGGTCTCAAGTTTTTAAAGTTGTTTTTCTGCTAATTGCTGCCAATAAGTATTTAGAGGGGGGATGTGGGCTAGATCGTGAAGATGTTGTGCCGTCTGGAACTCATACCACTGAGTCCCGAACATCCACCTCAGTGCTTTATTTTGAATTCTTTGGTATTTTAGTTGGTTGGTAGGGGCCGAAAGTGAAATGCTGAGTGGGACGTAGCACAAAAGAGGTCTTATAAGTGCTTTGTATAAGTGAAGTTTGGTTTTTATTGAGGCATTTCTGAATCGAAAGATGGTTTGTAGGGATTTAGATGCGATGGCAGTGGAAGTTTTTGCTTGTTGATGAAATCGGATGTTTTTTGTCGAATGTGAGGCCGAGTACTTTGTTAGTGGGAGAGACATTTATTTGTATGCGGTTAGCGACAGGTGCTCGGGAGTTCTGGAATAAGGGTCTTGGGTGGGGATGTCCTTTGGCAAAGTATGTGACGTGTGAGGATGAGCCTGAATCCGCCATTTTGGCTCCCATTGCGCTACTTTGTCAAGTTCTCTTGGAGCTCTGTTTGTCAATGCGTCTATTGTGTCTGCTCTTATTATTTGCGTCACGTCATCTGCGTACATTACTGTGAGAGAGTCATTGTGAGTGGGATTGGGAAAGTAATTTGTGTATAGGATGTAGAGGGTAGGAGCGAGCACTGAGCCTTGAGGTACGCCTGCGTTTAGTGCAAATGAATCTGAATAAAGATTAGAAAACTTAATTTTGGCTGTTCTATTATCCAAAAAGTTGCAGAGAAGTTTCTGAGTAATTAATGGGAAGTTGAAATTTTCGCAGATTTTGTACTTTAAGCCTTCGTGCCACACTGTGTCAAAAGCTCGTTTTATGTCCTTGGTAATTAAGGCTGTCTTGTTTTTTCGTCTGGACTGTTTGTTTATGTGAAGGTAGTTTGTGATAATGTTTAGTGCTTCTTGTGTCGATCTCTCTTGTCTAAAACCAAATTGCATGTTCGTGAGGAGTCCTTCGTCTTCGAGTTATAGTGTGAGTCGGTGGTTTATGATACTTTCTAGAGTCTTCCCAAGAGTCTCAAGTAGACTAATGGGTCTGTAGTTTAGTGGATTAGTCTTGTCTTGGTTTTTCTTGGGAATGAGGATAATGGTCGCTGTCTTGAAGCAGACGGGAAAGTAGCCTGATGCCCGGATGGCGTTGTAGAGGCGAGTGAGTGCTGTTATGAAAGTGTTAGGTAGGTGCTTTACAAGATGGTGATTAATACCTGTGGCACCAGGCGCCTTTCTCCGTGTTTTAGACAGGATAAACTTGACTTCGTCTGGCACAATGGGAGCAGTGAGTATTGCAGGTGTGTTGAGGGGGGCTTTTATAGGGGTTACCAGGATCACGCGTCGCTGTTTTGCTCAAGTGGGCGGGGCTAGTCGGTGGTCTGAGGTCGTGATTGGCTGGCAGCTGCTAACCTCGTGCTTTGCCTGTTGATTGGCTGGCTGGGTCGAGGGAGGCAGTCAGTCTTGGCATCCTCGGGTGGACAATGGAGGGATAGTGCAGGGTGCTCGGTGTTGGCGTCGCCATTTTCTTTGTGACGTCTATAGGGGTAGGTTCTCCTCGCTGTGGGGAGAACTTGTTGATCGGAGGTCTGGTTATTTAGAGTAGGGTTGAGGGTTTCAAGAATGGGGAGGCGTCTAGGGTCTGGTTGATGATCAACGATTGATGTTCTCGCTTCTAAGTCTTTGCGAGTCAGTTGGGGGTGGCCTGGGGTGTTGTAGTGGGTTTTGATATAGTCGGATTGTAGGTTGAGGGTAAGGCGATGGCTCAAGCGGACCTGGGTCACGTCAATTAACAGGTATGTAGTACGGGGTCCACAGTCCCAGCGGGTACACGAGTTTTGGTATATTAAATGGTCCAGACTCAGTTGTTTTTTGTCGTTGACAGGGTGATTCCGTAGGACGAGTTGGGAGGTTTTAGGGGATTTGTAGAATATAATTAGTTTGATTTTGTTGATCAACTAATTGGCTGGAAGTTTTAAAGGATGATGTCTTTTATGACGGCTTCATCTGCTTCATGGTCGGAGGACATGTAGTTTCTGTAGTAGATTTTGATGTCTCCGGGGCCGGTGGTGTTGGGGGCTTCATTGTTGTACCATTTTTCTAGGTGCTTTTTGATGGTGTTGTCAATGTCGGAGTTGGAGTAGCCGTTGTTGATGAGGACTTGTTTTAGGCGGTTTAGTTCAAGGTGAGTGTCCCACCTGGAGGAACAGTGAGAGAGTGCCCTCCTAACATATGCAGAGGTGGTGGAGATAAGGTATCTTTTAGGACACTCACTGTTGCCATTGAGGCAGAATCCATTGTTCGTGGGCTTCGTTTAGACTTGTCTTGAAGCCAATGTCGTGTTTGGAGACTAGGATGTCTAGGAAAGGTAGTCTCACTTCTGTGGTTACTTCATGGGTGAAGTTGAGCCCTGATGCTGCGATGAAGCGTTGTTGAAGCTCTCGTAGTTCGTCGAGGTCCTTCACCCGTACAAAGATGTCGCCAATGTAACGGCAGTAGATGGAGGGGCGGAGGGTTGCTAGGAGGTCCTCTTCAATGGCGCCCATGAAGAAGTTAGCAAGAGTACACCAAGGGGGCTGCCCATCGCTACACCATCGATCTGTCGATACATATTACCTCGGGGGCAGGTAAAGGGGGCTTCTTTGGTACATAATTCCAACAGCATTCGAAGGCCTTGTTTGGGGATGTCCAAAGGTGGGGATGTAGGGGAGTGGTATACCCGACGATGGATGATGTCGATTGTCCTATCCACTGGTATATTTGTGAACAGGCTTTCTACGTTGAGTGAAGCGACTAGGTCGTCGTCGGTCGGTGGGGCATCACGGAGGTGATGTGGCTGAGGATAAGCTGTGTTGTGTGGGGGCGTACGGCATCAAGAGGTTGTTTAGGGTCTTCACTATTTGGTATGTCGCTGTCGGAATTTGAGAGATAATATGTCGGATATGGTTTTCCGGCTTGTGGGTTTTTATGGTGCCGAATGCGTACCCTGGAGAGAATTCACCGACGAGTTTCTTGAGGTGGATTCCGTCGGCCTTGGCATTGATGGCTGTAATGAGGGTATTTGCGTTACTCTTGTCTCGTCTGTGGAGTTTCAGGATACCCTCTCGAATTTTGTCTCGTTGTGGAGGATGGAGTCCATTTTTCGCAAGTATCCTTCCCTGTCATTGACAACCAGGCATGAGGCTTTGTCGGCTCGTCATATGATGATGTTGGGGTTTTCCCGTAGTTGTTTGGCTGCCTGGGTGTGTTGATTGTGGAGGATACTGCTGCGGTAGGAGCCTCGGGTCTTGACAGCTTCGGCGAGTAGAGCTGGCTGTAGGGCAGGCATGGTGGTATCTTTTTTGTTTTTTCACCTCGATTTCCAGTCTCTTGCGGTGGGGTTTGGGCTTGACCATGTTATGGCAGTTCAGGCCCATGTTAAGTAAATTCTCCTGGTTGGTGGTGAAGGTGGTGTCGGTGAGGTTTATGTAGCCTGGGGTCGGTTTTGGGAGTTTGATGTTACCTCCGTATAGGCGGGAGAGCTTCTTAATTGTGGTGCTCTCAGTTTTTCGTTGGTGTTGGTCCTCGATTTGTTGCACCTTCAGGTTGATGTTGTGCCAAAGCTGGCTCGGTGTGTTTTCATTTCTCCATTTTTATAGTAGGGCATCACGCTCTTCTGCTAGATTATGGGCTAAATCTTGTTTTTCTGCTGTCTCCTCTTTTACGAGCTCTTCTCAGAACTGGATACTTTCTCGTCGTCTGGCATTCTCGGAAGTTGGTGTAGCCAGGTAGTATATTTTCTTGAAGGCAGGTGAGATTAAATAATACAACATATTGTGCATTATTATATTTCTTTATTTAAAGATTCAATGTCTCTCGCAATCTTTCGTTGTTGTTCGTTGAGTTGGTGCAGGAGAGTAGGCTACAGTAGCTTTCAGAGGGTTCTTGAGTTGTGGTTGTTTGTTGTAAACGTTTTGGCTACTTCGTTAGCCATGATCACACAGTTGATTCTGATTTGCAGGTGTGCTGAGGGGGGCTTTTATAGGGGTTACCCGGATCACGCTTCGCTGTATTGCTCAAGTGGGCGGGGCTAATATACAGTGTATATATATATATATATATATATATATATATATATATATATATACATAATGTGTGAAAATGTTCTCTCAGGGTATAATGCACTATGACTTGTTCAAAAAACACCTCCCGCAGGATTTTCGTGTCAAATTTGATTTTATTGTTATTTTTTTCGGTTGAGTTGAGATTCTATGGAAGAGGCCAAAATGTTCGACCCCTGTACCCTCCAGTTTTCTGTCTAGTGGGCCCCGGAACTAATCATACTACTAGCTCCACTAACTATGAACCAATCTTTATGATCTTGGTGTTGTTTAAGGGAATTTTGATAGTGGCAAAAACATTTATGCCACTTTCGAGCTGATCGGAAATAAATATGACCAATTTCCGGCGTAGGATCAATTAAATTTGTCGCAATATTAAGCCTGGTCATGTAATACCACTTTTTCAGGGGTTTCAGATACAAGAATCTGAATGGATCAGGTGTTTTTGTCACTATTTTATAGATAATGAACGTCAATGCTTTATAAAAGCATCAAATAATATTCACACCCAATTCACTGTTCAATAATTGATACGATATCGAACTGAAGGACAAATATTGCATCGTATATTCAAAGTCTGTATAAACATAATTCCACAATATTATTCATAAGTGACATGCTCATTGAAAACACTCTATTGACTTTTTAAAGTGTTCACTTCTTTCATGAAAAGAGTGCACACTATTTATATACAATACATATATTTCTGATGACAAAACAGTACTTAGTTCCTGACTAGAGCAACAAAACGCTTGTGTGACAAACATACCTGACCATATAAATTAATACATCTAGACCCCCAACACTGCACACTATAAAAGTAAAATTATTGATCGGTGTTAGCAAGAGATACATATTGTTTTACATCATTCATATACTGCACATATATTTCGGATGACAATTTGTACTTAGTTCCTGATTAGAACAATAAAACGCTTTATGTGCCAAAGATAACTGACCAGATAAATATGCAAGATTGCCAACAATACTACAACGTACCTAAATAAGATAATATAACATCAATCAAAGAACAACCCTGCTAGCCTATATCGACTAGAACAAGAACGCATCACAAACAAGACTACCTGAAAAGAACACCCCAGAAATGCTAAATATCCAGATAATAGCAACAAGAGTTGCTATGATACATGTCGATAAACGACATGTCATTGTTTAACACTCATCATCATCTTTGTTGACATGTTCATCATTCTTGATGGCATTTGAGCAATCACCGCAATAGTATTTGCAGAGTGGAGTGCACGGAAGGCCATTCTTACGAAAAGTACACCTTCCTCTACATCCAGCTCTACATGTACACTTCATCAATTCAAGCACATATGAAGGGGCAGGTTGCTTTAGACACCTCACCAGAACATATACTCCCTTTTCTAAACTCCAGCCACTTTGATCCATTGGAGTAAGAATGGGACATTTTGTCATGTAGGACTTGTCACGCATCGCTATGTAATTTGTGCGTGTGATATGCAGCATTAAGGCAGCACAAGTTGGCGGTAGCTTCTCACCCTCTAGGTTTCTTGAAGGGAACATCTCCCATCGCAGTGCAGGAAGGGTATTTGGACCTTTCGGGCAGTAGACACTGCAGAAGAAGTGCTTCAATGGTTTGAGCTGTTCCGAAAGGTCAGTGCCAAGTCGGTTGGCAAATGACTGTCGCCAAGCTCCCCGAAGCAGTTGATGGCCGGATCGCCATCTGAAAGCTTCAGATACGCACGAACCCACGTCATCTTTGTGATACCGACAAATGTCCCACTCCAGTCAGTACCAGAAAAGTTTTGGGTCCGATGAGTTCTTGGTATTTGTCTAATGACTAATGACTTGCACTCGTTAATCTCTCTGTACTTGTTGCCCTTGCCAGTTAAGAATTTGAGACTTGTCAGGGGGTAGGACCCAAGATGACCACGAGACACTAGATCAAGGAGAAGCGTGAGAAAGTTTGTGTCTGGTAACCAAATGCATATTTCTTGCCATTTACTTTCATCAATAGAAGCCAGGACTTGATTGGCAATCAGAGTATTGACGTCTTCATGTCCATGCTCCTCTTAAAAATTTCGGCTCTTGATTTGTTTTCCGTAGACCATGACCAGATTCAAGGAACTGTTTGATTTTTCCAACAAAGCCTGGGCGAACATTGCTGTCAAATATTGCTGCGATCTTGTGGAGGACAATATAATTATCTTTCAGAGACTTTGTGAGTTTCATTTCATGGTGGATCTCAAATTCTGCTGATGACACTGCTTGCTTTTGATGTGTTTGGTCTTCAGTGACTGATCCAGGTAGTTATCAAAGATGATGGGTGCCTCATTGCAGCTGGTTATCAATGATTTAATTCGCTTGATGAAAACTGCCTGGAAGTCTGATATCGTTAACATTGTTTGTGTTTTCTTCATGCTTTGAAGACCTTCCATTGCATCAATGATTAGAATACGAGATAGATGGCCAACCGATACCATATGGCTAGGAGATGCAGAATCCAGTGGTTCGCCCATAACCTCTTTTAATGAAATGCATTACACTAGTCTTGTCTCCAGGGATGTAAAGTGACCCATCAACAGCACAAACTGAATGTGGCACCCCAAACATCTCATACTCGTTGATGGTCTCCTTGAGTTTTGGAACCAGCTCTGGTCTGCTTCCTTGAATTATCAAGAATCGTCACAGCAGTTCACACTCTTCTCGTAACTTTATCACATTGTCTCCAAAAACAAAGTTTAGTCTTCTGCATCCAGTTTAAGAAGGTTTTCAGTTTAAACTTCATCGGATCCCAAACTATCATGATAGTTTAGATATCGGTAGTAATCTGTCATGAATGAAGGCCTAAAATTGCTTCTGCCTCTTCTCAGCAAAGTGCAGGAAATAACTGTTTGCCTCTTCTGGAATTAGAGCAGATAAAGCTAAGATCTTCAGTGGAGTCTTCACTTCAAAGGGATTTCCGGCACAGTATTACTCTATTGTATCCCGCAGATTTAGAGCATTTTATCTTATTCTCACAGCAACACCTTCTGCTAGTTAATAATGGTCATATTGCTTGGACAACTCAGATGTTTGACTGAAGCCATTGACGTATTGCTTAACTATTCTAGCAAGATGAGGTGTAGTAGTAACAAGACGGTCTAGAGCAGCTTTGTTCTGACTCAAACCGACCATGCCACCGTGATGCTTCAAACCCTTGATTTCTTGCTCAAGCACCTGGTCAGTGAACAAGCATGTGAATGGAACCTCTGATTTGGCAACCACAAAATCCTCGGACTTCAGTGCCTCCCAGGTAGCCAGATCATCTTTTTCTAGTGCATTCATCTGAGCTAAGTGAACTGGCATGAGGCACGAATAATTAAGCAGAACGTGTGCAAAGAAGTTCTTGATAAAGTTTTCCAAAGCAGCCAGGTATCCTTCCAGGTATCTTACCAGGTATCCTAAATATATGTTTCAGTGATACAGGATGCCTTATCTCTGACATGAATAGTCGGGTGACAAAAACAACTCCTCCATTCACCTTCCTGTACCCAAAAACCCTGAAAAAGTGCTATTACATGACAAGGTTTGTTAATATCGTGACAAATGTAATTTATCAGACCCTGTTCAGATCCCGTTGACGTCACGTCTACGCCAAAAACTGATGATATTCACTTCCAATCTGCTCGAAATTATCATAAATGGATTTTTTATCATTGGAAACCACGGAAATAACACCAAAATCATGAAAACTGGCTCATTATTATTATTATTATTATTATTATTATTATCAGTTCCGTAACCCAAAACAGAAAACTGGCTCATTATTATTATTATTATTATTATTATTATTATCAGTTCCGTAACCCAAAACAGAAAACTGGCTCATTATTATTATTATTATTATTATTATTATTATCAGTTCCGTAACCCAAAACAGAAAACTGGCTCATTATTATTATTATTATTATTATTATTATTATCAGTTCCGTAACCCAAAACAGAAAACTGGCTCATTATTATTATTATTATTATTATTATTATTATCAGTTCCGTAACCCAAAACAGAAAAATCCCAAACAATGTGGTCCAGGGGTCGACAAATTTGGCCCCCTTCATATTTCTCACAGCATAACCCCAAATCAAACAGGAAAAAAACAAACATTAAGTAATAGACACGACAATCCTACGGGAATACAAGTCATACCGTAATAGTACATGCATACTGGATATGCTTTCACAGTATATGTCAGGGTGTGTGTGTTTTGATAAATCTAGGTAAAATAAATGAATCTAAGTGTTTGTTTTAGTATCCCAAGGTAAACAAATGAATATAGTGTGTTTTGATATCCTAGGATAAATAATTAATGTAAAATGTTTTAACAATACAAACTTTACATTATTATGATGCGGAGAGAGAGAGAGAGAATCTAGTGTTTGTTTTGGTATCCCAGGGTCTGCTGTTCTGTACGGGAGAAACAGTCAAGTTACCCCTGGAGCTGCTGCGGTGTTGGCTACACGAGACTCAGCGGGTATATGGGGACAGGCTGCTGGAGGATAAGGATCTGGAGATGCTCAATAAACTGCAGGTTGACGTCACCAAGAAAATATTTGAGGTGAGGTAGCAATACTGACACACAGAAGATTCCAGTCTAGGAAAATATTTGAACAGAGTAACAAAGAGGAAATGAGGTGAGGATGTACAGTTGGTCAAAGTTCCAGCTGACCCACCCTCGCTCTGGGGCTCGCAGAATTATGTGGCAATACTGGTGTAGGAAGGAGGTGTGTCGTACAAAGATTGGGATTGGTAGATCTGATTTCGGCTATATCGTTGTTAGAACATATACTAACCAAGGGAAAGTAAGCCTATCTCAAATAAAAATGCATACATCGCTATGTATGATCCCGAACATTCACCAAAGTTCGTAGATTTGCTTAAATATTCAAGTTATTATAGCCACTGATTGGCAACTACACCAGTATTGCCAGCTAATTCTGCGAGCCCCAGAGCGAGGGTGGGTCAGCTGGAACTTTGACCAACTCTACAGTAGGTGAGCCAGAGAGGTGGGAGATGAAGAACAGTTTGAAATGTTATTAACGTTTTCAGTATGAGTGACATCCTATTCCTTTTATCATGGCAAGGACTAATATATTCAATTCAATTTCGAAAAGTATTTATGATAATCAAAAGATTATATAACTATCTCAATTAACTATTTAGTACCCACAAATATTTCCTATATCAAATAAAATCGTCAAATAATAGCCAAATGTATATTACAAATGTCGTTATCGTCATTACGATGACGCCCATTTTTAATTTACTCTGACTATTATTAGACAATTGTATTTAGTTTACGAACAACTGCTCAACGTAGAAGAGTTAGTTGAGATAGTTGTTAGCCCGTTGATTCTTGCAGGTCCTTCCTAAGCTGAATAACATACTCTAATATTAGTGACACAGAAAGACCAAGCTATGCATTATGGCTTGGAACAAAATATTTATGTGTCTGGATGAATTATACAATATGCGTTTTGTATTGAAATATTCCAAGAAAACCGAGCTCTTTCTCATTAAAACAATTACGAAGTGTGGAATAAAAGTTATAGGATGGCATAGGAGAAAACAATTACGAAGTGTGGAATAAAAGTTATAGGATGGCATAGGAGAAAACAATTACGAAGTGTGGAATAAAAGTTATAGGATGGCATAGGAGAAAACAATTACGAAGTGTGGAATAAAAGTTATAGGATGGCATAGGAGAAAACAATTACGAAGTGTGGAATAAAAGTTATAGGATGGCATAGGAGAAAACAATTACGAAGTGTGGAATAAAAGTTATAGGATGGCATAGGAGAAAACAATTACGAAGTGTGGAATAAAAGTTATAGGATGGCATAGGAGAAAACAATTACGAAGTGTGGAATAAAAGTTATAGGATGGCATAGGAGAAAACAATTACGAAGTGTGGAATAAAAGTTATAGGATGGCATAGGAGAAAACAATTACGAAGTGTGGAATAAAAGTTATAGGATTGCATAGGAGAAAAGGAATGATTCAGCTGAAATGTAATCATATTGGTGCTAATTATATTGAAATGTAATCATATTGGTGCTAATTATATTGAAATGTAATCATATTGGTGCTAATTATATTGAAAACGTTTAAACCTAGTCGATGATGCCTCTGGATAAAATTATGGGCATTGCCAAGAAGCAGAATTAGTGTATATTTTATTATATCTCTAATATTTTTATTTCGAAAGTTTGAAAGCAATTTAGAAACGTAATATTTATAATGCTTGCTGAGCTAGAGCACGAACAAATATTTATTACGAATATTACAGCCAATTTAAGTCATTAATTAATTAAGAATATGCATTTATATTACTATAATTATTCACATATACTGTCTAGGTTTTCATAATACAGCAAAGACAGGTAGATACTAAAAAAAATACTCCTGTGCAAAACAATGTACAGAACTTAAGGTAAGAGCACGTACTACAGTAGGTAAATAATGCTTTACGTGCATATAAGTTGAATTAATATCTATAGTGCATGATATATTCAAACTACTGTATGTCTCATTTTTCAATTTGATTAGTTTTTACAATAGATGATTCTTTTTTAATGCTGCATGTTTCATGATTATGTATTTTTCCAATAGAACATTTTTGAAAACCTGTAAATAATTTTCCCTAAATCTATATTTAGGTAGTTTGTTTTTTGCTGGAATAAGATTTGTTTTGGCCTATGAACACCTGTTGTGTTTTATGTAGACTCTGTACTGACCATGCCCCTTTATTGGTCCAAGAACAACGATGAAGAGAAACAGACGGTGATCGAGGTATTTACATGGTTTACCTTATAACTCAAAGCTTAGTAGGGTGATGGAGTCTCTGACAGGCTCAGGGGTTCTTACTGGCCACACCGACTGCCAAAAGCTCAATTCAATAGAAAAAATTCAGTTGTTTTTTACCAACTAGCTTATTATTGACGTGGTCATTATATATTTTTAGAATATAATTACCTATTACACATAACATAGTGTCCAACCGTTTTAATTATGTTACATCTAAAAAGGAAACCTAGATTAACATTTAAAAACATTTCACACTTACTAGTTGGTAACCGACAAGTGTAGTGTGTCCCCAGCGGAGAATCCCCAAGCCTGTTAGCGCTCTGTTGTGGTTGAGAGGAACAAATATTCTTTGTCACAATAATTTCACTGTTAACCATGTTATTTTTCGTTTAGTGCGATTGTTAATTTATATTCATAGCCGATTATGTATACCTAAGTTTGGATTAATAATTTAATTAATTATTCTATTAGTGTTTGATATTGAATTTTGCATTTAAAATAAGAAGCCTTTTCAAATTATTTATGGTGTCTATACCAATAATATACATTATTTATGGTGTCTATACCAATAATATACATTATTTATGGTGTCTATACCAATAATATACATTATTTATGGTGTCTATACCAATAATATACATTATTTATGGTGTCTATACCAATAATATACATTATTTATGGTGTCTATACCAATAATATACATTATTTATGGTGTCTATACCAATAATATACATTATTTATGGTGTCTATACCAATAATATACATTATTTATGGTGTCTATACCAATAATATACATTATTATGGTGTCTATACCAATAATATACATTATTTATGGTGTCTATACCAATAATATACATTATTTATGGTGTCTATACCAATAATATACATTAGTTATGGTGTCTATACCAATAATATACATTATTTATGGTGTCTATACCCATAATATACATTTATTATTTATGGTGTCTATACCAATAATATACATTAGTTATGGTGTCTATACCAATAATATACATTATTTATGGTGTCTATACCAATAATATACATTTATTATTTATGGTGTCTATACCAATAATATACATTTTCTAGTGTTGTAAATAGCACGAAATACCATTGTCTACCCCATTCAGTAAATGTTCGGTTTCTGTACCATATATTTTGTTTTTATTGAATTAGTAGCGGTTGAATAATATTGGGTGCTCTGTAAAATAGATAATAATTACAAATAGTTACCATGTAAACTATTTGTTCTTCTCTTTTACAGGTTTGGCAAAATAAATGGTTGATGGAAAAGTGTTTTGGTCTAAATGGATCGTTTGAATACTTTATGATGTTACTAGGTTTGATATCCAGCTCGAGCCATCTTAGCAGACGTGATAATTATGGGGGGGGGGGTTCTTTGCAAATTAGTCAGCACGTTGATGACTATATGATGTTCTACTGTGGCCAAGATAAGATCTCCATAATTCATTTACCAAACCTGTGAAAGATCAGACAAAATACTAAATCACTTTAGCAAATAAAATATTTGCAATTGTTTGTAACTTTTTCATGGTGTGAATTGAACAAAAACAACATATATTTTTTTGTTTATCAATGTAGAATTTGTTTTGCATTTTATTAGGTTAATCAATTAAGCTTGTTTTCTGTCACTGCATTGAAATATATGGCGTGGAGTAAATATTTCTCTCAACCACGTTACTCTAGACGGACATTTCCTGCCATTGCTCATATTAACCCTTTCAGGTAGAAGACAGTTTAGTTTTTAGTATATTTCAGTTATCTTCTGACGATTTTATTAACTTTAACAATTCTGGCAGCTAAGAAATTACATAAGCCATCCTTGACTATGACAGATTTCTTAAGATTAATAAAATCATCTCAAGCATAACAGATTAATAAAGTTTTAAAAGAAAGTGTAATGCCCAAAGTGATTGAGCCACCACATAGCTGCTGCGTGGCCAGAATACGATGCCCAGGACACAAAGAAAAACCTTGGTTAATACTACCATTCTACCACTACTGCTTAGTTTCGGTAAGAAAGCAAATAATAAAGATTCATCTATGTATATAATAAAATAAGTACATTTTATATCTTGATATCATACTTTCATTGCATATTATTATATTACTTTACAAGTGATTCGCCAATTCTACCAAAAAATAGAATATACAATTATGTATAAACCAGTCCTAATAAATACCAATATTTATAACTGTCATAAATTAAAGATATTTGTCTATGTATATTTTAGACTGTTACCTACTCGTCTTCCCTGTGCTTAGTTGTAGACGCTTACCAGTCCATTACTTAAATTGGTCTGCTGTTACTAACTGTCGTTGAATATTAATCCCCTGAAGGGATTGCACTTTGACAAGTTTCTTTATGTTTTGGGTATCTGTTTGGCTGTGCATGAACTACTGTCACATCAGCAGTCGTATTCACGTTCCAAATACCAAATTACATAAACGTTACATTCCTGATATTTGGCAAACAGTTCTATCCATTTAACTTACCATCCTAGGATTTACTGGTTATTCATATTTGGCAAACAGTTCTATCCATTTAACTTACCATCCTAGGATTTACTGGTTATTCATATTTCTCAGTAACATATTTCTTAGAACAGTACTGAGTATTAATATTATCCGTAGCACTTGACTAAGTTAATTACCTATATAGCCTACTAGTACCGGTACGTAACATATAAACTTCAAAATATATAGTTTTATACTCAAACATTATTGTAAACTATATTGTACACGGATAGTCATATACAACTTCGAATAATGATAACTGTAGACAAAGGATTATGTTAAAACTAGTGTTTGATAGCATACTGACGTAAAATAGTACTAAACGTCACACTGAAGTGAATGAATGGTGCTAGAAAGTAGTTTATATTATATAGATGTATTCCCACGCTAATCATTATACAATTATATAGCACTTAGATTTGACTTATTTCTTATATAGAGTATATTGTACCATATAATTTACATTATATTAGTATTCAAATTATTGATCTCCTGTATGCTACTCAAAATCCTATGCACTCCTATGCTGATGTCTCAATACTTCATCGATATTTCGCACATATAATAGTTTTGAAAAGCTCGTCATTGTATACTCCTAGTTAAACCATGCCGCATTAATATAATATTATCCAAAATTACCAATGCGGGTAAGTCCAGTCTTATATATTTTAATTAAAATATAGTTATGTATACAACTTTGTCGAAGTTGTATAAATTAATTAACAGACGAAATACATCTGAATCCCATATAACTTGCAATGCTATAAATATTCCCACCTCCAGTATTGATATCCATGGTCTGTCTCATGGTGCCAACCCCAGTTAGACATCTCTCATCAGATCTATTTCAGAAACTGCCCTTAAGAAACTATCTGATTTCTTAACCAAGCTCGTGATTTCTTAAACTGACGAGCAGTTCGCCGTAAAATATATAAGGAACTTGAGTTCTCAGTTTGGATATCGTTCACCTAGGAGGAGTGAATGTGGCAAGGTGGCACCGACCCATACACGCACATACAAGTATAAAGCCCGCTTCATCCACAGAGAGTGTACTCTAGTATAGTACAACATAGTCTTGCCACAATACTGCCCCATCATTTAATTACTGTAGCTGACGTTTGTATAGCACTAACAGTATCTCTCAGCAACACTCAACAACAGTAACCGCATCACACCAACCTTAACATTGCTGCAACAAGGCAGCATCAAGAAATTACTATGGGAAGTACCGCACAGCAACCCTCACTCTGATAGATCAAGCCCACCACGCCGTTGGACAAAATATAAACAAAGATAAATCAAAATCATCAGTAAACCTATAATTACATATGAATGATCCTCCTCCTACTCCCCCCCCCCCCCCCCCCCCACACACACACCTGAACCAGTGGCGGATCCAGGGGGGGGGGGGGTGGCGGCTGCCCCCCCCCCCCCTTAGTTGCCAAAATTGCGCCCTTACATCTGATATATACTGCATTTTATCTGAAATACAATACATATAAAGTTATGGCGCCCCTCATGCATATACTGTATATCAGCCACCCCCCCCCCCCCCACACTTAAACCTGAGCTGGATCCGCTCCTGCGTGACACCTCCCTTCTAACGTATAACAAGAGATGTTGTATCCGTTGCGTTTTGTTTTTAGATAATAATATGGTACATGAAGTTGTTGCATTTCTTCCTGTGGTACAATAGCATCTGACTTCTACACATTTCACACATTTCAAGGGCTATCACCAGGTTACTACACTTTACCTCCTTGGATAGGACGTCATAAGTGTCCATTATATAGTCTCGTCTTACCTAGGAAGCCTAATCATTATATTGGCAGTATTATCTAGACACATAATCTGTAACTTTATACCATTCAGCTAGAACAAAATAGATTATATATATACTTTGGCCGTTTATTAATCTTAATTTGTTTTTAATATTATAATCCTGGAATCTAGACTTGCTATATGTATAGTACGAGGAATATGTAGTATCAGTATAGTCTAATGATTCAGTTTGTCATTATTTAAAATAGGTTTATTCATATAGGATTAATACAAACCAATATATACTGAAGGTTATAAGCCTCAACGTGAATACAGTGTATTTTGCATTCCATGTCATAAATGATAGCCTTAACTATATTTAATGCCAGTAGCCAAATGTAAAATATACAGGTATACATGATTACGACTGAATGTTGATGGCAATACTTAACGTCATCATGCCTCCAGTACACCAACAGGCAAGCTTCATATATGTGTTTTCTGCTCAATTATTATCCGTTTTATTGTTATGAAGGAAATATATATATATATACAGTATATATATATATATATATATATATATATATATATATATATATATATATATATATATAAATATATATATATATATATATATATATATATATATATATATATATATATATATATATATATATATATATAATTAGTAGTGATGTCACGAACGGTCATCGGTTTTTGTATAACTCCATGATGGCATTTATTAGTGGGAACCGCGAGTTCGATTGTTGGTGGCAGCACGAATTAGATTATATGGGAAGATGCTAAAACTGGAGAAGAAGGAAAAAACACGCGGATATGTCGGTTTGTATTTCATTGTTACTTCGACAGTTTGGTAGTTAAGAGTTACAGTTCACAGGATAAGATCAAAGTTGTCTCTCTCTGCCACAACACAGGTCTCAGCACGTCGTAACATTGAATTAAGCTTAAATTTGTATCTTATTCTCCATGTGTATTATATTTACCATATCATGTAAAACGTGATACCACTAAAGTAAATATACATAAATCGGCATTTTGCCATAAGTAGCCCACATTTAGGAGCATTCAATCTGTAGACAAGGTTGCCAGATGTCACCAGATTCGCCAATTATCGTAATAAAATGTGAACAAGATTAAGAAGGGTGTCAGTTTCTAAATTAGTTGTCGATTTTTCCTGAAGTTAATAGAGTCTTATGACAAGCGGTATTAATCTTATATATTCTTCATATATTTTATAATAATCTCTTATACAGTATATTTTAGCTCACTACTATAATATGTGTATTTAAACTAAAAGAGCAGGAAAAAATATTGTGTTGTGAAATAAATCCATTACGAAACGGTAGATACTGTTTGCAAAAAATATATAGTATATGATTTACCTTCTTTTGTGTGCTAATTATATGTTTATATTAGTGGTATCTAAATCAAGCAACGATTTTATGATTAAATTGGCATTTCATTCAGTTACTTATTTGTCTCTGAACAGGACTGCCGGACTTGAGAAGCTAAGCTCATACGTTATAGAGGCTGTTGATTGGATCAAGATATCTTCATTATTTCATAATTATCTACTTTTCTACTTTTTAACTATTTTAATTACGATCAATTTCAACAAATGAGTGATGTTCTATAGTGATATCCGAACACCGTGGTATAAAATATGTCACATAAAATACACTATTAACGTACATATTATAAAGTTAACACAGACAAAATAAAAACATATGAGAAAAAACACTAAGCGAGAGAGGAGACTGCCTGCTGAGACAGCCGAGTTCTCGAGCCTATCAACCAATCAGGGGCTGATATCCTAACTTACCACCACCGTTGTGACTTATCCTGGTGTTAGGAAGCCACTGCATAATTATGTTAAAAATGCAGAGGCTTGTGAATAGCTAAGGCGGGTGAGATGTAAGCCGAGACGCAGTCAGTCTACAAATCTTGCTTACTTGTTGGCTTTATCAATTGTTATTTCGCTTGTGTTCACTTTATAATATCTATGTTATTAATGTGTTATATGTGATATATTTTAGCTGTCAGGGTTCGTATATCACTTTAGATTATCACATTACCATTAAAATTGCTTAACATTTTAGAGTTTCAATAATATATACGGAATAATGAAGATATCTCAACTTTATCAACACAAATCAATCAACAACCAATCAGCATCTTCTGTATACAATATTCTACTCTACAATGAAAAGTATAAATGTACTTAATAAAATACATATCCATTAGATGTATCTGTTAAATACCATAATGTAGGAAAATTGAATCTAAAATTATACATGATGTTTTGAAATCACAACAAAAGAGATATAGTAAGTATTAGCAATGTTCACATTTTATTATTTTATTTGTGATAATTAAAGAATCTGGTGACATCTGGCAAGTGTGTCCACAGATTGAACGCTCCTAAGAACACCTTATATATCTATAACAAATAACAATACAATATATTTCTGTAGAGCGCTGTGAATTTGTACTGTTTTGGTATTTAGTTTTTAGATCTCAATTTACTTTGGAACTCTCATGAATATGATTTGTTTTCATATATTATTTATATACAGTATATATATATATATATATATATATATATATATATATATATATATATATATATATATTGTAGTGTTTAATTGTTCAACAAATATGTCAACAAAGGCAATGTTATTTTCCTCTGTCCACCTCTGATGATCCCCCTGAAAAAATAGAACAATCAAAATAATAATAATAATAATAATAGTAATAATAATAATAATGAATAATAATAATAATTGTCATTATTATAATAATAGCAATAACAACAAAATGTATCATTCATATCATAGTCCTTCGTCTTCGACGTAGGTAGAAAATCGATTTGTAGAAGTGCACAATAATAGAGAAACACTCGTTGAAATGTTGTACCTCTCAACTTATGGTTTTCAAAACTCTGCTAGTGCATACTTCCTCATTTATGACGACTATTTAAACGAATATAGAAAAAACAATGGTAGTGAGGCTGCTAGTATTTTCAATACAACGTAGTATATAATTGTGCATTACGGTGGTGTCGTTCCTAACGTTTGAAGAACCTCGTGGGAATATAATGCATCAGTGCTTTCAATATTCATAAAGTCATCTATTGCAGGTGTGATTTCACTTCCGTAAGTTAAAATGTCATAAAGTTTATTGCCATAGCTCTAAAGGTTTAAATTTTTACAAGGTGTTTGATTACAAACTTAATTAAGGTATATGCACGACGACCAAGATGATTTAATGCCATCAGGCATATATGTCTTCATATAATCATATAACAATTAACTATGTGAAGTCAACAAGAAAAAGAAATGTGCACTAGTGCAGAACAAAAGGAAACTACAACTATATATACACATACATATTTACGTCCAAAGACATATTGACCGATCACACATAACAAAACCAATCTATTCACAAATAATAATTATTCACAACACAAAGCAAAATTTACCTATGCAATAAATATTATTTTAATCGATATTATATAATGGAAACTGCAATTATCATCAATATTATCAGTGAGGTTCTTCTATATTTGAACATCCATATACTGAACAGTTTTTGTCATCAACGATGTTCTACAAACTGGTACATATAATATATTAATGTGCCTGGTTAAATTATCATGAAACTCGTAATTTGTAGGGCACATTTAATTTATAACTTTAGGAACAAGACCATTTAAATAATTTAAGCGTAATTTTAGCTATACAGTATTCATATAGTGAACAATCAGCATTGGCTGTGACAGATGGGGTAAGGACACACAAGCAAAATAGGACCCAAGTTTATTAAAAGTTTCGCCAGACACGGCTTCTTCTGGAAAAACAAACATTAGTTGGTTAAAATAGGACTTCATAGGCTTGCACCCCTATTGGATTATTAAGCCAGCAGACTGTAAGTCAAGAATAACGTCAGGACTGGAGCCTCCCTGCGAGAACTCGAGTCACTTCATAAAAATAGGGTACATGCAGCCTTATCCAGTGCCAAGAGGAAACAACATAAACTAAACAATATGAACAACGATTAATTAATTACCCTGGTTTTCCTTTCGTTAACATAAATGCAAGAGGTTTGGCTAGATAGAAGAAATCTATATCAATTCATAGTGTTGTTCAGTACTACATGAGCAGATACGAAGCACCTACGTTTAACGATATATTTAATGTGAAACCAATCGACATACCGACGGATTGCCGTCCCATACTGACGGTGCGAGTTGCCAATTAATGATGATACTGTATTATACAGTACATGATTGTATACATGTGGCAGCACAGCGTGGCAGCCGGGTGCCGACTATTGCCAGCGCCTGCCAAGGCGGGCAGTACGGTCCAGTATGGTACTATTTCCGCCTTTCGTTCTCGTTAGAAACACCGTACTGTAATTTTGTACCATACGCCTATTTTTTAGCAATGTAATTAGAAAAACAAATTCATATATTGAAGTTTCTTTTACAAGCTCTTAAATTATAACTATTTATTATTCACAATTGCATTATCTCATTGTGGAAATTTGTCCAATACAGTGAAACGTATATGACTTTTACTAATATACAAAGAACTGACACAATATTTGGCACCGCTGCCGCTCCGTAGCGCTATTTGCTAGGGGGCTGACAAATTTAAAACACTCTCCGAAAGCCAGGATGAACATTAATCGTTTAGGTCAGAGGGTTAATGAAATAATATTGACATGAAATAACTATGACTTTTTCAACATATAGCCTAGTAAAAAATCTGATATAGTCAATGAAAAGATCTGCTAAATAGGTATAATGAGACTCAATAATGGAGTTATAATTGATGTATAAACCATAAAAGCTGCCACCACTCTCATATCTTGAGAGAATATATTTATTAAATGAATATAGTATAATATCAGTCCTTAACACCTTACGAGCGGCCTAGGCGGTATATAATATGTAGCCACCAGCGGGGTGTTTTTACCCAAAATAGGGCTGTTTACGTGATCATTTTCATGCCTAAATAAGACCCAGAGCGTAAAACAAGTATCTATCCCTGAAAGGGCATAAACAGAGCTTTCCAATGACACCATAACGATCCTTTTATGATGGCTAGTTTTCTTGCAACAACCGCGCAACGCGAGTGCAAAAAGCATGTAATTCGGCACTTTCCCCATACAATTCCGTATGTAGCGAGTGAGAGAGGGAGGGAGGAGGTGGGATTCGTGTCAGTAGGTTCGCCGCAGTGGTCTGGAGCAGTCATACGCTCGCTACTCTCCTGCCACCTCTTGTCTCTCTCTCTCAGCAACATTACGTGCTGAAATTGCCACACGACCTATGTCGAGCGCCGCCAGATAGTCCAGATTTATTATACTCGACTTATGTTGCGCGCCGATAGTTATGGGTTAAAGATTATATAACCGAAAGGAAAACTGAAACTGAAATAAGCTTCACATCGAATTCATTTAATGGAAGCTTAGAACTTTATCAGTTATACTATAACATAATTAGAGTCAAGTATTGGAGTCTAGCGATACTACTACAGCCGGCACTGGGGTCACGTAGTTGATACAATGGAATGTACAATAGATTAAAATACCACAGATTCACCCATTTCCCATGTAGAGTGTTCCCACCATTGTTGCCTGTGACGTCATGGTAAACACTCCAGTGCTTGCCACATAAAATAACTTGGATAAGCTAGATTTCTATGTTGTTGGGACACATTGATGAAAGTTCTTCAGTAACATATCCCTAAAACCAAGCAGATCCAAATGGACATTGTAGTTTGAATAAATTTCATCCTTGGAATTCACCTTTAATCAAACCCCTCTTCCGGCGAGAGAGTGAGTTAGGCTCTGCATTGTGAAAAACATTGATCAATTTCAGACTGCACAACTGACAACTTCCAGAGCATTAAATGAAATAAATCCACAGCCTGAACATTAGAGCGAGTAGTCAAGTCCTGCAGATTATCTAAAATACCCCTAGTAATCATGATATTCTCCGAAACTATACCACAACTAAGTTTAGTTATAGATATGTACGAAATGTCCACGTAGGATCCAACGACATCAGACATCAATACAACATTACCTCGTTCTCTCAAAATCATCCCCTAACGAGTGAGGTTGGAAGTGTTGTCCAGGCTAGCGGTGACAGCGTGTAGCCGTCCAACCACCCATCCCAATATCCATAATACCAGGAAGCACACCACAATCCTCCCTACGACACCCATCTGAGGAATCATTAATTATTTGTTTTAAAATGTGAACGACTAAAGAATTACTTATAAAATTAATACAAATTCACACTCAAACTGTAAGCCCACCATTGAGCTACAAAATTACTTTCCTCTCTAACAAAAGCAACATTACTCGACCTCAAATTATATTTATGAGCAAAGCGTGTCTTTTTAAGCCGTTTACGTCCTCTTACATTCCTCGGACTCAACGATTTGTTTTCCACAGAAATATCTTCGTAACCAGGTAGATTGCGCACTACACGTTTCAAATGATTTACATGAACCCATTTCTCAACGCCCTTTTCCACTCTCGTATCCAAACTGCGCAAATTGGCGGAGGGGGAGGTCTGGGTGGTCACACAACCGCTGGGTAGCTCGGTGTCCGACGATCCGATTTGGATAATAATAATAATAATAATAATAATAATAATAATAATAATAATATTTATTCAGTTAGCAATTTACAGAGTTGGTACCACATAGTATGTTACAAATATGACATGTACCAGCTTTGCATAATTCCAACTAAGGATAGCCCAATAAGGCCGTCAGGCGTATTTCCATTGGGGTCCTTGTGGGATTAGGTTAGCTGGGGAAAAGGGGAGGATAAAAGAAATAGATACTTTAGAGAAAGTATTTCTAGGGGGTCATTTTAAGATACCTTAAATCCTATAGTAAATATCAGTAATCCTTAATCAGTAATCATTTCAGTTTGGTTTGCCTATCTCTTATGTCGTATTTAGTAGTAGACATAAGCTTGGTGCTCCCTTCTCGCAGGTGTCCGGTTCAGGTGTTCCTTCAGGCTACGTCTGAAGGAATACAGTGTTCTCTTTTCACGACTGACTGGGGTAGGTCGTTCCAGTCTTTGATGGCAGTGAAGAAGAATGTTTGCTTACCCTGTCCTTGGATTTCGGGACCTTAAAATTAAACATCCTGTTTCTTGTATTATGTCCACTCCTCTCATTTGCTTTAACAAAATCACTCTTTAGATACTCTGGAGCTCTGTCATAGAACATTTTAAAGGCATTAGTGACCCTGATTTGTTTGGCCCTGTCAGAGACATTGAGCATACCTAGTGACTGAAGTTGTTCCTGGCCAACATGTGATCTGGGTCCTAGGTTCAGCATGAACCTAACCATTTTATTTTGAGTGACCTGAAGTTTGTGCTGTGCTGATTTAGATGATGCAGAGTACCAGGATGACACAGAATAATCAAAATGACATTGAACAAGCGCTTGGCAAAGGGTCTTTTTGGTCGCCGCTGGCAAGCATCCCACCTGTCTATACAGGTATTTTATACGTGCTCTACACTTACTCAGGATAGATTCCAAAATTGTTTCACCTGACAAACTCAGTCCAGTTTTAGTCCGAGATATTTAACTTGTGACACTGTTGTTATAGGAATATCATTACAGTTGACCGAGAAGCCCACAATGTCTTTCAGTTTGCGTTTTGTTCCACATAAGATGGCTTCCGTCTTGCCCAGGTGAAGAGATAGTCTATTGTCCACTAGCCATTCACTATATGATTCTAGTTCTTTGGAAAGTGAAGCGGTAATACTTATTGGGTCTTTTCCTGAAACCAGAAGCACGCTGTCGCCGGCATACAGTAATAGTTTACACGAGACGCTCAGTTCCATGTCGTTCACATAACAGAGAAAGAGTAAGGGACCAAGGATGCTTCCCTGCGGGACCCCACAGTTAATTGGCATAGGATCAGATATATTATCATAAATGTTGACTCTTTGTGTTCTACCACTAAGATAAGATTTAAACCAGTTCACTGACCCAATGCCCATTGGTTGTAGTTTATTACATAGGATATCATGGTCTACTGTATCAAACGCTTTTTGTAGATCAAGAATAACCATACCGGTGTAGTTACCTTTAGAAATTTCTTTACGAATGTGATCTGTTAAGTAGATGAGACAGGAGTCTGTCGAGTACATGCATCTGAAACCTGATTGAAACTTATAGAATAGATCATTTTCTTTGAGGTAGTGTTCAATTTGGGTGTATACCGCTCTTTCAAGGATTTTTGATACAATACATAATATGCTAACTGGTCTGTAGTTGACAACTTCTAGTTTATTTCCTTTCTTGAATAGAGGGGTTACAATAGCTTCCGTCAGTTCAGCAGGTACAGTGTTGGTGTTAATTGACAGGTTGATGATGTGAGTTAGGGGACCTGCTATACCAATGGCTCCATCTCGTAGAAATTTGGCAGGAATTTTGTCTGGTCCTGTGCTTTTATGTACATTTAGGTTAGAGAGCTCGTCAAAAGTGTATTTTGGTGTAACATTTTGCAATCGAAATGTGTTCGGGTGTATGCCTTTATCTATGTAGAAATTTCGAAAGGTGGCCGTTGTTGTCGTGTATTTATTGATAGGTTGCGGTAGGTTCTGTGCAAGTGTGTTTGCTATGGAGGTGAAGAAGGAGTTGAAGTAGGTTGAAATTTGTCGTTTATCGTGGCAAACCTGATAATTAATGTTGAGAGCAATATTAGTGTTAGACGAATCCCTTGCCTTGTTGCTGTAGCCTGTTGTTTTTAGGTGCCTCCATAGTTTCTTTGGGTTATTCTGATATTCCTCTGCCTTATTGTGGAAATAATTAGTTTTCGCTGATTTTATTTTTCTACTAAGTATATTCCTGGCCCTGTTGAACTCACGTTTCAGAGCTTGATCCTGTCTATGTTTCACTAGCCTTTTTAACAGATTGTCTCTGTGTTCCAGATGGTGTAGTATGTCATTGTTGATCCATGGGTCTGACCTTGCTTTAATTCGTATGTCTTTCAGAGGAGCTATTTCGTCTAGGATGTTTGTGATGATGGTTCTGAAGCCAACCCATGTGCCATTAACGTTTGTACTTCCAAACACGGGAGACCAGTCTGTATTCCATAAAATGTCCAGAAATGTTTCTTTGTTGTAGTTTCTGAGTGACCTTGTTTTGATAACCTTGTGATTCTCTAGGGTAATTTTTGTGGTTTTCCGTGTGCAATATGTGACGAAGTGATCACTTATCCCAGTCTGTATAACCCCTGATTGGGATATTTTGTCCTCTCTGTTACAGTTTATGTGGTCTAATATTGTGGCAGTGTTCTCAGAGATACGTGTGGGGTTGTGATGAGTTGTTTGTGATTGTGCATTGTCAGTATGTGCCTATATTCTCGTACAAGCCTATTATTTTGTCGTTTGTAACACAGGTTAAAATTCCCTAGTATAATGGATTCATTCCGAGGGTCTAGCGATGACAAAGTTTTTTCAAATTTGGTCAAGAATTGTGTGTCGTCTGGTGGCCTATAGCACACCCCAATTGTGATGGGTCTTGTCCTCGGCAGGTGTAGGTCGATCCACAGAGCTTCGTTATTTTCTACATGGAGGTCGGTCCTAGTTGTGTGTGTGAGGTTGTTTTTTACATACAGACATACTCCTCCCCCATGCCTATTGCGATCATTCCTAACCATGTTGAAACCTTGAATGTTTATTTCACCATCGTTTATACTTGAATCCAGCCAGGGTTCTGTGTTTGCAATTATTGAAGCTTTGGCCTAAGTAGCTAACAAGTTTATTTCTGACAATTTATGGTACATTGATCTGGCGTTAATGTGGATAAGATGGAGCCCTTTGTTGGTGAACACTCTGTATTCATCTTTGATTTTGAATGTGTCCTGGCTGGATTCTGAGTTGTTAATATGCCGGGCCGACAGCAATCTCGTCACTATAGCACCTTCCACCCAAACATGATCATCCATTGTACGTCCTATACCGTCTCTGGAAGGTCCTCCGTCACTTGAAGAATCCCTACCGCAGTTGAAGTCGATAGGATTGGACAGTGAGACTGATGGGCGCTCACAAGAAGTCGCTGGAAATTCATGGGCCGAACTTGAAGGTCTTGCCGACGGAGCAGGAGTAAGTGCTCGTACTACCGCGGATGAATCTATATTTTATTAATTTATGCCAGATACACCAATATGCACAGCCGTAATAAGTGAAGCAATTTATTAATTAGATTTGAAGTGACTTGACGTAACATTGTAGTGTATACGGTATATTTACGGAGTCGTAGGCGTTGCCTGTTTTGACAGGGCCACACACTAGCCACCATATAATGGGACTCAATAATGGAGTTATAATTGATGTATAAACCATAAAAGCTGCCACCACTCTCATATCTTGAGAGAATATATTTATTAAATTAATATAGTATAATATCAGATTATAACCGAAAGGAAAACTGAACTGAAACAAACTTCACATCGAATTTATTAAATGGAAACTTGGAACTTCATCAGTTATACTATCAAATAATTAGAGTCAAGTATTGGAGTCTAGCGATACTACTACAGCCGGCACTGGGGTCACGTAGTTGATACAATGGAATGTACAGTTGGTCAAAGTTCCAGCTGACCCACTCTCGCTCTGGGGCTCGCAGAATTATCTGGGCAATACTGGTGTAGGAAGGAGGTGTGTCTTACAAAGATTGGGATTGGTAGATCTGATTTCGGCTACATCATTGTTAGAACATATACTAAACAAGGGAAAGTAAGCCTATCTCAAATAAATATGCATTCACCCAAAGTTCATAGATTTGCTTAAATATTCAAATTATTATATCAACTGATTGGCAACTACACCAGTATTGCTAGCTAATTATGTGAGCCCCAGAGCGAGGGTGGGTCAGCTGGAACTTTGACCAACTGTACGTGCCCCTTTTCTGAATGCCAAATACCGATATCCAAGACTTAAATAAACTCTGGTTCCGCCCTAAACGTGACGTCAATCCATACATCAGGTACCTTACAGAATTCTTATCCAATACTTGAAATGGTTACCTAAAAGGGGTGTGGTTTAAATTCACCAGACACGCCCTACCCACATTGTATTCACGCCCTGATCACATGATCGAGAAGGGTTCCATATGATGATTAAAGCATTTCCCATAACCCCTGTCTGAAAGGTCAGATGATACTGCACAATTCGGGTTTGAATAGTCTCTGGCTTTCCTCCTAAATACAATAGGAGAATACAATACAAGAAATACAACGATGATTATATCTATGTTAACTGTCATATAATAGGAATATAAGTAAAGTGGATATATATATATTGAGTAATTCATGCAAATACGTAATTATGAAGTAACATGGTTAAGAAAGCAATGGAACTATAATTGATACTGTATACTGTATATAACATATGTACATTATTGTATATTACGCATAACAAAAATGTGCATATATGGAAATAATCTAAGAAATTCCTAATCAAATTAATAATAGCTTCAAATATTCAGACTTTCTGATTTGTTATGCATGAATATCTTGGAATAAATTTATCAATAACTGCATCAATTAAATAGTAGGCCTATATAGGACTACTGTACTGGTATTAATTTTTCGTCCTGTTAGGGACCAACTGAATATTCTGAAATACAATATACATTTGTTTAAGCATGTTATTGTACTTTTATATTATTAGTATACTACAAACTTTAAATAAAAGTTTATAAATCAAATTAATGCTACATTTCATAATAAAGCCTAACTTATGCAATATGACTAAATCTAGAACAAGTGCCAACTCCCGACAGTAATTGTCTGCGAAATTCACCATATTAACTCTTTACGAGCGGGTTGGTATGTGTGTATCACCGTAGCGCCTGGCGGGTATATATATCGAAAATTAGTATCATTCCATGCTCTTTTTCATGCATAAACAAGAGCCCGAGCGTAATACAATTATATATCTGTGAAAGGGCAATAATAGAAATATCTAATTACATCAGAATCATCCTTGTACAACAAAGGGTTGTCTTGCAACGATAGTGCAAGTGGAAGGGAAAATACCCTAAAATGAGGTATTTTCCCTGGTTTTATCCTTATTTTGAGAGGTGTGGAGGTGGAGGCCAGATACAATAGGTCTCAGTATGGGTCCCTCCGCTGTCGCGAGCGGAACGAGCCCGCCTGTTGTCCTTGCAGTGCTCGTTCTCTCTCTCATCGCTCATAATGGCCTCAAAAAGGCACGAGTCATATGACGGGCACCGCAGGGGTGGCCAATATTCTCTCTCCCATCATATGACGGTCACCGCAAATTAAGTGTTAAACAGTACGGTACGGTATGGTAATTTATTCAATTTTTCGTACCTGAAAAGTTCTGTACCGTACCTTCAGGAAAATACCATACTGTACTTGTGACTAGAAACCAACCATACCATACCGAATTCTGTACCGTACCGTACTGCCAGCCTTGGTGCCTGCAGCCGTTGCCACGCTGTCTGAAGGCCTGGCCCTCTGCATGGATCCCCTCTCCAAAAATTGGCGGCCCTGTGTGATGGCCCGAGATCACCGCATTATGGTTGACGTCATAACCAAGGCACCCTGTGGCAGCACCCAAGGGTGACCCACCTTACAGTGGCATCTGCCGCCGACCGGTCGCCGCTCTCATACCATCGTTAGCATAATCTCCACCGTCAGTCGCCGATCGCCTCCTGTATTCGTAACGTCCGTCGGCAGGAGTTGACTCTGCGCCGACCCAGGCTCTAAAAATTCAGTATGTCGAACTTTGTTTTGCCGGCCAGTCGACCTCTCCCGCGTTGTGCCGCGCCCTACCGTCTGTTTGGGACCATTGATGAAGGGCGCCAGATTAGGTCCCGTCATCATTACAACCGCTAGGTTGGCTACCGCCGGCATAGTGTGACAGGCCCTTAAAATGGAACTTGTGTAACTTCAGTCACCGCAAATATTTTTAGTCACCAGTTAGACACCTAGTGATGACTAACCGGTAACACGTAGCGACTACGTGACGATTAATCGCCGCGGCGAGTAAAGTCGCCATGTGTGACCGGGGCAGAAATTGGAGGGTGGGAGATATATTTGTTTTTCCTGTACGAAGGAGACAAAAGGCAAAGCTGCCTGTAACAAATTGAAATTGAAAGATTGAAAGAGAGCCAAATTTAAGGTACGTTAAAGTTAAAATGTCTGGACACATAAGAGCTTGAAGTACTTCAAGTCATAGTATGACGGAAAGACATATTGACGGAGAGAGCTCCAAAGCATGGTTGCATGCTCCTGATTTCCAAAACTTTATCACATATTTGTCAAACATATTTTTTGATATACCACTAGTATAAAAATGTTAAATCCATAACAGCTATTTATTAATATGCAATCATAATAACACATCATGTTAACCCATTGGCTGCGGGAGATGTTCAGGAACGCAAATGGCAATTTATAGCAATTTACAAGCTTTTAAAGCCTGTGGAGATGAGTCCGAGTGAGCGGGAGTGCGGCAGGCCTCAATCCGCTCTCCAGCCAGGCGGCCGTGACACTGAGGACGTATGAGCTATATCCCGCTATACTCTGCAGCGCTGTCAAAGGCAAATGTAGAGCGACATTAGCGATATTCGCTCAAATTAGCGATTAACCCCGCGCCCTATGAACCTCATTCTGGTGTCATTTAGAAGCTATTTTCTCCTAGTTGGCTGAATACATTTAATTTCATGCAGACACTTGCTCAATCATTCAGGAGTGCCTGAATGAGCCCTAATATAGCGGAAATATACCCGCAGCGTAAGTGTAAATAAACATATTGAAATTTATGTTTACAACAAGCTAGTTGATCTCTCACCTCCCTCCACTACCACCTTAGCTGGTTTCACACCTTCTACTACTGTCGGTCGTCTCCTCTTGCCACTCCAGTCCCTCCCCTCATCCCCAATCCTCACTACTGTTACCATAGAGTAAAGATAGATTGAGTCGAAAGAGGATGTCACAAATCTGGAAATAGTTATTCGCGCGTTCGAGAGATGGCAGGACGATTTCAAAGGTAAATGGGAGGGTACCTATTAATTTATAGTTAACCGTACCTTGTACTAATAACGCTATGAATAATCAATTCAACCTCATCCAGAGACTCTGTAAACATGACAGAGTTCAATAGACATAAGTAAAGGCTACTATAAGGCTAGATCATCGTGAAATTGTCGTCATTATGAGGAGGTTCAACAGTCAAGCTTCCTCTAAATTCCACCATTGTTGTTGTAAGATTCGGGAGTTGCCAATGTCAAACAGGCTGGGACCAAATGGCCTTAGATGTCATAGGTATACCCTAATTACGTATTTCGTCTAAATGTCCAGTTTTAGTGCAACTTTACAATTTAAAATCTACATAACATGTAACTAATAATATAAATTCAAAATAAAATTTTCATTCTTGTTGTGTTGCTTGGAGTTATACAGCTTGCATCATATGTAAGTATTATATATATTGTATATGTATAATTATTGTTTTCCTCTTATTGTATATGTATACTTATTGTTTTCCTCTTGCTTATATATACTGTATATCTATTTTATGTTAAATAATTTACAAGTGTTTTTACCCACATTAATTAACTCTTAACTCGAGAAGCGTGATAGGCCTAACGGAATGGTCACCATAGTGAACGCGTTAGACCTCACAGAAGCAAGACCATAAAATATCCCTTCCAAAACACCCCAGGGGCTCTCAAAACAAAGGAATATGTCATTAGGCGAGATAATTCCCCTCTAGTACTTCTTACAACTCATCCTCATGTATCCCCCCCTTCCCTTTCCCCTTCCTCAATTATCGGCAATTATTCCTCTTATTTCCCTCATTTATCGGTTATTTTCCGCGCAAATTATTGCCAGGCAGGCTGGGAGGCAGCAGTGAGTAATTTATAGACTCTAGAGCAGTGTGAGATCTCTACCAGGGAACTCAGTTGCAAGCGAGGCGTTGCAGAGGGACGGTGTATGTCTTTCCACCTCCCGCCTGAGCATACGATTGGGCGGCGAATATATAAGTTTTTCACTACCCAAATGCTTATTCCACTGGTTTTATGACTCTTCAAGGTTCATATGTTCAAATATGAGTAAAATAAACAAACATGAAAAATAAATTATGCTTTATGTCGTAAATATAACAAATTCTTTCTGAAAATAAAGCTAGAATTACACAAATAACTACCCTATGGCAATATCGCATCCGTCGGATTAATGACGTTCCATCTTTAATCAAACGCCCCTTCATTATGCGGACATTTCTCTAACTGTGGTAACTCTGCAGACAAGCCAGGCACGTAGATATCAAGGAGTATTTATTAAGGAATAACCACTGGGGCCTTTTGCTTATAATATTAAGCCCCATGATAGTGCTGCTACCCCTAGGACGAGCGAGGAAATAACGATGTGACGTCACGCTTTCACCTATTTCCTTCTTTCCTTTTTTACTGTTACCAGATTATATATATTTACTAATTGTGCTGCCATCTATTGAGTGTCCTGCGCAAAATTGTTTATTTGATGAGACATTACTTACAGGCAGTACAGCTTAGGTCCCCGTATATAATATTATATATTAAAACACACACACACACACACACACACACATATAAACACAACCACACACACACACACACACACACACACCACGGCAATACAAGGAAGTTGTGAAAGGAAGGCTTAGATACCATCACTAATCCAAATGTTGCAATAGGTATATGAGTAAGAGACAAAGGAAGGCTTAGATACCATCACTAATCCAAATGTTGCAATAGGTATATGAGTAAGAGACAAAGTAGATATAATAGGAAAAAACATGTAAATAAAAACACACATATAGATGCCTAGGAGCAAAGGAGTGTTTTAACCCTTAATTAGCGGCGAGCAACATAAGTCGAGTTAAAAAAAGCTGGACTATGTGGCGGCGCTCGACATAGGTCGAGTGGCAATTTCAGCACGTAATGTGGCTGAGAGAGAGAGACAAGTGGTGGCAGGAGACTAGCGAGCGTATGACTGCTCCAGACCACCGCGGCGAACCTACTGACACAAATCTCAGCTCCCTCCTCCCTCTCTCACTCGCTACATACTCAATTATGTACCGAAAGTACCGAATTACCTGCTTTTTGCACTCGCGTTGCACGGTTATTGCAAGAAAACTATCCATCATACAAGGATCGTTATGGTGTCATTCGAAAGCTCTGTTTATGCCCTTTCAGGGATAGGTACTTGTTTTACGTTCTGGGTCTTATTTAGGCATGAAAATGATCACGTAAAAAGCCCTATTTTGGCTAAAAACACCCCGCTGTGCGGTACATATAAATAAACCGCATAGGCCGCTCGTAAGGTGTTAAAGAAAGCAAATAAATATAAACATAACAAATATGAAGACGGGTAAAAAGGGAAGTCAATTGAGCTTGGGATCAAAACACACCAAATAGATGCAACATTTTATGTGGATGCAGAATAAAATAGGTGAAAGGTAAAACACGGAGGACAGTTGGACTTAATAAAACACGGAGGACAGTTGGACTTAATAAAACACGGAGGACAGTTGGACTTAATAAAACACGGAGGACAGTTGGACTTAATAAAACACGGAGGACAGTTGGACTTAATAAAACACGGAGGACAGTTGGACTTAATAAAACACGGAGGACAGTTGGACTTAATAAAACACGGAGGACAGTTGGACTTAATAAAACACGGAGGACAGTTGGACTTAATAAAACACGGAGGACAGTTGGACTTAATAAAACACGGAGGACAGTTGGACTTAATAAAACACGGAGGACAGTTGGACTTAATAATTATACAAACACGGAGGACAGTTGGACTTAATAAAACACGGAGGACAGTTGGACTTAATAATTATACAAACACGGAGGACAGTTGGACTTAATAATTATATAAAACAGAAATAAAAGTTAAATCACTAGACGTAAAAGATGATTGGAAAATAAGATAAAATTAAAAACAAATTGAAAGTGAAAGAAATATACTTGGAACTCTCAAGTGAATGTTATATACAAAAAAATGAGAGAATTAAGAAGGGTAACTTTTGTTGGACAAACCTCCCAAAACAGCACACCTGAATAATTGTGGTGGTGCTGAGGGGTGCAGTTGCCTCAGCGAAGTTCGTGACATCACTAGTTCATGCAAATTATATATATATATATATATATATATATATATATATATATATATATATATATATATATATATATATTAATTTTATGCACGTTTGAGTGTGCTAATATGTATAATTGAATGTATTATTAATATTTATAGTAAGCTCGAATGCCAAACTCAATAATACTAAACCCACGTTAATTTATTAAACACATTGTTAAACATTTAAAAACAATTTTGTTTTTGTTTAGTTCGTTGATAATATTCCCTTAATAATTTCAAATGCTATCAATTTTAAAATGGCAATTACGCTTATTATTATTATTTTATATTATATTACAATACAGATTAATGATATCTGATACGATGTAACATATGTCGGTGCTTTTTTATGCAAGCAAACAAAAACATTGCTTATGCATTTTATTATTAACTCTTTTCTAAAGTATTATGTTCATTTTTATTTGTGAGATATACTTAATACTAATATATCTCGTGCTTGGTTGGGTTAAAATTGAATTAAATCAATGTCATCCTGTGTTACGTGGGAATACTTGTGAAACCTCCTGTATGGTATCCTGGAATATGGATCCTACGACATGTGTATGAAATTATATGTTCTCCATATAGGATTTCCCTTCTTTTTAATATGAATAGAAAAAGGTTAAGAATCATTTATCACGCCGTGGTAGAGTTGGTTTAAGCCCCACTGAGATAATAAATACATATATACTGTATTATATACAGTATATATAGTTATTGTGTGTGTGTATTAATATATATATACTGTATATATACAGTATATATATATATATATAATATATATATATATATATATATATATATATATATATATATATATATATATATATATACTGTATATATATACATATATGGGTGTATTGTAAAAATGCTTACAGACTTAAACTGCTAAGTACCAATTAAAAAAACAAGTTGACTTTATTTTATAAAAAAATACAAAATAGTTAATCATTAACGATTTAAAGGACATAAAGTCAAATATTCAGTGTCGTCCAAGCATCTGTTATAAGCCTGGCATTGGTCTCCCCCTTCATCCCCCCCCCCCCCTCTCATCTCATAGTTTATACCCAGGGATGTTGAATTATAAACATAATTAGTTTTCGGGGTGAAATATTGTAAGTAATATTCCCTTTATACAACGTTGCCATTGTAATTATTTTCTGTTAATGCCAAAAAATGTTGTATTTTTATTTCAACATAGGAAAGACCGAAGGAGTCTTGGATGAAGCAAATTACGATCCTCAAGTGGTCTGCATATATAACTGTCATATAAATAAAAAAGCAATGCTGAATGATAAAAATACCCAAACAATGTGGGCATTACAAAATTATTGCCTAATGTTATTAAATTAGTTGTACAGTAGTGAACATTCATTCAAAATAATACAAACTTATTCGAAGCGGTTTCGGGTTGAATTGAATCTCCTAACTAATTCTTACTGAGCATTTGCATTTCAGAGATTCATTTAATAAGTTCGATACTTCAAAATCGATCAGAATTAATTACCACTATTGTACATGGTCATTACAGTGTAATAAAAGAAGATTAATTGAAATAATGTTAATTACCACCAACTGATATAATACAGAAATCAATCATACCCAATAGTTGTAATCTTTGAATCTTTTTACCGAGTCATAAAACATTTTCGGAATTTCATTCAAGATAGGAACGATCAGCCCCCAATGAATCTATGAATCAAGAACTATGCTTCATAAACGCTGGAATTACCTTCAACTACGTTTGGATACTCGACCCAGACGTGGGCATCAGCATTATACCCCGTGACCAGAGTTGCAAATGTTACATATTTTTTTACGCTAATCTGTTTAAAATAATTAGTTTTGTTCTGCTAACTATCTAATATCATCACCATATTCTAAGATACTTTGATTTCGTAATTTATAATGTGTGAATAGGTAAACCTATACTTTCCCTTTACCTACAGTAAGTCCATAGTAACATGTTAATTATGTATCAATTATTTAGTGCTTTATTTGTAACCCTGTTTTGCTAGATTTCTAAATAAGCATATATCTCATTAATAACACTTTTTTGTTTGGGGGGGGGGAATGTGATACAACAATATATGTTTATTTTCTATTTTACAATGTGTTCGTCATAGTCTGTAACAGTTATTTCAATACACCCTGTTTATACAGTATATATATATATATATCGTGATATTATCATACTTAATTCAAATTTCCAGGCAATAATGTTTTAAGTACGTTTTTGTTGTTAATATGTATCTAGGACTTGTCGATGCTAGTTTTTGGAAGACATAGGTTCTCCCTACCTCCGTCCTGCACTCTTCCCAAAATTTAGCTATTCCTCTAAAGTTTCGCCTGATTTTTCGTAAAGGATCATTTGCAAACCCCTGACGTATGTTGTAGAACATTATTTATATTTGCAAACTGCGTATATAAATAATACAGGACGTGAACAATACCTTTCAAGAACAAGTCAGGAAAATGTATAATAGGCTGAAGGCATGCAATATACTTAATATCAATACAGATTATTTGAAGCTCTTCAAAGTTATATTTTTTTTGGATTATAAGTAATTGTTAGGATCATTCTCCCTTTACATAAAGAACAATGCTAATGTCATGTTTTCAGTATATATTTGTATTACTGTTCATTACTCTGAAGTTTTTATTTTTCTGTCGGCCTGTATTTAGCTTGTCAAGTAATCTGACCTAAAATACATTTATATTTATATAATGTCATTTAGTATGAAGATACATAAGATGTAAATGTACACAATGATTAGCAGGATTAATCAAGATCTATCATAGGGGCGCCCCGGATCCCCACAAAATTGCATTTTTCGGTAGAAAATCTCAGTTTTATAAGTTGAGTGATTTGTAGTCCTAAACATATATCATATTAACTCACACACACCAGGCTTTGTAGAATTTCCAGAGAGGGTGATTTTCACGATGTTGGGGCTTGTTTAACTCGATCTAACTCTGTAAAACAAATGTGCGAATTCAAGTACCTGTTCTGCCCTGAATAGAGACACCAAAATCTCATTCCCAGCTGGTCTGTGGCCTTGACAGTGATGACAGAAGTGGAAGTGTTTTTGCACGGAATTTTGTGACTGCTTGCACCAGCATTCACTCACTCCAATGGTTCGTGAAGTACTGAGTTCACGCAGGTTGTAGTGACGTTGGACAACTTGGTGGCCCCTATTAACCCTGGTAACTGCTATGAACCACCATGTACCACCTTGTAGCATTTTGTTCCGGGGGAAATACAGAACGGACTGAGACATTACCTGGGGCGTGCCACAGGAATATCTCCAAAGAGTACCAGACCTTCAGGGGTTACATAATTAAGAACCGACTCACTTTGGCTCTTCGAGGGAGTCTCTGCCTGCTAAGTTACATTTGTGTTCCCTAAATATTCATATGTACGACGGATTTTTGAAGAACGACGTGGTAATTATATATCAATAGTTTGTATTCGCCAGATTTGTTTTAATAGTTGTTAATTTGCATCACCGAGAAAGATTAACCAAAATATTTATGATTAAAAATATCAATGTAAACAAGCTTTTGTTTCAGTCATCATGATTTGTGTTACATATTTTGAAGCCGAATTTATTTTAAATAATTTCTATATATATTTAAAAATTAGTTGAAATGCTACAAACGTTTAACATAGTCATTACAATTAATGTTGATAAAGAATGAGGTCAATTTTGCGATACACATCATTAGAGTTTATTTTTAAATGCCTAAGCCGAAAACAAATCTGCTTAATAATGATCTAGCCATAACTCTTTACCAACCGAAGTGGGAGAATGCATGAACGCTTTTACTGGCAAATATTGAACAATATTATTTTTCCTGGGGAAATATCAGGAATGGCATCAGCAATTATACTATCTATCTATCTATCTATTGCCTGACGCCGTGATCCCCGAAGGGGTGGCCACGAACGAACCGCCCCCATGCACCTCTGTCCCCAGTCAGTCGACGCCCCTCCCCCCAACCAGCACCACCTTCGTTCATGTACTTCCTCACTCCATCCTTCCACCTCATATTCGGTCTACCTCTCCCCCTCTGTCCCTCCACCTCGCTCTCATACACCCTCTTAGTCATTCTCTCGCTTTCCATACGTTCCATATGGCCGAACCATCTCAAGTTGTTCCTTTTCACACTTTCCAGCACATCTACCTCCACACCACACCTCCTTCTTACTTCCTCATTAGTCTGTCTATCCCTCCATGTAACTCCGCACGCACTCCTTAAGTAATTCATTTCCACTGCTCTCACTCTTGGTCTGAGTCTCTCAACCAACGTCCATGCTTCGCTTCCGTAAGTCAGTGTCGGGATTACCACACTGTCATGCAAGGACTTCTTCACTTCCATACTGACCACCCTATTTTTTGTTACTGCTTTTAGCGTTCCTACAACCCTCTTCCCCTGTTGTACCCTCTCCCGCACAATTAGCAATTATACTAAAGATTGTTTATTATAAACAGATATACCTGGACATAAATTCATCAACATTACCACCTCCAGTCATAGCTACAAGTCCAATTTTCACCGCACTATCTGAATTTTCATATCCATCTATGAAATGGTAAAACTATTGAATGTGAATTATAGTAGGCCTAGTGAAGGTGTAATCAATAATGGGTAAGTTTTAGTGCCGATATAATTGCGTTACCATCGACTTTATCGTGGTAATGTTTTTTCTCTCAATATGTCCTCCACATTATATCGGAAGATAGATTATATCTGGTGGATGAATTCTGAAAAAAACATAAATTTCGAAGCCGCTAGACTACAATTGTTCTGAAAAACATAAAACTAATTGTCGGGAAAACCAATTGTGTGACACCGCCTTTACTCCGCCCTAACCTACTGTCTGACCACCCTGAAGGAACTGGACGAGGGTGAGGTGATGGCCAGACCCAACGTGTTCTGCCACTTCGCTCGTGGGGTGGGGGAGCCTCGCTATCTGCCCATCAAGTCCTGGGTCGACCTCAACACCACTCTGCAGGATGCTCTCACCACATACAATGAACTCAATGCTGCCATGAACCTTGTGCTCTTTGAGGATGCTATGGCCCACGTCTGTAGGTCAGTGTTTTGGGTACAATATGTATAGTTTTTGTTTTCATCTGGCAGAAATTTTATTCCCTTATCACATGGTTTCCCGGTCTTTATTTGTCCATTGTCTCAGTGTTCACACCTCTTTTCACTAACTATCTCTTATGACTTTGAATTTCCTGTATTGCATTATTGACTTTGCTCGTCTTAATCACTAGTGCTTAATATTAGAATGTAGAAGGTTATCTAATGCAATGAAATATTTTGTGTATATACTGTCTTCGTGGTGCAATGCATAAGTGTGTTGATTTTCGGTGTGAGCGTCCTGGGTTCGAATCCCCGGACTGCCACATGTGCTTGTTAATTTCATTAATCGAGTTTAGGAGTAAAGTTGGTTAGTGGAGAGAACATAATAATTACCAGGACAATGAATTATTTTTTGTGAAATGCTGTTGTAACTGGTCCCTGTTACTGCACTACGGAGTGAGACAACTAACACTGCTTTCGATGTTTTAACAAATACTTTCTTGGTGACGTAACTGATATAACACAAAGCATTTAATGTTTGACATCAAGACTATTTCTGCTCCTAATATGTTTTGAAACTAAAGTTTAGAAACCAAAGTCACATCCATATATATTTGCAAACAGTACAGTCATGCTCAGTTGCAACGCAAACCATATCATATGACGTAACATTGAAGTGTTGCTTGATTATTTTATGGAAAACAGAAATTTATTTTCTTTACCACATTTTTTAACCATACAAAGTATTATGAGAACCTCTCCAATCGTGTGTGGATCTCGGTTTGAGCATTTCCATGAGCAGGCTAGCAAGAGATCGTCACAGTTTCTTCAGTCTGCCTAGCAAAGTGATCAGTACCATAAGGTACTAGCATAAATGTACCCCCCAGTCCCAAGCAATGTGGCCAAAATGGCTTCATAGGCAAGATATAACAACCTCCCACCTCAAAAGATGTAGGAATACTGCCTCTCCCATCCTGTGGGGGATTGGATATAAGCTGAGAAGTGTTGCCAAGGTTTTAGAGCAGTGCTCAAACGTTGTGGTACCAGGTACTGCCTGATACTGGTAGTTACAAGGATTGTATATTACTGATGGCATGGCAGCCGTCGCTGGGACTGGGGAGTGATTTATCTACTGAAAGCTCTCTGCTGTCGCTGGTATTGGACGGGTTAAGCTACTTGCAAACGTTTCCTCATGGGACTTCACAGTAACATAATTATTGATATGTTTTTAATATTTACTGATATATATATATAATTATATATATATATATATATATATACAGGGTCTTTTAAAACAACACTGCCAGACCTCATCTGCTAATTAGTAAATACAATAACGAAGAAGATTATCTAAGGACAAAATGCAAAATAATTTACCATTAATGATTTAAACAGCATAGAGTAAAATAATTAGTGACACCCAGGTATGAGCTATAATCCGAACACGGGTTAGTGTCCCCCCTCCCCCCCAAATAGCCTACCTCTTGCCTCCCATCCCAGTTCGAGTTTTTCTTCGAAGCTTTGGAGTCATAACGAATCTTCTCATGTGTTTAATCATCTGCTCGGCCATGGTGCTATCTTCTTCTGTCATAGTGATTTGATTTACCTTATAATATCACATAAATATGGATTGTCGTTATTTAGGTGTCTCTGCCTTTGTTATTTTATACTCGTTAAGTCCAAGTGACGTAAATTGTTTGTTTTGGGTACCATTAGATGATTTTAAATATTCATTAGTGAACACCGTATACTTGTATGTCTACAGCTACGTAAAATCGTCAAACTTCAACCATAAAACTGATAGACATATTTCGTTAGTACTCTGTGATAATAGTAACGTAATGAGGTATTTGTATTGAAACAGTAAATTGCGCTGGAAATTTGTTTTCCCATTCAAACAGTTTCACGAACGATTAAATTACCTATAGGAGTGTTCGGATACCTGACCCAGACTTGAGATTCATTATTTTACCTCTTGGGAATAGGGTAATGATCCCGACAGGTTTTGGTCCAATAGGACATTTGAATTTGGCGGTATCGTATCGCTTGTACGATTTCGGCTGGTTCTTTGTGTATTGTAGTTTATTCTTAAGTTAGGTTAAATATTAACTGTAATGTATAAATATCTACATCAGCTCTAGATGTATTATGAAACCAAGTTATGGGTTATAATTATTATGAGCCGGCAGCCATATGTAATTTCGCGAAGCGATCGGAGGCCGGCCCTTTAGTCTCTCAAACAACACCGTACAGTCAACATCTCCTCCCCCGGCCCTGATTCAACCCACAGTTCACCATGTGCTACAACTACTAATAATATTAACAACAGTCCTACATCACCAGTCCTCTAAGCTAAGTTCATTGTATCGATACTGTATTATGTGAACATTCCTACATGTCATGCAATTGAACTAGCCGCGTGTGGGGGACTGGATTACACCCATCAACGAATACCTCGTTGGTAATTATAATATAACTATTTGTTGGGATATTTCATGTACCAGTGATATGTAATTTAACCTTTATCTAAATTCCCGATAAATATTGGTTCTTCATGCCCTAAAGCTTCCTTACTGTAGTACCGTTTTGTTTGCTTCCTTGACGCTTGTGGGCTTACAAATGGCTGCCGCCTCGCGCGTTGTTGGCCGCCTGCCATTTCCCTAGTTTAGGTCCAGCTTCTTCCCTCGTGTTTTATACCGTTTAGGCACCGTCCCTATCTTTTTTGGGACTAGTTTCCAGGGTTTTTTGGGTGTGTGATCCTTGGCGTTTTTTGGTGGGTTAACTGGGCTGGAGTTTGAGGTAGGGGTAGTTTCGTCGGTCGCCATTTTGCGCTCGAGGCTAGGCTAGGCCTGCAGGTGTATGTGGTGGTAATTCATTTCGCTTTGGTGGTGTGCCTGTGGTGTTAATTGTGTTTTGTCTTTGTGGTACTCATTATTGATTTTGCTGGTGGGGAGGGTTCTCATGTGACCTTTTATATTTAAATTTCATAATAGCCTAGGCCTAGTTGCTTAAAGTGGCGGTCATGAGTGTCGGTCTTTGTTAATTCCTAAGCGATTGACAGTTAATAGTCAGACCTCATGATTGTAGCTTAACCAACTAGGCTTACCTATAAAGGGCTTACAATAATTAGTGCTTCACCTTACCCTTTCTTTTAATGGATTTAGTATTTAATTCTTTTGTCAATACATCATGGCTCAAAGGAACCATCCCACAGCTGCGTCAGGAAGTAGCATTGGGGTGAATTTTACACCAACCTCCTCATACAATCAGAGCCCGGGGAAAGTGGTGGGTATATTATGCCACAGTTATGTTGGTCGCCTAGGGGTTTCCCGCCGAGAGTTTTATGACCCAGGTTTTGTAGTGAGGGTGTTTAGTGCCCCAGGAGCCACTCTCGATAATATCAGGTCCCAACCAGCCTGGGATGGTCTTTTGAGCCTAAGGCCCGAGATCACTGTATTAGTGTTGGGTGGTAACGACATCGTCTCTGGGGTAGTCCCGCAGGAGCTCGCGGCTAAGATCCAGGAGTTGACCTATGAGATTGAGGCATCCACGAATGGCCGCTGTCTTGTATTGGGATTAGAGCAGAGGGAGTCTCCTCGGGGCATACCGGCAGGCGAATACCACAAGGTGAAGAACTCGGTCAATGCTCTCCTCAAGAGGAAATACAAGCACCTTGGTGGTCGATTCTCCCCATATAGTTTTGGGAGCCAGTATATGTCCGAGGACGGCGTCCAGCTCACCAATGAAGGCAGCGATCGTTTGTTGGCCCAGGTCATTAAGATGGCAAGGGACTATCTTGCGTCACAGTAGTCGGTCTCCTCATAGATAGCCCCAGTGTACTTTATGTTGTTGTCTAGTCAGATAATTTCCTTTCGTTAGTTTATATTAAGGGGACTGTAGGTATTTTGTAATTCTTTTTGAGTAATTTATTAAGTAATGGGGGTTTGCCGCTGTTGATTCCTAAGCGATTAACGGTTTGTAGTCTGACCTCATTGTAGTTTAAGTTGCTTAAAATTAAACCTTAACGATGACAGATTTGAAGAAACTTAAGATTCTTAAGGGAGGGATGAAGGGAAGTTTAAATAGAGGTTTAAGAGATCTTGATGAATTTTTAATAAGTGCCACGGCTGATCAGATAAAAGGTAAATTTGCTACTGTTACTAAATCGCTAGCTGCTTTTGATAGTTATTCTCAGCAGGTATATGGTTTATTAACAGTTACTGACGATGTGGAAGAAGAAATGTCGGCATATTTTGAGTACTTTGAGGACGTTAATACAGCCTTAGCCAGACTATCTTCCACCCAAGAATCAACCTCTGTTAAGGATACCGGTACACCAAAGGCGACTGGTTTTAACCTGCCGAAGCTTACTTTGCCTACCTTTTCCGGGGATTCGGCTACCTGGACTGGATTTTGGGATATTTTTGAGTGTTCCATCCATCATCATAAAACACTCACATCCATCCAAAGGTTCACATATCTCCGTGGTCAATTGAAAGGGGAGGCATTGAAGTTAGTCGATGGGTACAAGCTAGAAGCTAACAGCTACGAGTCTGCAGTGGAGTTGCTGAAGAGAACTTACGGGAGAGTGGAACTCATCAAGACCACGTTAATTACTAAGTTCTTCACGCTAGATCCTCCATCCTATGATGTGACGGCCCTAAAGGAGTACTATGCCTCCTTTGAGAGCCTCCTCCGATCTATGGAGACAATGGCCGTCACCAAGGAGGAGATATTTAGTGTGAATATCTTGAATAAAATACCCTCTCCCCTAAGGGAAATCTTAAGACGACAACTAAGCGACTCTCCACTAAACTTGGAAGCGTTGGTGCAGGTGTATCAGACTGAAGTCTTCAATATGGAGAGTACTGGACACTACCGACAAGTGGAGATGTCGCCATCTACTGCAGCTTTCCCGGTACAGACTTCTCCTAAACAGAAAAGGCCAATATCATTAGGTTGTAAGTTGTGCAGTGTCCACGGTCATCTGTGGTATCAGTGTCCTAAGTATCCTAAGGCTACACAGAAGATTAGCAAGGCTAAATCGCTTAAGTTATGTACCAGCTGTCTGGCAAGAGACCACTTCAACAGTACCTGCACCAATTCTTACATCAAACCTTGTAAGTATTGCAAGGGGAAACATTGGTTTTCCCTTTGCACCCAGTCTGATCGGCACGACGGCAAAGAAAAGGGGAGAACCCCCAAAGAGTCACATGAGAAAAGTAAGAGCGAGGGTGATAAAGTATCTGCCATGTCCATTGCTTCTCGAGAATGTCAATTGCTTCCTACTATGATGCTGCCAGTAGTGGGGAGTAATAATAATACTATAATGATGCGCACCTTACTTGACCAGTGCTCACAGAGGTCATTCGTTCTGCGGTCATCATTACCCCAGCTCAAGTGTACCAGCAAGGGTCAAGAGAATTTGTGTCTCCATGGTTTCACTGGTGAAATAGATTCCAGTGACTATGATATTGTGGAGATTTCATATGTTTATAGAAAAAAGGTATGTCCCATCAAGGCTGTTGTGGTCGACACACTACCCAGTTTCTATATAGCATCAGAGATTCAACCACATTTGAAATATCTCAGAAGCAAGGGGTATAAACTGGCTGATGATCAACTCTCTGCTAACAATGGTATTATGCTACTGGTCGGAGCTGATTATTACTACGACCTGGTTCACCCTGGATATCGGCGGGTAGATAAGCTTATAATGCTCCCCACGATCCAAGGTTATGCCATTTCTGGATCCTATGCCACTTCCTCTCAAGACACACAGGTGGAGGTGGTTACGGTCCTCAAGGTAGCAGTAAGCCCCCATAGATAAATATATTATGCCAAATGTGCCTGATAATACATGTACTGATATAGATAAGTTATGGGACTTGGACAATATTGGAATTGACCCACATGAACTTGATCGTGAGTCCAAGCTAGCGTTAAGCTCGTATGAAGAGACTGTAACGTATGACTCTGGCAGAGGTCAGTATGTGGTAAGGCTCCCTTGGAATGATAACAAGAGTAAATTACCTACTAATTTCCATCTAGCACTTGGTAGGTTACGTGGCCTTCAGAAGCAGTTTGTCAAGGATCCAAGTTATTGCGAGACTTATGCGGCAGTTTTAGCCGAGCAGGTACAACGTGGATTTGTGGAGAGAGTAGATCTCAGTGAGTATGGGGATAACATCCATTACCTTGCTCACCATGGGATTAAAAAGGACAGTTCCACCACTCCTGGTCGTATTGTGTATGACTGCTCTGCTAAATCCAGTGATCGCTCCTATAGCCTGAATGATTGTCTGTACACGGGTCCGTCCCTGGTCTCTGATCTAGCACAAATTATGTTGCGCTTCAGATGTCATAAGTTTGCATGGGTCGCCGATATTGAGAAGGCCTTCCTGATGCTTCAACTCCATCGTGAAGACAGGGACTCGACAAGATTTTTATGGCCACGGGACCCAATGGATCTAGATTCAGAGTATCTGGTCTACAGGTTCAGAGTCGTCTTATTCGGGGCGACCTGTTCCCAGTTCCTTCTCAACGCTACTATCTTGCGTCATCCTGAGGAGGCTGGACTAGATCCTGACTTCAAGAATGAGATCAAGCAGGGGATCTATGTGGACAATCTTCAAGGCACCGGAGACAATGAAGATTTATTGCTCAAGAGATGCTGGGAGATCCGCGATATATTTGCCAAGGCTCATTTATATTTAAGAGAATGGGCCACTAATAGTGATCCTTTGAAAGGTCAATTTACTTCTGACGGTGTAGCTACTGAGAATAGTGAGGTGAAGTTTTTAGGCCACAAATGGGACACTACCACAGATTGTATATCCTTCTGTCACACCCCATGCGGCAGTGAGCTTATGACCAAGCGAAACTGCTTAAGCTTGTCAGCGAGGTTGTTTGATCCCCTAGGTTTTTTGCTGCCTGTATCAATCCGTGCTCGTATGTTTTTACAGCAACTATGGCAGCTAAAACTAGATTGGGACACGCCCCTCCCGACTGAGTTACAAGATACTTGGCGGTTGATTCGGTCGGACCTTTCCACATGTTGCAAGGTCCAACTTAATCGTCAGGTGATTAAAGGTCACCAGGTGGATCTACATGCCTTTTCTGATGCTAGCAATAGTGCGTACGGTACTGCCATATACATATGTAATGGTAGTGAAGCGACGCTGGCTATAGCGAAGGCCAAAGTGGCCCCTATAAAGAAGATTACAGTTCCTAAATTAGAACTTACTGCATTGCTTCTGTCTGCTCGTCTAATAAAGTTTACACTGGATGCTTATACAGACATACTACAGATTAATAACGTCTATGTCTGGAGCGACAGTCAAATAGCGCTTTCATGGGTACACAGCCAGAAAGTGTTACCTGTTTATGTTTCTAATTGCACTGATGAGATTCATAACTTAGTTCCTACAGCTACATTTCGCTATGTGAGCACCAGGGATAACCCCAGTGACATAATTTCCCGGGGGATCTCGGCGCAGCAGTTTATGTCGTCCTCTATTTGGTGGCATGGACCTCCATGGCTTACATCTCCAACTGAATGGCCTCAGGATTTCAGGGAATACATATCTGATCCTTCAAGTCGGCCCCAAGATGATGTGTTAAGTAGTTCGAATGTGAGTACTACACATCAGGATAACAAGTTGGTAGAGTGGGAACGTTACGGCAGCTATGATCAAGTAATACGGGTATTTGCATGGATATACCGTTTCATTAACCCGGGAAGTGCGGGGAGACTCTTAAGAGTTCCCCCGGCGGACTGCGGGGAGACTCTTATGAGTGAGTGAAAAAAAAATCAACTTTTGACATCGAAAAAAACGTTTTATTTTTATTTTTATTTTTTTATTATTTTATTTTTGTTTGGCCCCTGGGCCATGCAAAATCTCAGTCCTCTACCTCCCCTCCTTCCCCACTTTCCTCCTCTCCTTCAGTTATCACCTATTTTCCCTGTTATTCCCTTATTCTGAGGTATATTTTCGTGCTAACATTAGCGAGTTGCAAGCAGGGTGTTGTCATCACTGATGGCAAGCGAGTGCAAGAGAGAGAGAGAGAGAGTATCGATCGACTGTGTCTCAGTGGCCTTGGGGGAAATTGGCGGGAAAGTAGCTTGCCTCACCCATACATTATACAACTCGCGGGCTATATCTCCGATTTTGACCATCCAAACGCTGTTTTCACTCGTTTTATTGTTGTTTCAGGTTAATACCTTTATAATCAACCCATAATAGGCACATATGGATAAGTATTAATGCTATTAATGGCACAATGAATATTTTAGTGACGGAAACACCTCAAATACGTCAGCACAGGGGGACGTTTCCAATTACCCCCATGCGCACTTCAGAGGTTAACAAGAGAAGTCGGGCTCACGGGTCTTTCCTTAGTGAAGATTCGAAGCATATCAGACTCCATGAATTTAGATCAGCAGAAGCAAAACTAATATGTTTAGTACAAAAGGAATCTTATCCTACTGAACATCAAATCCTGAGCAAGGAGTCAAAGGCCAAACCCTCAAACTTAATGAGGCAGCTAGGATTATATATAGAAGGAGGCATAATTAAGTGTAGAGGCAGGATACAAAAAGCGGACATTATTGATTCTGCTAAATATCCTGTCCTCCTTAGCTCCTCTCATTTGATTACCAAAATGTTGATTCGCCAATGCCATCGGACCTGCCTACATTTTGGCGTAAATTATGTTCTGGCGTATATGCGACAATGTTGGTGGATCCCTAAGATGCGACAAGCAATTAAAGGGATCCACAATAGCTGTACTATCTGTAAAAGATTACAGGGTAAGCCTTACTCCCAAGTTGATCTACCTCCCTTGCCTGAGTTCAGGGTACAAAGGACTGAACCATTTCAGGTAACCGGGGTAGACTACACCGGAGCGATTCATGTTAGAGAATCGCCCGGTATTATCATAAAGGTATATGCCGTCCTATTCACATGTGCGGTAACCAGAGCGATTCATATTGAATTGATTGACGACCTATCCAGTGAGGGGTTTTTGCATACTCTACGACGCTTTGCAGGCCGCAATGGTTTCCCTCAAATTATTATGAGCGATAATGCGACTTGTTTTGTCGGGGCCTCTAAATATCTCCAGTGTTTAATGGATGACCCGCAGGTTGTGGCTACCCTCACTGGAAAGGGTTGTCAGTGGAGATTTATACCAGCACGTGCACCATGGTTCGGGGCGATTTGGGAGAGAACAATCGGTATCGTCAAATCTGCCTTGAAGAAGGTATTAGGAAGGGCACTGGTGACCAGACGGGAGTTGCAAACCATCTTAATATAAATTGAGATGTCAGTCAACGACAGGCCCTTGACCTATACCTCGGCAGATGTTGATGACCTTTTACCCATTTCGCCTTCCATGATGACACGTGGACGAACCCTTAATACCTTTCCTAGATCGTCCGTAAATGACGAAGATCTGCATGACCCTACGTTCGGCAATGCTGACGCCACACGTCGTCGCTTCCAGTATGTAAACAAGGTGTCCGACGATCTATGGAAACGGTGGACCCAAGAATATTTGCTGTCTCTTCGCGAGCGTCACTCTCATAAGATCAAAGGGACGAATCAACGATGGCCTCGTATCGGGGATATCGTCCTGATTCATGATGAGCGTCCTAGGTTATTTTGGAAGCTTGGGAGGATTATCCATTTGTTCCAGGGCATTGATGGTCTTATCAGGGTTGCTAGAATACGAACTTCGACTGGGGTTACTACTCGCCCAGTCGTAAGGTTATATCCCTTGGAGCAGGATGTAGAACTGCCGGATGATCCTGGCGTCTCTACTGATACCCCTCCGCGGGAGAGTGCTGGTGACAGTGCTCCTCGAGGTGGGGCAGCTGATGATGAGAAGGATGATCCTCCTCAGGCTTCAGGTGGCGCTCGTCCCAAAAGGAGGGCGGCTATGAGTTCCGTGGATCTTTGGAGATCAAAGATCACACAAGGTGATCTTTGACTTCGATGTCCTTTTTTTGTTCTCTGTATATAGCTCCTGTATATCATTTTTGGTGGCGGGCAATATGTCGGGAATAGGGTAATGATCCCGACAGGTTTTGGTCCAATAGGACATTTGAATTTGGCGGTATCGTATCGCTTGTACGATTTCGGCTGGTTCTTTGTGTATTGTAGTTTATTCTTAAGTTAGGTTAAATATTAACTGTAATGTATAAATATCTACATCAGCTCTAGATGTATTATGAAACCAAGTTATGGGTTATAATTATTATGAGCCGGCAGCCATATGTAATTTCGCGAAGCGATCGGAGGCCGGCCCTTTAGTCTCTCAAACAACACCGTACAGTCAACATCTCCTCCCCCGGCCCTGATTCAACCCACAGTTCACCATGTGCTACAACTACTAATAATATTAACCCGGCAAGCAACAGTCCTACATCACCAGTCCTCTAAGCTAAGTTCATTGTATCGATATTGTATTATGTGAACATTCCTACATGTCATGTAATTGAACTAGCCGCGTGTGGGGGACTGGATTACACCCATCAATGAATACCTCGTTGGTAATTATAATATAACTATTTGTTGGGATATTTCATGTACCAGTGATATGTAATTTAACCTTTATCTAAATTCCCGATAGTCATCGTTACAAATGGTGCATATCTTTTTACGCTACTTGGATTATAATACTTAGCAGTTTTCTTTTAATTGCAAAACATCATTACCAATTTGATGTTACTTTGATTTTGTAATTATTCATATGTGATTAGGTCATTAGATATCTCCTCTTTACCTTTTTTACTTGGTAATCATTCATATTATGTATCATATGTTTTGTGCTGAGCTCAGAACCCTGTTTTGCTACACTTCTAAATAACTATTTATCTCCGTTACAATATATTTTTGGTAAAAATAGAATAGAAATATGTGTATTATATATTTTTATCAATGTGGTCGTCATACTCTGGCAGTGTTGTTTTAAAACACCCTGTATATATATATATACCGGTATATATACAGTATATATATATATATATATATATATATATATATTGTTACGTCACCTCACCTGGCTGAAACACCCTGGCCCGAGAACGCCTGTCACACCAGACCTTCGTCCTTTCTTGAGTTACTTTCAAACTCTGGGAAGCAAAGTGACAGGCATCATACAGCCTTGTTTTAAAGTCAACAACGTACTGCAATATATTATCAGCTCCGTCATTACTACTCCACTGTTCTTTAAGATGTTGCAACGGACCATGTACCTGATGTCCGAAGATTAGCTCATTTGGGGAGAAACCCAACGACTCAGATGGGACCTCCCGGGCGGCAAAAAGGACATAAGGAACCTCGGTGTCCCAGTCACCCCCGTGCTCACCACAAAAACACTTCAATATATTCTTCAAAGTTTGGTGGAAATGATCAAGAGCTCCTTGACTCTCCGGGTGATAGGCACTAGATTTGATGTGACTAATTCCCAGCTTTTGGAGGGACTGCTGAAAAAGATTTGAAGTAAAATTAGTGCCACGGTTACTTTGAATCTCCCGAGGAATGCCCATACGAGTGAAAAAATTAAGCAGAGCACGGATCACAAACCGAGCAGATATATTCCTCAATGGGATTGCCTCGGGATATCTCGTGGTTGTATCTAAAATAGTCAGCAAATAACAATGTCCTTGGGAAGTTTTAGGTAAAGGGCCAACCACATCAATAATCACCCGGGTGAAAGGAGTCTCGACCGTTGGTATAGGGACCAGGGGAGCCACAGGGACCTTTTGGTTTGACTTCCCCGTCACCTGGCACACATGACAAAGACGACAGTTGGTAGCAGAAGAAATGGGAACAGATGCGGTCCAGTGTTTTCTTGACCCCTAAATGCCCTGCCAAAGGTGAGCCATGTGCCAAGTCTATAATCAGGTTCCTACAACATTTTGGTACCACTATCTGATTAGTATCCCATGCTCCACCATCAACAGGCATGTCTCTAGGTCGCCATCTACACCACAACACACCATCCTTCATATATAAACATGTCCCTAGCTCCTTCTCACACTCCTCCACAGTCACAGCTCCCACAGCCAAACGTCTGCATTCAGAATCCGCCTGCTGCATACTCACCAGATCCCTCTCACCATTTTTTGGAAGGGAGTTAGAGGCTTCGTCCTGGTTAAGGCGAGCCATAAAGGTATCTGCCAAGGATATATCTGTCCTTACCCCAGACGAGTCAGAGTTACTGTCAATTACCAGGTTCCCCACATCCACACCATCTGATGAAGGGAGTAGAGGCAAGGGGGGGGCCACACTTGCCATCGACCTTCTCACCGTACACACAGGGAATGCCTCAGGGAACTCCTCCTCGAGCACACTGTGACGCTTCTGCATAGTAGCCACGTGTGGGCATGCGCGCGCGTCGGCTGCCCAGCCGTTTAGAAACTGGCTGGTGGCAGCCGGTCGGCAGGCTTTTCCTTAGTATATATCCTACGACAACGTAACTAATGTCTGGGATATTCTTATGTTGTTTCACAGCTTGAAGCTGCCCTTATTCTTAACCAACGCATCTTAGTATATTTTATTCTCGATAGTTGATTATTTCATTATAATATATAAGATGTAAGTCTAGTGAGGGCGGGAGGAGACGAGCGGGAGAGAGAGACCGGCTTGGGACGTTGCTTCGCTTGCCAGCTTGGGACGCGCCTGAAGCGTTGCCATATGCATTTGTTTCTGCAATTTAATTCCGTTATCTATCTTTTCTTTGAAGCTTTAAGTCAACTTAATTGTGTGATCTTTTATATAGCCTGCTTGACTATCAGCTGTCTATAGTGCGTGCACCCTGTAACCGAGTCATAGGATACCTTGTTGTCCAGGCAGTACTCTTGACAGTTTAGGGTGGTTTGTTGCCTGGGTTTATAGATAAGGGTTGGATCTAGCGTTTTCCGTTGTTGCTTGTTGCCGCATACCTAGTCCAATAGAAAGAGCCCAGTGTTTATATATCCCAGGACGTAACAAATGGCGACCTTGCATAGGATTTACTGAACAGAGGAATATAGTGGTCATTTGTTTTGAGATTCCTTATGATTAGAGGAATACAGTGGACATAGAGTTTTTTTTTGAAGCAACCAATATAACACATTAAAGACTTTAAATAATATTAGTATATACATACTTGCATAGGAGATAAGGCACATTCTATAACCGTGATAATTACTGCAGTACACAAGCATGTCTAATACATCAGAAAACAGTGATGGGTCAGGTCACGATACGGGCTCGGAGGGAGAAAGACCTGTGGAGTGGTTAGTCGATAGCGAGGAGGGTGCTAGAAGATTTTTAGAGGTGCCCCTTACCGCTGACAGGGTGTTGAGGCTGAATAAGTATGGCTTAAAGTGTGTGGCAGGTCTTCAGGGTCACCAGGGTTTAAGTGGCATGAGGAAAGATCAGCTGAGGACTTTGATATTGGGTTTAGAAGGGAGAGACCTGGGTGGAGAGGCGACTGGGGGCCCCGGTCCCCAGCCCCCCCTCCACTCTACCCCCGTATCAAACGTCAGGGTGCCTGAATTTAGTACATACCCCCAAGTTGATGGTCAATGGCAGCGTGGAATTCAATCACAGGGACCCTCTCCATTAAATGCACCTTCCCCTCCTCAAGGGTTGACTCCAGATTTGTTGTTTTGGCTTGAGATGGCCAAGGTTGAGGCCGCTAGAGCTCAGGTTGAGGCCGCCGAAAGACATGTTAGTGTGCAGGCTGAGGTTGCTATAAGAAAGGCTGAACTGCAGGCAGAGTCTACTAGGTATCGGGCTGACAGGGAGCTGGAGAGATCTCGAGTGGAGGTAACAGGGCGAAATATTGGGGGAGGTAACAGACATCGGGATCAATCATTGTCGCACCTGCTTAAACTAGTTCCTGTGTTCGATGAATTATGTGTGGCTGAGTTTTTTATGCGATTTGAGAAGAAGTGTCAGGAACACCAGTGGCCTCAGGAAAAGTGGGCAGCATTAGTTTCATCAAGACTCCTAGGAAAGGGGCTAAAAGCGTATGATGCACTACCTTTAGAGTCCTGTGTAGTTTATGATGAGCTAAAGAAGTCTGTGCTACGGGCCTATGAGTTACAACCAGAAACTTACCGCTTGAAGTTTCGGGGTGTTACTAAGGGCAAGGATAGTACCTTCCTAGAACACGCCCGGGACTTGTCTGATGCACTACGACATTGGCTGCGTTCTGAGAGGGCAGCTACTTTTGAGGAGTTGAGTGAGCTGGTTCTCTTGGAGCAGTTCTTTAAGTGCACAGGCGGGGACTTAACATTAAATATAAAGGAAAAAATCCTAGAACTCTCCAGGAGGCAGCAGAAATGGCTGACCTCCGACTGTCATTAATTCGAGGGTGCGGAGCAGCAGCTAGGAGTGAGTCGGGTGCAAAGGATCGTACCCCTCCCACTCCCAAGAATTTTGATACACATAAATACACAAAACCATCTAGCACTGACAATAAAACTGAACATAAACCAAATACCGTCCCGTATAAGAAGTCTAATGGTACCTCCCACTCCCAAGGGAAACCAAAGAGTAAAGAGTGCTTTGCATGTCACAAGGAGGGTCACTTTGCAAATGCTTGTCCGAACAAGCCACCAAACAAGGTTGTGTCATTGGCCCGCAGCATAGGGATGTCGCCTATATCTTCTGAGTTTGCCAAGGGTAGTTCGTCAGAGGTTGGGACACAGCCTGTGTTCAAGAGTCCGGAAGGCTCGAACCCTGTCCGCGACGTCTTTGGGGGTCATAGAGGGCATGGTTTTGTGAGGTGGGCTGGCGAAAGGCGAGGAGTTAAGCTATTGCGTGATACTGGGGCTTCTCAGACCTTGTTAAGGAACTTTACTGGTAGACCGATTAACGCTGCTCGGGTGGTGGTAGTTCAGGGGATCAATGCTACGAAGTCCTACCCGCTGGTGCGGATGGAGCTAGAGGGAGGTGGGTTTGTGGCGAAGGAGCTGGATGTCGGAATTGTAGAGAACTTGCCTGTTGGGGGCGTCGACCTCCTCCTCGGCAACGACTTTGCGGTGCCTGCTTCTAAGGTTTCACCTTTGGTCGTTGCCGAGAAAGCGGCCGACGTTAGTAGGGAGGAACAGGAGTGGGTTGAGAAGTGTAGCGTACAAACCATGGCGTGTGTTGTGACGCGTTCTCAGACATCTGGAGCCTTGCAGCCACCACCTCAGTCTATCAAACCGCGGAGGAAAGGTCACAAGAAAACGGGAAGTGTTGGTCAATTGGAGAGTTTTGAGCCGGCAGTGTTTCTTGGTGACTCATTATTGGCACCTATGTTAGAGTCTGGAGAGGCTCCGGGGCCTGTCACCGCTAGTGCAGGTGCAGGGCAGGAAGAGACTCTGCGACAGCATCGTTATGCGCAGCGTGAGGAAAGGATGGCTCAGCGGGACATTGGAGGTGGAAATAAATTATTTAAGATGAACTTGGATAATCTCGCACCTGCTGATATATGTTCCTTGCAGCTGGAAGATCCTGAAGTCAGGGCGTGTGGTAATGGTGCTGTCGAACTGGAGAGCGATGGGGATGCGCAGCCTGGTGATTTTTTCTTGTCCGAGGGGATCTTGTATCGGAGACATCAGGATCCCAAGAAAAAGTGGGATGGCGGGTCAGGATTAGTGGACCAGTTAGTAGTACCGAGGGTGTGCCGTGAGAGCTTATTAAGATTAGCTCATGATGTGCCTTTGGCAGGGCACCTGGGGGCACGTAAGACGGAGGCAGCTCTGAGCAAGCTTTTCTGGTGGCCTGGGTTAAAGGCGAGTGTCGTGTCATGGGTGTCACAGTGTCACACTTGTCAAGTGGTTGGGAAACCCAATCAGGTCATCCCGAGAGCCCCGTTACAACCCATCCCTGTCATTGGGCCGCCCTTCAGCAAAGTAGTTATCGATATGGTTGGCTCATTGCCCCCCACTAGTGCCGGCAATAAATTTTGACTACCTGTAATGGATGTAGCAACACGGTATCCAGATGCTTACCCCATGCGCAACGGGATGGCTAAGACTGTTGTCAAAACCTACTTGTCTATTTCTCTCGTTATGGCTACCCTCAGGAGATCCAGTCTGATCAGGGATCCAATTTTACTTCTGCTCTGTTTAAGCAGACCATGCAGCAACATGGGATAGTGTCTGTGGTGTCATCTGCCTACCATCCCGAGAGTCAGGGAGTTTTGGAAAGGTGGCACTCGACTCTCAAGAGTATGTTGCGTTGTTATTGCATGGATAATGGGAAGGACTGGGATCTAGGTCTCCCATACGTTTTATTTGCTGCGAGAGAAGTACCTGGGGAGAGCTTGGGATTTAGCCCGAATGAGTTGGTTTTTGGACACAGGGTCAGGGGGCCCCTCCACATAGTCAAGGAGATCTGGGAGGGAGTCACAAAGCCATGCTCGCTTCTAAAGTATGTAGTTGAAAGCCGTGAGAGAATGCTAAAGAGCTTGGAGGTAGCAGGTCGGAACCTTAAGAGTTCACAAGCTCAGATGAAGGACAGATACGACCAGAAGGTGAAGCTGAGGGAGTTTGAAGTAGATCAGGAGGTACTGATACTACTGCCTCTGGTGGGACACCCCTTGTCTGCCAAGTATTCTGGTCCGTATCGGGTTGTAAGGAAGGTTTCTGATCTCGACTATTTAGTAGCTACTCCTGATCGTAAGAAAAAGAACCAACTTTGCCATGTAAATCTGATGAAAGAGTATGTGAGGCGCCCCTCCGAGCCTCTCACTGTCCCGGTGTTGATCTGCAGCGATCGTGGTGGAGAAGGAGGAAGGGACAGTCAAGCTGCGGGGGAGGATAATTGGGATTGTCATGTTTCCGCGGATCAGTGGGCGGGGAATTCTAGACAAGTGGCTCACGAGTTGATATTGCACCTGCCTGAGCAACAGCGTGTAGCTGTGCAGCACTTGTTTGATTCAAACCCAGCTGTTTCGCGGAGCATCCTGGCCTCACTACTCAAGCGGTGCACGATGTCGATGTTGGGGACCACCCGCCCTTTAAATCAGTGCCATACCGTGTTCCCCCTATTAAATTACCAGCACTTAGGGAAGAGCTGGATTATATGCTGAAACGTGGGCTGATTTCTGAGGGTGCAGTAAGGTGGACTTCCCCAGTCACACTGCAGCCCAAACCAGATGGCAAGGTGCGGTTTTGTATAGATTTCCGCAGGTTGAATGGTTTAACCCCCACAAATGCCTACCCTCTCCCTCGCGTGGACGACAGTGTGGATAAGATAGGAAAAGCCAAGTTCCTCACTAAGATAGACCTTGTTAAGGGTTATTGGCAAGTGCCCTTGTCTGAGCGAGCGCGAGAGGTGTGTGGGTTTGTGGTGGACGGTGCCACATATCGTTGCCATGTTATGCCATACGGGCTGAAAAATGCCCCTGCAACGTTTCAGAAATTAATGAACGACATTGTAGCCGACATTCCCAACTGTACGGTGTACCTAGATGATGTCATAATATACGACGAGGATTTTAACAGTCACTGTGCTCACATCGGACAGCTTTTTAATAAACTGAATGAAGCAGGTTTGGTGGTAAACTTGGGTAAGTGCGATTTTGTCAAAGCCACAGTTTTGTACCTGGGGTTCGAGGTGGGTTAGGTGTGCCCTCCACAGACAAAGATCAAAGCCATCGATCAGTTTCCCCAGCCTACGACTAAGAAACAAATCATGCGGTTTCTAGGTATGATAGGCTATTATCGTTGCTTCATCAAAGGCTATTAGACTGTACTTGCACCTTTTACTGACTTATTATCTAAGGACAAGAAGTTCCGGTGGTCTCCTGAGTGTGCAGAGGCGTTTTCCTTGGTGAAACACCTGTTATGTACCCACCCCATACTCAGGGCCCCGGACTTCAGCAGACCTTTTCAGCTGGCGACTGATGCCAGTGGCGTAGGGGCTGGGGCTGTCTTGTTACAGACAGATGATGAAGGTATCGAACATCCAGTGAGTTTTTATAGTAAAAAATTCAATAGTGCACAAAGGAATTACTCTGTAATTGAAAATGAACTCCTGGCGATAGTGCTGGCGCTCAGGCACTTCGATGTATATGTTCCTGCTTTCGGACCAGTCGTAGTGGTTTATACCGATCATCACCCTCTGAAATTCTTGAATCAGTTTCATAACCGGAATATGAGGCTGACCAGGTGGTCACTCATGCTTCAGGAGTATAATCTGGACATACGCCATATTGCCGGTTCTGATAACGTGATAGCGGATTGTCTATCAAGGGTGGATGATGTTGGTTAGACTGCCACAGGATTGAGGGTTGAGTGTGGAGGAAAATAGGCTGTCACTGTAGTTCAGCCGAAAAAAACAAATTAAATAAAAGCAAAAACCCTATAAAAACTCTTTATTTTTTATAACGTGTAGAATTTTGTATAAGATGTTGTAGCAGTATCTAAGTTGAATGTTTTCGCTTATTGTCGCTAAGTTAGTTGAACTTGCTCGGTGGAGCGCAACAGTCTTTATTTTTTGTATATATAGTGCCTTGTGTCGCAACAGTGTGTGGTACTATGAGAAGCTTTCTGTTAGATATGAAGAACTTAGTCAAGGGTCTTATATCTTGGGGGAGGTGTGACGGTTCTGCATAGTAGCCACCTGCGGGCATGCGCACGCGTCAGCTGCCCAGCCGTTTAGAAACCGGCTGGTGGCAGCCGGTCGGCAGGCTTTTCCTTAGTATATATCCTACGACAACGTAACTAATGTCTGGGATATTCTTATGTTGTTTAACAGCTTGAAGCTGCCCTTATTCTTAACCAACGCATCTTAGTATATTTTATTCTCGATAGTTGATTATTTCATTATAATATATAAGATGTAAGTCTAGTGAGGGCGGGAGGAGACGAGCGGGAGAGAGAGAGACCGGCTTGGGACGTTGCTTCGCTTGCCAGCTTGGGACGAGCCTGAAGCGTTGCCATATGCACTTGATTGCAACGTTAGGCTTAGTTTCGACTCACGCATGGGGTAGAGGATTTTGACCCGGCAACTGTGTTGAGTGTTGCCAAGCATGGGATGTATTCTGCATGCCTAGGGTGGGGTCCAGACAGATTCAAGACTCAGAGCTCACCTCACTGTCGTACCCTTCGGACCCCCTTGATATCTATCCCTCTCAACCCCACTTAGAAACTTTCTCTCTTACTTTGTATACCTTCTTTCCACTACTTCACCAATCTATTTAATTATCCCATCCCCTTGATAGACCTTATATCTATTATTGTATTAACGACAAACTCTCAGATAACTAGATAGGATTTAGGGCCTTATGCAGAGATGTAATTGTTAATGAGACCTAGGAAGCTTTTTTGTTGTCTCATATTTGGTGGTTTCATGCTTGCTAGTGTGTTCTTGTGTCAGGTTAGCAGGGGCTAGACCGGAGGGGAGGCTTTTTGCGATCCTTCAAGTAAAGTCTGCTGGTGCGAGTCGTGTGGACCCGCACGACTTTACTAGGATACCCGTGGGAGTCTGGGGGCATTTTCTTGTCAGTGTCCCTGTGTGTCTAGCGTTGTGTTGTGTGAGTGCCCTTGCCTAGTCCACTCAGCACTGCGCTAGCACGTCTTGCTTTTGTTTTAGGGTCGCCAGGAGAGAGTCAGATACTTGGGATCTGAGTCTCTCAAGAGAGCACCCTTTCAATTAGAGTAATTTGGCGCACAGACCTGGGAACGTCCCTAGGCTAGAGCAGGTGGCTCAGCCCGGGTATCCGAAGCCTATATCCTTCCGGCTAGACCTCTGCCACCTGGCAGATTAACAGCTAGGGGTTTATCATCTCTGTATGCTTGTTATTGTGCCACAGTTTACCGTTTTTGTGAGCATTGTGAGTCAGGGTGTGGCTTAGAGACTCTGTCCGAGCAGGCTTGCCTGACTAAGAGTGAGAAGCACACCTGTATGTGGTTATGTTGCGAGTTGCTGCCTTTATTTAATTATACCTATGCCATTATACACTGTATGGCCTATCACTAGTATTTATTCCTGCTTATGAGTTAAGAGTTCTCTAAATCCGTACGTACTTTCTTTGCTAAGCATCAGATCCTACAGTAGCCGTATGCAGTTTAGAAACCCGCATCTTGTCTACCTGTACGATGTTTTGAGGACTGTTTGCTTTCACCTTCTTTCACGCAGGGGTGATTAGTTGTATTAATTAACGTAACGTTAAATGTACTTTCTTCTAGTTTGTTATTAAATTGTTTCTGCAATTTAATTCCGTTATCTATCTTTTCTTTGAAGCTTTAAGTCAACTTAATTGTGTGATCTTTTATATAGCCTGCTTGACTATCAGCTGTCTATAGTGCGTGCACCCTGTAACCGAGTCATAGGATACCTTGTTGTCCAGGCAGGACTCTTGACGGTTTAGGGTGGTTTGTTGCCTGGGTTTATAGATAAGGGTTGGATCTAGCGTTTTCCGTTGTTGCTTGTTGCCGCATACCTAGTCCAATAGAAAGAGCCCAGTGTTTATATATCCCAGGACGTAACACCACTAGTTAGAGGCTCAGACACTGGTTCAACATCCACGACAGGGTCGGGTCTGACCCTATCCCCAACCTGATCATTCCCCAGGAGTAGGTCAACTCCGGGTACTGGCAATTCCTCCACAAGTCCCACCGTCGCTTTACCCTTATACAGCTCACAATCAATATCTATCTCCACAAGCGGGGCAGAGAATGGTCCTCCCGCACCACACAATATCACATAACTTCCTGTGGAGACAAGACCAGGATTAACCCTTCTAATCAACGTTCTAGAGGCCCCGGTGTCTCGTAGAAGATTCACCTCCAAAATTTCATCTGATATCATAATTTTTCCCCGGGGAAGAAAAGGCTGGTAGGATAGGTTTGTCTCATGGGTGGCAGCAGTGGTTGGGGTCACAGAGCTCATTGGGGGGACTTGACTCACACACGCCACTGAACCCTCATCGCCTTCCTCCTCCCCCTCGTCTCCCCCTACGTTCGCAAACACTCCCACACCATACACTCCATTCACAGCTCCCTCTCTCTGACCTCTAGTGCGTGCCCAACACTGATATCCCAAGTGCCCAGTTTTCCCACAAGAATTACACACTTTCTCTCGGTTAATGTTATTATAGTTACCTTGGCCACGAGTGGCAGGCAGACGACGAGAAGAGGTCCGCAGGGCAGTAGGGGCCTGGGATGATCTGGGTGCATTATCATTATGGATTCCACTAGGAGGAGACTGAACACAATTATTTCCCCTGAGATCAACATGAGACTGACTGTAGTTAAGGTTACTTCTACGGTTTTGCAGATCCAAGACACGATCATCAGCTCGTTCAGCAGCAGAGATGAGGGAGGTTTCACGTTTCTCTCTAATATAGTCAGCAACATGGGGGTCAATCTTCCACAAAAAAAATTCTAACAAAACTAGTTGATTGAGTGCATTAAAATCTGTCACGTTTTTACTCGTAAGCCATAGATTAAATGACTTGGTCATCTCACGGGCAAATTCTTTGTGAGTGACATCTGACTTCTTGTGTTTTTTCCGGAAGGCCTGCCTATAGGCTTCCGGTCGTAGCTGGTATGTGTCTAAAATAGCTAATTTAAGGCGTGCATAATCTGACCTCACCTCTGCCTCCACTGCAACATATGTCGCACGTGCCCGCCCAACCAGTACAGTCGACAACAAGAAAGGCCACTGAGAAGCCTGCCAGCTCATCCCATTACATACTTCCTCAAATAAAAAAAAAAAATCCTCTACCTGGTCTTCAGTGAAAGGGGGTAACACATTAACAAATGAGAGTCCCTGGAGGGGCAGGAGGGGGAGAGCACCCGGGATACCGGGGTGTACCTGGGCCATACGATATTCATGGTCGAGCCTTTTCTGTTCCATCTCGATCTCGAGCTTCCTCTGCTCAAACTGAAAATGAGCCAACACTACTTGATCGGACTTAGCAGAGGATATAACAATGGGACTAGGCTGGGTAACAGTATCATCATTCACACCACCCCCCTGCCCCAGGACTACACCCGTATCCACAGCCAACACTGCTTGATCGGAGTTAGCAGAGGATATAACAATTGGACTAGGCTGGGTAACAGTATCATCATTTACACCACTCCCCTGCCCCAGCACTACACCCGTATCCACAGTACTCACCCCCTCCCCACCTCCAATCTCAACCTCAGATCTCCCTGGAGTACGTGCCTGAAAGTATGGAATAATAGAATTCAACAAATTAGCTCTGGTCAACGATTGATGTGGTAAGTCTAAACAAATAGCTACCAGACTTAGTTCATGACGCCTCAGGCTACGAAAATCGTCATCTGATGGTTGGGGGGACACAAAGTCCCTAGCTTCATCTAAAGTAATAATAGGCATGGTCACTAACAATGTGGATGTGGTTAAAGATGGATCCTGTCACACGGTCGCCAATTCTGTTACACCAGGGTGAAACCACCAATCAGCTAAGACCCCGGTAGACGCACAGCGCTATGAACGCCAAACTCTTAACCCTCCTGGCCCGGGCAGCATGTTAAAATGACACCGTGGCAGATGGGCAGGAACCCGGGTGTCCTGTTAAAATCCGTAAGCTTGAAAGCCTATTCAGCTTGGTCTGAACGCCGTGCGTTCGACGCATGTAAATAAAGCCGATCGTTGCGTCACCGCACCTCCGAAATCAAGAAGGAGACGTCGGTTCAATGTTATTGTTGTGACGTCAGACGAAATTAGTGTCTGAAAAGCTCCGATATTGTCAACATCGTGGAAAAATTCGCTCCACTGAAATCGTCATCACAACTGAATCAGTTGACTTACAGAGCTCTACTCAACGCCAGTCTATAGATTGGAAATCGCACTACGTTTATAGATGCGTGGGACATTTCTAGCAGTTAAAATAACAAAGATACGGTAGCCTAGGCCTAGACATATTTCGGCCAGATCGCCCGGGTACCCCACACTGTCCTTAGGAGGGCTAGCCCAGGTCAGAAGGGTTAACAAACATAATATCAATGAAAGTCCAACACCAGGCAGTGAAGGCAATATGGTATTAAAGTAGACCAATCTCTTAAGTTACTCTATAGCAAGTTAATAAATAATAGGGAGAAGTAAAAACTATACTTAACCCGTCGAGCCCCAGCTAGTTATTAATAAATGTACCACCAGAACCCGGCCGGTTTTGAAAATAGTGTTTTTTTCCAGGAACAATAGCGAATGGGTTAGGAATGAAGGAAAAACCACGAAAAACCGATCAAAAAGCTCAAAAAATGGTCCTACAGAGCCCCCGAAAACGGATTTTACAAGAGTAAAAAATTGAAGGCAATTTCCCCAAAAAAACATGTTTTTGTGCGCTCACGCGCATGCGGTTAGACTTTGAGAGTTTTCAACCATCGGCATGGGTGCGTGGGATACTTATACAGTTCCCATACAAATCTGAGCCCTCTAGGTAGAGCCACTCTGAGCCTTACGACTGAGCTAAAAGGGTGACTCGTCAGGCGAGTCGCTGGGGCTTGGCGTTACATACATAGGTGACTCGTCAGACGCGTCGCTGGGGCTGGCCGGGTTAAAAGACAAAAGGTATTTATTATAAACTTAATCAACCGCCAAATCCTTCCATCTCCAAACCCACACCAATAAAGTTCATATACCCCAATCCAATATATAATTGAGTACTTCCGAACACTCACTTAATTTACTAAAACTGGGATACTCTCTTGGTTATTATCCCACTAGTCCCTTACCCAATGAACACTTCACAACCCCATATCATAATTCAATAACAATCCTTAATGAACACACACTTGTTTGAATAACAAAAAGGAGAGTCTCTTCACTCTACTGATAATATACACCAAGATAATCCCGCTAGGCTCATACCCATTGAGCACTCCACTACACCATATCATAAATCAATAATAATAGTTAAGAAGCCCACCTAGTTAAATAACAAAAGGAAGTGTTACCTCACACTTCTATTTATGTACACCCATTCATAAAAGAAAAGTACCCCCCTGATCGAGAGATCTAAAGCCTCATGCTATTTAGTTGTGGTAACACTGGTCCTGAACCATCAACGTCACGAAAGTGGGTGGTGACTGTGGATTGTGGGAGGGAGTAGGGACCTGATCTGAACGAAGCAATGCTTCACTTCGCATTGAAAATCGGTTTGCTACTTCTCTCTCTCTCTCGGAAAGGATGTCCTTCATAGAATCTTTGAAGCATTTTTAAAAATAGATCTGACATAAGACGTCCATCTGAAATTGGCATACTCCAAGGATATCACTATTCGAAAGAAATGCCAAATTGTTATTATTGAAAATTATGTAGGATTCAGATGGGATATGTCTGTTAGAAAACTGAATGTAATTAGTTTATAGAAAGATAGACGGACATATAGATAGATGTAGATATATAGATATACAGTATGTGTGGATATGAGAGAGAGAGAGATAATTGGCCAAACGATTTTCAATGCGAAGTGAAGCATTGCTTCCTTCAGATCAGCTCCCTACTCCATCCCACAATCCACAGTCACCACCCACTTACGTGCCGTCGATGGTTCAGTACCAGTGTTACCACAACTAAATAGCATGAGGCTCTAGATCTCTTGGTCAGGGGGATACCTTTCTTTTATGAATGGGTGTACATATACTCAGCTATCCCATCGAGTCTTGGCACACCATCCCAAACCCCCTTACAGAATTATGGCCACCTCCACTCCTCCCCCAGAACCTCGTCTCGTCGTCTTCCAAAACACACTGCCCTCTCTCGCTTCCATAAGCCCCAGGAAACCAGGGAAAGGGGTGGGGGGTCAAGAGCGGGGTCCGGCTTCAGATCTGGGGGAAGGGGAAGGGGGGGGGGGGGGGGAAGGGGATCCGTAGTTTAAACGAGGGGCGGGTGGTGATAGTTCAGCTCCCACTGCTACTGTTCGCCACCACCATGTACAGTCGTCTCCATAAGTCCGGGCACAGTCGCATTCATAGGGGGTGTAGAGCTCCATCCATAACAATATATACAGTATACAGTATGTATACAGTATATATATAATATAATTTTTTTCTTAAACTCTGCCTGCCCTCTATTACCTCACATAATAAATCAAATTACCCCACTTGGAGACATTTACCAAAGATTGGGTACCCCTACGCTTAGTAGGCCTAGGTGATTCCTCGATACGTAATGGACACGACTATGTCTTTACATCATAGCTTTCATAATTAAAAACACATTTTGCCACAAAATCTTGGTAGTAGTGAGTAATAGTAAGTTGGGGACATAGTAATTTACCGTCAGCTGGAAAAACATAGTAGTGTTTGACTACTCTGCATGCTTATTCAGAACACTGTCTTACCTGCAATGAAGATTATATTGTCATGACCTTGTGTTCTTTGATAATGCTATAGTCCACTTCTGCAGGTGAGCATTTTGGTAATTGGCAACTCAACCAACAGACCAATGCAATCAGTAACGTTTAACCGATCCTAACTCAACCGCTAAGCTTATATTAGTTTATATTAGGACACTGGTAAAGCTGTCACTGGTCCGCTAAGCTTATATTAGTTTATATTAGGACACTGGTAAAGCTGTCACTGGTCCGCTAAGCTTATATTAGTTTATATTAGGACACTGGTAAAGCTGTCACTGGTCCGCTAAGCTTATATTAGTTTATATTAGGACACTGGTAAAGCTGTCACTGGTCGAGTTGATATTGTTTGGCATTAACAGGTGATATTGACCTATTAGTTAACACCTAACGAGCGGCCTAGGCGGTAATTTATATGTACCGCCCAGCGGGGTGTTTTTACCCTAAATAGGGTTGTTTACGTGATCATTTTCATGACCCAGAGCGTAAAACAAGTATCTATCCCTGAAAGGGCATAAACAGAGCTTTCCAATGACACCCCAACCATCCTTGTACGACCACTGGTTTTTTTGCAACGATCGCGCAACACGAGTGCAAAAACCATGTAATTAGGAACTTTCCCTACATAATTCACTGTGTAGCGAGTGTGAGGGGGGATGGAAGGGTGGTTTTCACTTCAGTTGGCCCACCGCGGTGGTGGGCGCCGGTCATAGCCTTACTACGCTCCTCACACCGCTCAGCTCTCTCTCTCTCTGCAACATTACGTGCTGAAAATGGCACACGACATAAGTTGTGAACCGCCACTTAGTCCAAATTTATTTCACACGACATAAGTTGCGCGCCGCCAAAGAAAGGTTAAATTGACATGAACTAATTTAAGATATGGTTCATTAATAGATGCAAGAGGATACATATTTGAAAGATAACTATTCCTCAACTCTGTCACGAACTTCGTGCTCTCTGTTGCCCACGCCACGCCCGTAGGTGAGCATTTCGGATAAGATGATGAAGTTAAATGGGACTATGGAATGTTAGTTTTAACATTCTTTATCTCTCTTACTACAGCTCACATATGGCATGTTTCTCTTTCACTCTGAGAATTGGGTGGCTCTGTGTTATCAGGTGAACTTATAGGATAATACGCACAAATTAGTGGGAGGCTCTGTAGAGTGAGGGATACGTATGTATAGGGCTATCCTGTTTACTGTATTTCATATTCACATGGAAATAAATGTGTATATATACATTGTTGAGATGAACACTGAGGATAAAATACCAACACCCAGCCGCCAACGTTCAGACACTTCAACCGATACATCGAGGCCAGTTGCTCTGATTGCAAGCATAAGAGAAATTAAACACCACAACAACAATAGCTCCCACCTCCAAAATGGCGGATCTCTACCCAAGCGCCCAGGCAACACGACAGAAAACGGAGAGAATGTACCAACAAGGGGATACTATACCATCACCAAACTCCTCCATTCCCCAGATAATAGAAACGCCAACACCTCGTCACCAGTACTGCAACCAGAGCACCCTTACATCACCCACACGACCGGCCCCAACCAGTGCAACCGGCAAAAGCAAAAAAAGCCAGAACTACAGTCCCGTTCCCCCCGAAAAAAAAAAAAAAATCGGGAAACACGTGGACCCCAGCATCCCTACTTCAACCATAACTTCACCCTCCAAGTACTCCTTTGCAGCTCCCCAGTCATCATTACCTTACCAATTCAACCAGGCCCCTCTGGCGCAATCCTTAAAAAATATCCAAGCCCTTCTCAACATCCTTCTTCCCTCACGTCCCCGTAATAACCCTCCAAACTTTGGGAAAATGTTCATCACAAACAACCCCAATACATCCACCACAATGCCACCCACTGACGCCCAGCATAAATCCTCTTGGTCACGACCGAAGAAGCTACCCAAAACCTCAGCCGCCATCCGCCCATCTCCTCCTGCAGCTTCAGAAATAATACCCACACCTACGATGCCCTTGTTGACCGGAGTCTTCACGGCCAGGACAACGCAACCAAAAGAGACACTACTTAGGCTGGCCAACGAAAAGGCAAGCAATCAGCCTGCTGGCTTAGATTCTATTTTTGTATCCTGGAGAAGTAATCCTAGGTTAGAAAGGATAAAAGACAACTCTGAGGCTTGTCATAGTACGCAAGTATATCGATCAGGTTTGAGCCCTGGCAGAGGCATTGCAGTACCATACAACCCAAAGGGGAAAAGAGAATCCGAAAAGTATCAGAACCTTCAGCTATATCGATCAGGTTTGAGCCCTGGCAGAGGCAGTGAAAGGACTAGGAAAATATTATTTATGGACTCGGGAAAGTACCCAAATTCTCGATTATATTGATCAGGTTTGAGCCCTGGCAGATTACCTCAATCAGGTTCGAGCCCTGGCAGAGGAATTAAGCAATCTGAGAAACTAAGAGTACTAGGTGTTGTTCGTGAGGACCCCTCGGGAATCCCTGACCAACATCAAACTTCTCGTAAGGAACCTCCCAGACTCAAGATACAGTCTCTCCCTTGTTTAACTTTGACCAAGTCTAAAACCAAAGTGAAACATTCGGGTGAAGATATTCGAGTCGCCCTCCAGAAACTACCTCCTACTCCGGGCAAATCTTGTGATAACTCAGGGACAGTGTGAGTGAGCATCGAAGAGCCAGGCGTGAGGAAATCAAAACGAAGAACCGTGGCAAAAGGATTCTGGAATTGTTTGGCCCAGAGTGAAGCCAGAGTGTAAAGGGACTTAAGCGATGTCTGCCGAAACCAGTGTGTCATGTGCCCCTCTCGCCAAACCAAGTGTCCAGAATTACTGTCTGAATCGTTCTCCCATGCCTCTTCAGAAAACTCCTTTAAGTTCCCTTGTCTCCATATTGTAGCGGTAATGTGATTCTTTTGAGGGTCTAGACCCAGGTGTGCCGAGGATCTGGATATTTATTTAACGTAGAACTAGAGTGTGCTTTGCTCCCCCTTCTTACTTGTTATTGTTATCCTGTTTGTGGGAAACAAAACACTTCTGTCCACACCGGGTATCGATATACATACTCTCTCGGATCTCGGGCTTCCGTGATTCACCAGAGAGAAGATATACATATCTGATTTCCCTATTATTTTAGGCAACACTTATACATGTAAATAAGATCACTCGTTGGACACCTGCGTTTATGCGTTCTATGCCACCAGGTTCCTAGCCAAAATAGTAGATGTCTCTTGTGCAGGGTTGAATGCTTCAATTTATTGGTTTATGCTAGTTTGACGCATATTTATTAATTTAATTAACTTTGATTATTTGTCTGACATGAATTCCTGTTATTCTTACATCTTGTATTTAACGGATTGTCACCTGTGTATTTGTTGTTTAGATCGTTCTGTTGTCCAATATCATTTGTTTCAGTACTTCGCCATATTAACTTCATACTTATGCCCTTTTTGGCTTTGTCATATTAAGTTGTTTGCGCATCCTCTGCTGATCGTATTTCGATCATTATTTAGAACGATTTATCATATGTGTGACGTTGTTACCTCTGATTTATAGTTAACCTTTTGTGTTGTATTTTACTCTAGCTATTTATTAATCTCTGAGACCTATATGATGTATGAACCTCTGCCACTATTGAATACAAACTTGTGTAACCTTACTTTGTGTCCTGTTTATTGCCTGTTATTTTGTGTGGTAGTTTGGGAATTACGGTCAGCCTTTACCCAGTAGAGCAGTCTTTTGTAGAATCAGAATATATCACATTTCCTGGAAACATGGCATAACAATAATTAATTTGTCATATAAGATTGAATATAGTTTCATCAGGAATCGATTGCCTATAGACCTGGGCATATAATATTACATGGGTTCAGGTTTTTGCCTTTGTGACGGATGTGTAGTCTCAATCGCGCTCATTTTCTCTCCCCCCGCTATCTTTATATATATGAAGAATGTGAAAAAAGGAAACATTGAGATATATTGAAAAATGCTGGAGGTTTAACCCTTAACCATCGGCGCTCGACATCTGTCGAGTTAAAGAAAACCTGCCCATATGCGGGCCTTGCAATTTTGAGCACGTAATGTGCTCTGAGAGAGAGCTGAGCGGTGTGAGGAGCATAGATTCCCACCTGACCGCTCGCCACCACCGCCGTGGGTCGACTGAAATTTATTACACCCTCCTCCACCCTCTCTCACTCGCTACACAGGGAATTATGTAAGGAAATTACCTTATTTTAGGGTTTTTGCACTCATGTTGCACGATCGTTGCAAGAGAACCAGTGGTCGTAGAAGGATGGTTCGGGTGTCATTGGAAAGCTCTGTTTAAGCCTTTTCAGGGATATATACTTGTATTACGCTCTGGGTCTTGTTTATGCATGAAAAAGAGCACGGAAACAACCCAATTTAGGGTAAAACCACCCGCATGTCGGGTAATAGAAGTTACCGACCAACCCGCTCGTAATGTGTTAAAGGCTGGTTTATCTTTGTTTACAAAACAAATTAATTAGTCTTACATGTACTGTATATACATTTCAGATTAATACATGTTTATAGGATCCATCTATATGTATGGTTTCTTGTACAATTCCATGGCACTGTATACCAAGTACCAACTGTATTACAATAACTGATATTGGCTTCATGATTATATAAATATTTGTGTACACACTTCCAACTTATATTTTGAAGTTTGCATATTAATATTGATGACATTTCATCTTATTCACCCCAATGCTGATATTATTTCATTTTTCTCTGCACAATTATTTTGTGGATTTGTATTTATCCCATTGTTATGATTATTTACATTCAATTATATTCTGACTAACTTGAAATAATGTAATTCACTATAAGAAGCTAGCAAGCAGTGTACACAATCTTGACTCCAAGACATCCATATAATAATATTATATTATAAATAACAAGTTATAGCAATCAAGTTGAAGGGGCAAAGCAAGAATGATCAATTCTAATTATTATCAGGATCAACGGGATCCTGGAGTGCCCGAGAGATATTACATCATTTATACAAGGTTGTTGTTGGAGAATCTGGCAATACTCTATCTACTTACTCTGCACAATGCACTACCCTGTTTTCCCAATTCCATTCTTAGGCTTGTTTGTCTGTTTGCTTTGTTGTGTAATGGTACCATTAGACTGGAGCAAAGCATGTATTGTGCCTTTGTACAAGGGGACGGGAAACCAGCAGGAGTGTTCAAGTTATAGAGGTATTAGTTTATTATCAGTTGTTGGAAAGCTGTATGGCAGGGTGTTGTTGTTGTTGTTGTTGTTGTTGTTCCCCAAGCTGCCTGGCCGAACAGCCCCAAGGCACCGAGCAAGGCCATGGCCATAACCGAGCGCCCCCACAGAACCCTCCCTGCCGACCACAATAAAGCCTGGGTGACCGAAGCCACTCCATGGCGGGGAGCTGAGGAAGGTGCAGAAACGCCCGGAAACCAAAGCCCCACCCAGCAATTATGAAGAGAAAGTTGAGGGGCAAAGGAAAAATGTGACGCTTTGGCTTCCAATCTTGGTAGATTGGGAGGTCAATCCACGGAAGAGATGCCGTCACTTGAGATCTAGAAAATATATAAGTAAAAGGAACAGTCAGAGTAAGCTATGGGTATGGCAGAGTTCGCTCAGTTCTCACTCTGATAGACCAGCCCATGGGTATGGCAGAGTGTTAATAGAGAGGGTAATAACAGAAGGTGCAATTGGAGAAGAACAGTATGGCTTTAGGAGGGGAAGAGGGTGTGTGGATTAGATTTTTCCAGTAAGACAGCTGCGCAAGAAGTATTTAAAGAAAAATAAGGAGATTTTGGGGGCTTTTATGGATTTCGAAAAATGTGTACGATCATGAAGAGAGCAGACGTGTGTTAGAGTAAGGAATGAGTTGAGTGAATGGTTTGAGGTAAATGTAGGTTTGAGACAGGGTTGTGTAATGTCACTGTGGTTGTTTAATGTATATGTGGATGGTGTGGTGAGGGAGGTAAAAATTAGGTCTATGGGTAGAGGATTAGGTTTAGTAGGAGAATAGGTGAATATCAATAAAAGTAAAGTGATGGTGTATAATAGAGATGCTCGTAGGGCAAGTTTAAATGTACGACTGGATGGGGAAATGCTGGACCAAGTGGAGGGTTTTAAATATATAGGAGGAGTGATAAGCAGGGACACAGGTGTGGGAATGGAGGTAAGACAGATAGTGTATGAGGGAAGGACAGTTTTTGCAGCAATGGCAAGTATGTGGAAGGTGAGAAATCTCAGAATGAAAGCTAAAAGTGCAATGTATCATGTACCAAGAGATAGTTGTACCAACAGTGATGTATGGTGCTGAAACATGGGGTCTGAATGTACAAGAGAAAAGACGGTTGGTGTGTTAGAGATGAGCTGCTTGAGGAGTATGTGTGGAGTGAGGCATAGAGACAGATTGAGGAATGAAGAGGTACATAGGACAGTGGGACAACAGGAACCCTTATCGGCCAGAGTGGAAAGAAGGGTGCTCTGCTGGTATGGACATGTTGAACGAATTTGTGATGAAAGGCTTACAAAGAAAATATACATGTCAGAAACATGGGGAAATAGATTGAGAGGAAGACCTCGGGAGATGGAGACATGGTGTAAACAAAACAATGAAAGATTGAGAGATGACTGAAGAACAGGCAAGAATAGTGGTGATGAATAGGAATGATTGGAGAATGCTTGTGAATAGATGAGTGATAACATGGTCATAGGGAGTGGTGCTTGGACTAGATAATAGTCCGTCAAGCGTCCGGCCTGGGAAGCCTGTTTATATAGGAAGGGCTCATCCTTGAAATATGTTGGCGGGTATTGTGGTGTAGTTCCGCTGTGTGTCTGCCTGCTGAAACCGGAACCTCTTGGGAGATCTGGGCCTTGGGAATCTTTCTTTTGCTGGGGACCCCTCATGGTTCTTGGTCTCTTGGTCTTTTCCTGGGCGACCTAGATGTGTGTGAATTTTCTATTTTTATTTGATTTCATTGTTTCTGTTCGGGCTCTGTCTCGAGTTGGCCACGCCCAGCTATGAGGCATGTGCCTGAGTATATACATACATACATACATACATTCAGTGGTGGGCACAGCTAACCGAAAAGTTAGCTGAGATAACCGATAATCAGTTAACTTAAAACGTTAGCTTCGATATCGCTAAATCGCTAAATGGCTGAAGAAATTAGTGGAAGCTAACGATAACAGTTAACAGCTAACTTTCATCATATGAATTTAGCATTGGTTGGATTTTTTCCCTCTAAAACCATTTAAAACAGACTTAGAATGCTAAAACTATAATATGCTGTAGGTTGTAGTTGTAGCTTACTGCTTAGACACAGCTTTCCAAAACATAGGCTAAAAGAATCATAGAATGCCAAGATCAGATGATTAATGAATGTGCATGTGCATCCTGTTGTACATAAATAATGATATGAACAAATGAAATAAGCATTAGCTTACAATCAAATGTATTTGCATACATTAATACAAGACTGTTCAGAATTACTACTGTATCACAATATTTACGGACACTTAATCGAAATTCAATTCAATATATTAGCGAATAGCTAAAATTAAAATGTTTCTCTTGTGAGTTATGTACAACAGTGCCCGTATGCAATATCATAAGAACGATAAGACATTACTAGATAGTAAATAATATAAGACATATACTGTATAATAGTATTAATTATTATGACTTATTACTCATAAGTCATGACTCATGAACTATGTAACACTTCTGTCGAATAGAATTTGTTTAATGAATTAGAAAACTTAGATAGGTATAGACAGTAGAACAAGATCAATAAGCTTAACCCTTTCAGCACCATGATGCCCGCTTACCTCTGAATTTAAATTAAATAATCTAGGTTAGGTTAGGTTGATCTAGATTAAACAATGGAATCGGCTCTCTTTTGAGTTTTGACACACAGGTTAGGTTAGTTGGTTAGGTTGAATTTCAGTTTTTCATTTAATGTTATGTTTTTTACTGCTTTTACCCCTCAGTTTCCCTCATCCTGTCTATCAGTGCCATATTTTAAAATCGAAAAAATAATGGGTAAATATGCAATTCCGATTATTCCGCTAATAATCACAAATCAGAACACCCTAAAACAGTTTCAAAATTTATGAAGAAATAGGAATATAATTTCATAAACTTGATATTGACTTGTTAATCTTGGTAATTTTATCGGGATAGGTTAGATTAATATAGGTTTGGCAAGGTTAAGTTAGGTTAATCTGGTTAGGTTACGTTAATCTAGGTTAGGTTGGGTTGATATATTTAGGATAGCCTACATTATTTTAATATAAAAATAAATAATAATATATGAATAAATAATATACAAATAATAAAATTACCTTAGTGCTTAATTAAGTGGATAGTTCACCAGCCAGTAGTCAAAGCAATAAAAACTATTCCAATATAATAGTAGGCTATTCAAAACAAGTCAGTAGTACTCTACAATCGGTCAATCGCCCTGCAAAACTCAACACACACACACACACACACACACGCAAATATAGGTATATAACAATAAAATATATATAAACAAATATAAACCCAAATAGATGCCTCAACAATCTATGGTAAAAATTTGAAAATGTAAATATAATTTTTCTGTTGCGAATTTCTCTAGTCGGCGCTAGGCTTACAACACTTACCCACTGCACCCCAGCTAGTTAATAATACATTTACCACCCAGGACCAGAGGGTTGTAAAAAAAATTTTTTTCCAGAAAACACCAGGAATGGGTTAGAAATGAAGAAAAACCCACAAAAAACCGATCCCCTACGTCATTAAGGGGTCCTACTGTGCGCCCCAAAGTCGGAATTAACATAGGGAAATGGGTAGGCAAAAACAGGTTTTTGCGCGCTCACGCGCACGCGATTGGGCTTTGAGAGTTTTCAACCATCGGCATTGTTGCATGGGATACTTACACAGTTCCCATACAAATCTGAGCCCTCTAGGTGCCATAGGACCGGAGTAATTAAATCCCGACGCAACATATGCGTCCTGGGGTTGAGGGTAAAATACATTGCCGACGCACTGTTTGCGTCGCTGGGGTTCAGTGGGTTAATAAAACAAAAAAATAGTCGTACAAGTCAATCAAGAGTCACGTCTAGAGAATGAAAGTATGAGTCGTCACTCGTCAGTCAATGACTCGATAATAATGTATGCTGTCACGGTAACCACCAATAACATTTACTCCTGGTACCGGTAGGCCTACTAATACGCTTGCCTGCCTGCCGAGGACTGAACAGGAGAGGCGAGCAGAGGCCATAAATCCGTGATATAGTCAGTGTAATTAGTATTTGTATTATATGGGATGCCGAAGCCTTCAACCAGGGTGCAGAAACACCAACAGGATGAATCCACACAAAACACCGGGAGGCACTGGAGAGAGACTACAGCAACAAAGAAGGAAGGAAAAACAAATACAAAATAAACAAAATAAAAGATATATTGAACACAAAATCAATGAATGAATGTTGCAATCATATCCTCACATAAGTAGGGAAAATTGTAGGGTTTGTAAACGTTTTTGACCAATAAACTATTTTTATTTATTTGTTACCAGTGAATGCACATTATCGTTATCGGACTTACAGTTAGAGGTAGTAAATTTAGCGGAAGCTAATCGGTCCACTAACGATTTTCAAAGTTAGCTTAAAGCAAACCAGCTAACGAAAAATTTAGCTTCGCTATTAACTGTTAGCTGATTAGCGGAAACCGTGCCCACCACTGCATACATGTATATGTAAGTGTAGTTTCGCTCTCAGACACTAAATAGTTAAATATTAACCTCTGGACTGCGGCCAGACTCTTAACTCCTCTTAACTCCTATGACGCTAGAGCGTCATATGGTACTTATGCCAAAAAACTCATATGATGCTAGAGCGTCATATGGACTTATCTACATAGCTCTCTAATAAGTTATATGACGCCCTAGCGTCATATGGAGCTCAGTAAGTCCAGTAAGTTAGATGAAAATCTGTCGGTTGGTGGCAACCCCAGGTTTCTCCGACAATTCTAACGGTCAGCAGTGTGGTTTTGACAGTTGTGTGGTGCAGTGGCAATGATACCGGGCTCCCGCCTCCGTGGACTTACTGGAACATAATATGTCTGAAGGAGTTAAGAGGTTCTACTGGGCGAATGCGGCCAGACTCTTTTGATCCAAGGCCTAAAATAAAAACTTTTAAAACACCCTAGTGGCACTCAAAACAAAGCAATTTATGATTAGCTGAGATAATTCCCCTTTACTACTTGCTACCCCTCCTACACATGTGTCCCAACCCCCCTTCCCCTCCTCCCCCCCTCCTCAATTATCAGGTATTTTCCCTATTATTCCAGATATTAATCAAGTATTTTCGTGCGAGGACGGGTGGGAGAGAGGGGGGTGCATGGAGGAGTGTATCTCCGACCCTCTAAGCCAGTCTGAGAGCTCCCCTTGTTCTCAGTACAATCCTAGACAAGAGAGAGTGAGGGTGTTTCTCTCTCGCCGGTCAAGGTCAGATTACGACCGCGGGGCTAAAATATATGATTTTCACTAGCCAATTGCTGTGGTAAAATTCAAGACAGCTAGAGCCGCCTTACAGTATATACCAAGTTTTCAGTATATTTTTTTCAAGGAATATAGTGTTTTATTGTTGTTTTTCATGGTTGGAGTGGAGGATTTGCATTAACTTACCCATTATTTATTAATCTGAAGATACGTCAAATGGCCCCATTTATTGGGTGAATCGCGCTTTTACAGTAGGTAAGGGATATTGTGGGATAAATTGGATACATGATGAGTTGAAGGGGGGCGTTGCCCCCCCCTCACCCCCTCTTGATTTATTGTCATCCTCATATATGTAGATCAGTAAGAGGGCAAAAACAGGGTGACAGTATTTCGTTTTTGTGAGTAATGCTCACGCCATTTATTGGGTGAATTGCACCCACCCCATCGTCCAAAACAAGAAGAAGGAGAGTCAAGTCGAAGGATTCATTGTGCGCAATGCTTTGTTTACGGTCGGGACTTATTATTTTGGTGTTATTTTTTTTATGTAATCAGTTTTTTTCAAGTGTCGATAACGAAATTCCTCCATGCGGACTATAATGAGAACACTATAATGAGAACACTATAATGAGAACACTATAATGAGAACACTATAATGAGAACACTATAATGAGAACACTATAATGAGAACACTATAATGAGAACACTATAATGAGAACACTATGGCGAGTCTATAGGTCCTATTTCCCCTAATAAATTATTTCTAATAGTGCAGTGAAAGAGGTCTTGAATATTATCATTACTGTTACCACTTGTTTTATTGCTTTCCAATGTTCATATGTTCATATAAAAAGTAAAATAGGCACATATGGATATGTAATAATTATATACATGGTAAATTGACGATTTTAATCATGAATGAATCAGAATACCTTCGCATGGCGGGCACTTTCAAATACCATAGCTGCGCAGCTTATGAGTTAATGGCACATTTTTTATCCCAGAGTAAACTCAGGTTGATTGTTAAGTAATGTCAGTCTATTCACTTCTGTCTTTACCAGGGCTGTTTAGTTTTAGTGAAAAATAACCATTTTGATTTTGCAGACAATGTTTTTTCTAACTAAACAATGCTAATAAACAGAGGTATTATTAAATATTTATTATTATAAACAAATATTGTGTTATATTGTAATTTATTAGGTATAACAATCTAACCCAGAGCTGCTAGATTTCACTGATGCTGACAAGCCTAGATTAGGTGGAGTGCAGGCAACTGTACACGATCCCTAATTTCTTTACCCCTTGGCTCGAAAGTCGAAGTCAGGGTTGACAAAAGTTTAGATGACCTGACACAGTTAGTTAAGGAATGAGAATATGTTTTCAAGATGATGGAAAGCAGCGCTTCAGACATATGTATTGTACACATTGTCGCTGAGTCCTACCACATAAACACAGGCATTGAGTTAGACCCATAATATTGTCATTAAATGCAACAATTTAAGAAAGGCACCCCCGGGTGGATGGGACTCGTTAGCCTTGGTCGGCAACTCATCTAGGGCAGACAACCTTATACAAATCCGGGTGGATGGGACTCGTCAGCCTTGGTTGGCAACCTGTCTAGGGGAGTAAACCTGATACAAATCCGTACTGCTTACCTAAGGGTAAGGCAGGTTAGTGGATGGATTAGCCGAACACCACTGTAGAAAAATAGTGCTAACAAGATACACAGAGGGCCTCAGAGTCGGACGGATCCTAAATTGAGTGGTCAATCCTGTAAGTCCTTCACAAAACTGGCTCGGGTTGTCCCTCTCACAGGGAATAGGTCCACTTGGGGGCGTTCTGTGTATGGCCACCCTCGTAAGGGGAGTAAGGCGTCCGGCAATAGATAGATAGATAGATTCTTAAGTGTCCGCTCGTATGATGATTCTTTAACCCATCATGTACCAGCATAAAACATAATCCGTCAGTATAAAAGTTATACACTAATACGAGCGTTGAACGTAGTTCATCACTAGTACTTGCGCTTTGTTCGCCGCTAACATGACTCAAAGCCCAAGCTTGCTGCTAGGTACTAGCAACACTGCCTGAGTGTCGGCTAGCCACTCTCACCCGTAGCACGTCAATCATATCGTGCTGCAGATTTTTTTTTTTTTTGCGAAAATGGATGGTATATAAAATGTAAAATGCCCTGGTAAAGTAGGGGTTAATCGTGGCATTGACTCACCTCGAGCCAGAAATTAGGGATTGGGAGTGTTCTAAAGAGCTACTGTCTGTGGTTTACAAATATGAGTATCCTCTCTTGCTTTATCAGGATCAACCGTATCCTGGAGTGCCCCCGAGGTAACGCCCTGCTGGTTGGTGTTGGGGGATCTGGGAAACAAAGCCTTGCACGCCTAGCCGCCTTCATCTCTGGTCTAGAGGTCTTCCAGATCACACTCACCAAGGACTATGGCATCCAGGAACTCAGGGTTAGTCATACTCTATTTAAACATCCATAGGCTACTTAACCCTTAACTGGCGGCGCGCATCATATGTCGAGTGAAAGAAATTTGGACTATGTGGCGGCTCACAACATAAGTCGTGTGGCAATTTCAGCACGTAATGTTGCTGAGAGAGAGAGACAAGTAGTGGCAGGAGAGTAGCGAGTGTATGACTGCTCCAGACCACCGCGGTGGATCAACTGACATGAATCCCACCCTCCCCCACCCTCTCACACTCGCTAAATAGTGAATTGTATGGGGAAAGTACCAAATTACATGGTTTTTGCACTCGTGTTGCACGGTTGTTGCAAGAAAACTAGCGGTCATACAAGGATCGTTGTGGTGTCATTGGAAAGCTCTGTTTATGCCCTTTCAGGGATAAATACTTGTTTTACGCTCTGGGTCTTATTTAGGCATGAAAATGATCACGTAAACAGCGCTATTTTGGGTAAAAACATCCCGCTGGTGGCTACATATTATTTACCGCCTAGGCCGCTCGTTAGGTGTTAACACCTTACGAGCGGCCTATGCGGTTTATTTATGTGTACCGCACAGCGGGGTGTTTTTAGCCAAAATAGGGCTGTTTACGTGATCATTTTCATGCCTAAATAAGACCCAGAACGTAAAACAAGTACCTATCCCTGAAAGGGCATAAACAGAGCTTTCGAATGACACCATAACGATCCTTGTATGATGGATAGTTTTCTTGCAATAACCGTGCAACGCGAGTGCAAAAAGCAGGTAATTCGGTACTTTCAGTACATAATTGAGTATGTAGCGAGTGAGAGAGGGAGGAGGGAGCTGAGATTTGTGTCAGTAGGTTCGCCGCGGTGGTCTGGAGCAGTCATACGCTCGCTAGTCTCCTGCCACCACTTGTCTCTCTCTCTCAGCCACATTACGTGCTGAAATTGCCACTCGAGTTATGTCGAGCGCCGCCACATAATCCAGCTTTTTTTAACTCGACTTATGTTGCTCGCCGCTAATTAAGGGTTAAGGGAAGATTTGGAAATTAAATGGTCGAAAATTGGATTTTTTGTTTTTTTGGCTGACAGGCATCGTACACCTTTCTTGCATATGTTTATATGCATAATATATTATATTTTAGCCTATTTCCATATGAAAAACCCATTTTATATTGTGTGGCAACTACTCGTGGGTGCGACAACACGTGGGGAAAAAATAAAAGATACAAATTATTATTTATTTATTAAAAATTATGTTACAAATATATTTCCTTAGAAACCCATCATTGTTATTCTGCATTTAATTCTGAGTTACATGTTTTTTAAATGGCAAAAATTGGAGCATTTTCAGCAAAGCAATTGCAATTTACAAGTATGAATTTTATATTCGTGGAAAACCTTTTATTTACTTTGTCGCTCTCTCCTGAAAAATTGTAAATTTTATGACAAATTTATCTCTAACTCTGTTATTTATTAACCAATTTTGATGATTCAATAACCATTAGAATCAGTGTTTGTTAAAGAATATAAGTTATGCATTACCTATACCATATGTGCAATTTATTTTTGCTTACATGTTCTTCACAGCATTAAAACAAACTATTATTTATTTATTAAAATTTATGGTATGAATATATTTCGTTAGAAACCCATACGTGTTTTTCTGCATTTAATTCTGAGTTAAATGGTTGTTAAATGGCAGAAATTAGAGCATTTTAAGCGAAGTTATAGCAATTTAAATTACAAATCTCCCTTAAACATGAATGAGCTACTGAAGCATCCATATGCTACTGAACCATCCATAGGCTACTGAAACATTGTACGTACTGTACGTATATTTATTTCCCCTATGTGCATGAAGGAGATAAAAGACAAAGCTGCCTGTAACAAGTGCCCCCCCACCCCCCTACAAGATTAAAAGATTGATATAAAGTGAAAATCAAGGTGCGTTAGAGATAATGTTGGTGTGTTGGAAAGAAGTGTGGTGTGGTTGTTAAGTGTAGTGAAATAAATAGAAGGAGGTGTTTGTGGTACTTAGCTAGATTACTCTCTGTGTAGGTGAGGCACAAATAGAAACAGTGAAGGAAGCCAGGCAAATACAACAGGAGTTCCAGCAATTCCTTTTCATGTGCCTACATGGCCTCCCCTGGATACTGACCTGCTATATTGGTGCCTACAATCTCCCCAGGGCTATATGCTACTAAAACATCCATAGATTACTGAAACGTCTTTAGGCTACTGAAACATCCATTGGCTACTGAAGCTTCCATATGTTACTGAAACATTCATTGGCTACTGAAGCATCCATATGCTACAAAAAAATCCATACGCTACTAAAGCATCCATAGGTTACTGAAACCTCCATTGACTATTGAGATACCAACCCCTATAATCGATGAAGGGGATTGATTTGTCAGCACCGTATGTTGCGAGGTTCTTTTAGATCAAGAGGGATGTGTTGTCAGCACCGTATGTTGCGAGGTTCTTATAGATCAAGAGGTATGTGTTGTCAGCACCGTATGTTGCGAGGTTCTTATAGATCAAGAGGGATGTGTTGTCAGCACCGTATGTTGCGAGGTTCTTATAGATCAAGAGGGATGTGTTGTCAGCACCGTATGTTGCGAGGTTCTTATAGATCAAGAGGGATGTGTTGTCAGCACCGTATGTTGCGAGGTTCTTATAGATCAAGAGGGATGTGTTGTCAGCACCGTATGTTGCGAGGTTCTTATAGATCAAGAGGGATGTGTTGTCAGCACCGTATGTTGCGAGGTTCTTATAGATCAAGAGGGATGTATTGTCAGCACCGTATGTTGCGAGGTTCTTACAGATCAAGAGGGATGTGTTGTCAGCACCGTATGTTGCGAGGTTCTTATAGATCAAGAGGGATGTGTTGTCAGCACCGTATGTTGCGAGGTTCTTATAGATCAAGAGGGATGTGTTGTCAGCACCGTATGTTGCGAGGTTCTTATAGATCAAGAGGGATGTGTTGTCAGCACCGTATGTTGCGAGGTCCTTATAGATCAAGAGGGATGTGTTGTCAGCACCGTATGTTGCGAGGTTCTTATAGATCAAGAGGGATGTGTTGTCAGCACCGTATGTTGCGAGGTTCTTATAGATCAAGAGGGATGTGTTGTCAGCACCGTATGTTGCGAGGTTCTTATAGATCAAGAGGGATGTGTTGTCAGCACCGTATGTTGCGAGGTTCTTATAGATCAAGAGGGATGTGTTGTCAGCACCGTATGTTGCGAGGTTCTTATAGATCAAGAGGGATGTGTTGTCAGCACCGTATGTTGCGAGGTTCTTATAGATCAAGAGGGATGTGTTGTCAGCACCGTATGTTGCGAGGTTCTTATAGATCAAGAGGGATGTGTTGTCAGCACCGTATGTTGCGAGGTTCTTATAGATCAAGAGGGATGTGTTGTCAGCACCGTATGTTGCGAGGTTCTTATAGATCAAGAGGGATGTGTTGTCAGCACCGTATGTTGCGAGGTTCTTATAGATCAAGAGGGATGTGTTGTCAGCACCGTATGTTGCGAGGTTCTTATAGATCAAGAGGGATGTGTTGTCAGCACCGTATGTTGCGAGGTTCTTATAGATCAAGAGGGATGTGTTGTCAGCACCGTATGTTGCGAGGTTCTTATAGATCAAGAGGGATGTGTTGTCAGCACCGTATGTTGCGAGGTTCTTATAGATCAAGAGGGATGTGTTGTCAGCACCGTATGTTGTGAGGTTCTTATAGATCAAGAGGGATGTGTTGTCAGCACCGTATGTTGCGAGGTTCTTATAGATCAAGAGGGATGTGTTGTCAGCACCGTATGTTGCGAGGTTCTTATAGATCAAGAGGGATGTGTTGTCAGCACCGTATGTTGCGAGGTTCTTATAGATCAAGAGGGATGTGTTGTCAGCACCGTATGTTGCGAGGTTCTTATAGATCAAGAGGGATGTGTTGAGAGATACAATGGTGGGTGTACAATTTTTTTAGGCTGCTTTATTGATGCAAGTTAATGCATGAGTAGCATGGGTTATTTTTCCATCACAACGAACAGACAAAGCATAAACACATATAGTAGACAATCAATACAAAAGCTATTTACAAACATAGAGACATTAGATGCATATATAAAAGAACATATGTGTTTATATTAGTGTGGCAACTTGATTATAATTTCGTGGATGGCGTGCGGGTATAAGGCATAGTTACTTTCGTCTATGTATATGTAGAGGTCCGTTGGATAAGGGGTCAGTCAGACGTATTGCAATAATATACAAATGGACGAAGGAGCCAAATGAAGGACAGTGTGTAAGTGTATCTAAGTAAGGTTACGTGATTATAATGTTAAGCTTGGAAGATACTTGACAGCCAAGTCGAAATAAGTCAAGGGCGTCTCTCAATAAATCTCTGTCCAGGTTAACTGGTACAAGAGCGAGGCCGGGTAGCACTCTGGAGGCACGAGACACTCAGGGTTAAACACAAAACATTGGATATATATAATTATATATATTTATCAGGGAACATATGTGCTTAATAGTGTGCGGAACAATTTAGTTGTTCATTACATATACAAGACACATAGGAACATACAATAATTATATACATTAGCTAGAGACGGTGGGTATGATCATTGTAAAACTCATGAATTTGATTATACTTTATTATTTTTCTATGTGGATGAGGGAGACAAAAGACAAAGCTGCCTATGACAAGTGCCTCCCCCAGAGTTGAAACAGTGCCATGGTCAAAATCAAGGAATGGTCAAGCCAAAATGTTTGGACCCACAGAGTTTGAAGCAATTTAAGTCATAGGGTGAAGGAAAGATGGGTTCAGGGAGAGAGTTCCAGAATTCAGCTGTTGAATAGAAGAAAGATTGGGATCATCGTTTCACTCTTGAGTTGGAGAGTTGCACAGAGTAGGGGTGGGATTGTGCTGCAAGACGGGTACTACGTACCCTATGTAGAGGAGGTGGTATACACTGAGAGAGCTATGAGGAACACTGATTATTGTAGTAGCTATCGTATAAATACGATAGACTATGACTCTTTTGTGATCTTGTATGTCTCTGTGACGTCACGATCTCTCCTACAGCACGATGTAGGACGAGTAGATCGTATATTATAAGATTGTAAATAAGTTAAGTTATAAAAGGCCTAATATGCTATTAAGCAATATTGCCATGGTCTTATGTAGTATATATGAATTTATCGTATATATTAATATAATTTATCGTATAGAGCAACCTAAATGCGGTACGATAATTTGGGCTCCTGGCGGTTTGCCAAGGCAGCAAGGTGTGCTTTTGAGGTACGTCAGAGCCTTCACGAACACCAACCAGTTAACATCTAATTTTCCGCCCTCAGTTGATCGTGCTTTTGTGCCTCTAATCACAATACACATACAGCAATACACACAGCTACACCATCACGACGCTCTCATCGACATCATGACTGACTGATAGATAAGCATAATATTCATGTCCATTCCCATGTAATCATTTATTCTTTCTTTAACTTGACTCGTGTCTCGGGACCGAAGTCTCGTTCCCCATTGTCCACCACCATATTGGGTAAAACGTTCTCCCTTGCCTCATTGCCACGTGGAACTATTGGTGAGTTAATTCCTGGCTAATATTAACCCTTATAACCTTACCCTATAATTATATACATTTATTATGTGAGACCTTTGGATATAAATTAGCTTGTTTCAGATTGAATTCAATTTAGATATAGAGTATTCATTTAGATTGATTTTATTTGATTCATTATAGCTTAGTAATATTTAACTTCCATTGATAGTTTACCACATTGGTGCCCAGACCCGGGAATTAGCTACCAGTAAGGGATTTAAGGCAATGAACAAGGGGACATATAACAGGATGCAGGAACAACTCTATGATAAACTGGCAAGGCTAGCCAAGCGATGGTTAGAGCCGGAAAGCAGGGTCACATCGTTGTGCCTGCCTAAGTCCTGCTTCCCACCCATCGTCTTTCCCCAGTAATGTTCTTTTCAGTTTCAGACTTCCTGTGACATATGACCTGACCTAACATTTTTTCTTGTTCAATATGATCCATTAGTAGGTATTGCTATATAGTGTACTATTTTTTCTCCATAACATAGAAGTCCGCCGGTTGGCGTCTCTTAAGTAGCCTTATTTGGCCGTTGTTTTTGTAACGTGATATTTAGATACATAGCCTATAGGCTCACATGCAAAATGGATAAAGACCATAAAGAGACACCGTCTAGTGGGGTGCTAAGCAAAGCCCCTAAAAATCAAAGGGCGGGACTTCGGGGAGTGTTAAATAGGCTAATTGTGGACTTAAGTTTAAACACTTTCATCACTACTGCTGATCTAGAGGAATTGGAGGCTAGATTAGATAACGTCCAGGCTACCCACGGTCGTATTACGGCTCTGAGTGAGGTGATTGTGGCTGACATGATAGAGGAGGAAGAGATAGTTACAGAGTGTGATAATCGCGCCCTCTATGACGAACCTGTCTTTAGAGCGAAGCGCCTATTACAGCGTGCTGTCGCAAGTAAGAAGGGAGGCGATAATGAGGCCCATAGAAGGGCTGACCCAAAACATACTGTACACCTCCCAAAGCTCAATCTTCCTACATTTGGGGGCAAGTTAACCGAGTGGTTAGCTTTTTGGGACGTATTTCGATCTACGGTTCATGAATCCTCTTTGGATAATGTCCGCAAGTTTCACTATCTGAAGGGACAAATGGAAGGAGAGGCCTTACATTTAATAGAGGGTTTTGCAGTAGTAGGTGGTAGTTATCTTGAAGCGGTACACTTATTAGAGTCCACATACGGGGATAGAGAGCAGTTGAAGATGGCCCATGTCGTTGCCTTGTTGGGGCTCGCAGAACCACAGTATAAGGTTGATGAGTTGACAAACTTCAGGGCAAATATGGAGTGCCATACTCGATCGCTAGATACCCTAGGGCTTACCACGCAGGAAATGATAGTCATTATCTTGCGTCAGAAGCTTCCTATGGCAATACTTGATAAGGTAAGATCATTTGAGCTGGGGGAATTCAAAACTCAGTTCAGTAAGGAGATCAATAATCTACAGTTGAACAAAGGGAGAATGTATGTGTCGGGAGGGAGTGAGAATGTGGAGAAGAGGGGAACAGTAAGCATGACAGTGGGGACTAAAGTAAAGAAAGAGGGTGTGTATAAGAAACCTGCTCAGATTCTATGTAAGCTATGTAACAACAAACATAAATGGAGTTTCTGTGTAAAATACCCGACAAATGAGACAAAACTAGCACAGGCGAGAAGATTGAAGCTATGTGTAGGTTGTCTAAGTGGGGAACATGGTAAGCAGGGACAATGTACTGCTACATACTTAAGGCCCTGTCGGCACTGCAAAGGACATCACTTTGATAAGTTGTGTCCTACTGCAGATAAAGTCAAAGACGTCAAAAATGAGGGTACTACAACTGTGGCACTAGGTAGCACGCAAGACACCACTATATTGCCCACAATACAGATTCCCATGGAAGGTAATGACAGTAACAAAGTTTGTCGGGTACTTCTAGATCAAGGGTCTCAACGTTCCTTTATAAAGAGGTCCGTACTAGTGGGACTGAAGCACCGAATCGTAGGGGCTGAGACTCTTCGATTACAGGGCTTCACAGGGGTTACTGATAAACAAGACTACGAGATAGCGGAGATTTCATATTTCTATCGTAAAAACCGGTACTTTATGACTTGTATCGTAGTAGACACCCTACCAGAATATGTATCTGTGGGTGTGAAGAAGGTGGAACACGCATTACGTAGCAAAGGGGTTAACTTGTCAGATCCCATGGGAAATCAGAGTGAGGTGCATGTTCTACTTGGTGTGGATCATTATTATGAAGTAGTATACCCTGGATTTAAAAAGATGTGTGGTGTAATTTTAATCCCCACTAAATTTGGATACTGCATGAGCGGAAAGGTGCATACTACACAGTCAAAGGTCCTGGTCGACACGGTCTCGATATATAGAGTCAATGTAACCGCGGCAGAGGAGTTGGGAAGGGAGGATTCCCAACCTAGTGACCCTAAGATGGCTGCCGAGTTCGACCTGGAACGACTGTGGAGATTGGATCACATAGGCATTAATCCTATGGAGACTGATTATGACTCGGAAGTTGCGCTACAAAGGTTTGACGAGTCTGTGTGCTACTGTGCCTCAGACAAGCAATATAAAGTTAGTTTACCCTGGAAGAACAGTGAGATAAGCCTGCCTACCAACTATGGTTTGGCATTAGGTCGCTTGCGCGCATTGCAGCGGAAATTGTCTAACGAACCGAGCACGCGCCAGGCGTATAACGATGTATTTCGGAGTTATGAGGATAGGGGTTTTATTGAGAGAGTCGATGTCAAGGAACCGTGTAAGAAGGGTAGGGTTCACTATCTGGCCCATCATGGGGTAAAGAAAGACAGCGTCACCACACCAATACGGGTGGTGTATGACTGTTCTGCCCACCAAGGTCAACAACCCAGTCTGAATGACTGCCTGTTGACAGGTCCGTCCATGGTGTCGGACCTGTCCCAACATCTATTGCGGTTTAGGCTGGGAAAGTACGCCTATACCAGTGACATCGAGAAAGCATTCTTGATGGTCAAGCTAAAGGAGGAAGATAGAGATGTTACCCGCTTTCTTTGGTTCAGCGACATTAGCGACTCTGAAAGTCCCATCATAATATACCGTTTTCGGGTTGTACTCTTTGGGGCCACTTGCTCGCAGTTTTTGTTAAATGCCACAATCAGAAAACATCTAGCTGACACTCATGAGGACACAAGTAAACTATCTCGCGGATTATACATTGACAATTTGCAGGGTACTAGCGATAGTCAAGATGATTTGTTGTATGCATACTGGCAAGCACGCAGATTGTTTGCGGATGCACATCTATTTCTCCGCGAGTGGGTTACTAATAGTGAAGATCTTCAGAGTTTAATACAGGTGGATGGTACGGCATCTCTTAACCAGGAAAAGTCCAGAAATTTGGGGATGATCTGGCAACCTAAACATGACATACTAACTTTTCAAACAAGGTCTTTTGCTCAGCAGACAGGAGCGCACACAAAAAGAAGTCTGTTGAGCAAAGTTGCGCAATTTTTTGATCCTTTGGGTCTAGCATTACCTGTTACCATAAGAGCTAGGATTCTAATGCAGGAAGTTTGGAGACGTAAAATAGGATGGGATGACAGTTTGCCCGAGGACCTGAATGACCAAGGGACATTGTTGTTGAATGAATATGCCATCCTATGTACTAAACCTATACCTCGTAAAGTGGCGGCGTTCGGTGACGTTACGTTACACACGTTTTGCGATGCTAGCGCCACGGCATACGGGGTAGCCATATATGTTGTTACTTCATTTGGGGCACATTTAGTTACAGCCCGGGCCAAAGTAGCCCCGGTTAAGAAGGTAACTATCCCTAAAATGGAATTGACTGCCATGCTGCTATTAGCACGTCTGGTGCAACATGTACGCGCAGCATACGAGAGCGAATTAAATATTGAAATCGTTCACGTATGGTGCGATAGTCAGGTCGCACTCAACTGGATACATAGCAAGAAGTCTCTGCCAGTTTATGTGCGGAATAGGGTAGATGAGATTAGAGCCCTTTTGCCAGACGTTGCTTATCATTATGTAAATACAAAGGAAAACCCTAGTGATCTCATAACTAGGGGTATAACGGCTAGCCAGTTAATGAAGTCCGAATTGTGGTGGCATGGTCCAAAGTGGCTGCTCCATGAAAGTGAATGGACGATATGGCATGCTGTTGGTGAGGGACTTCTGCCACTGGAAACAGTGGCAGTTACAGCCCAACCAAATGAGCCAACGGGTCCTATCATAAAGTGGGCAAGATTCGGTGACTATAATAAACTAGTCAGAGTTGTAGCTTGGGTGTTGCGATATGTATCCAATCTTAAGCTTAAAGTAACGGGCCAACTCTGCAACAGGGGTCACAACATTGATGCTCGTGAATTTAAAGCAGCTGAAGTAACTTTGATCAAATGGGTTCAAGTAGAAACCTTTTCCAATGAATTAGAATCCTTGAAAGGCTCGAATAAGACATTAATGCCTAATATAGTGCGTCAACTAAGGTTGCACCTAGACAATGGCCTCATCAGGTGTGAGGGTCGCCTGAAGTGGTCGGGTGTACCAGACGGCACAAACCGACCTATACTTATGCCAACAAGACATCACGTTACTGATCTATTGATCATACGTGCACATAGGGAAGTAAAACACTACGGGGTATGTCATATTATATCAAATTTACGTCTCACATGGTGGATACCCAGAGTTCGACAAGTAGCTCGACGCGTAGTGAGAAAGTGTGTAATATGCCAGAGACTAAAGGGTAAACCATATGCAACTGGACCAGCTCCACCTCTACCTGAATGCCGTGTAAAGCACGTAGAACCTTTCCAAGCGGTAGGATTAGATTACACAGGGGCATTGAAGACGAGGGAGCATGAGAAGGTTTATATATTATTGTTTACCTGTGCGACGTCTCGAGCGGTACACCTAGAACTATGTGATAATATGTCTAGCGAAGAATTTATGCTGGCGTTCAGACGGTTTTGTGCCCGTCGTTCATTCCCTCAACTCATTCTTAGCGACAATGCTCCCACTTATGTCCAAGCATCAAAATATCTAAAGGATATGAGTAGTGATCCTACTATCATCACTTTTTTGGGAGAGAAGAAGTGCGAATGGAGGTTCATTCCAGTTAAGGCACCTTGGTTTGGTGGAATGTGGGAACGGTGTGTCGGCATAGTAAAGTCAGGACTAAGAGCGGTTGTAGGACGTGCTCTATTAAAGAAGAGTGAGTTGACGACAGTCCTCACAGAGATAGAGGCAGTCGTGAATGATCGCCCGCTTACATATGTGTACACCGACCTGCAAGAACCACTACCATTAACGCCAGCTCACTTGCTATATGGAAAACCATTGACTGCGTTTCCATCTGATTTTCAGTCCATAGTAGAGTTAGAGGATCCCTCGTTGTACTCTGCGGTAGCGGTGTCTAAGAGATACCAGTATATATCCAGGATAATCGAGGATTTTAGGAAACGGTGGATTAGTGAATATCTGCTAGCATTGAGGGAAAGGAGTGTTACTCCCTCTGGTAGACCAACGGCCCCTACAGTTGGTGACGTTGTTTTAATTAAAGAAGATAGTCCTCGTTTATACTGGAAATTAGGCCGCGTATTGGAGGTATACAAGGGGGCAGACTCTGTAGAGCGGGTGGCGCTATTAAAGACAGCCACTGGAACTACTGTTCGTCCTATCGCACGTTTGTACGCTTTGGAGCTAGATTCCGCATTGCAATCTGAGGCTCCACCTGTTATTGCTGGGTCCGAGGATTCTCGAAGGAACGACTCACCTCATACTGATGGTGATCATTCTCGGACCGGGACGCGTCCCAGACGCGCTGCTGCTGGCGCTGTCGACTTGTGGCGTCAGAAGATAGCCTCTGGGCAACTTTAGGTTTAAGGTGGGGTTCAGGTCTTTTTTGTGGGGGGAGTGTATCGTATAAATACGATAGACTATGACTCTTTTGTGATCTTGTATGTCTCTGTGACGTCACGATCTCTCCTACAGCACGATGTAGGACGAGTAGATCGTATATTATAAGATTGTAAATAAGTTAAGTTATAAAAGGCCTAATATGCTATTAAGCAATATTGCCATGGTCTTATGTAGTATATATGAATTTATCGTATATATTAATATAATTTATCGTATAGAGCAACCTAAATGCGGTACGATAATTTGGGCTCCTGGCGGTTTGCCAAGGCAGCAAGGTGTGCTTTTGAGGTACGTCAGAGCCTTCACGAACACCAACCAGTTAACATCTAATTTTCCGCCCTCAGTTGATCGTGCTTTTGTGCCTCTAATCACAATACACATACAGCAATACACTCAGCTACACCATCACGACGCTCTCATCGACATCATGACTGACTGATAGATAAGCATAATATTCATGTCCATTCCCATGTAATCATTTATTCTTTCTTTAACTTGACTCGTGTCTCGGGACCGAAGTCTCGTTCCCCATTGTCCACCACCATATTGGGTAAAACGTGCTCCCTTGCCTCATTGCCACGTGGAACTATTGGTGAGTTAATTCCTGGCTAATATTAACCCTTATAACCTTACCCTATAATTATATACATTTATTATGTGAGACCTTTGGATATAAATTAGCTTGTTTCAGATTGAATTCAATTTAGATATAGAGTATTCATTTAGATTGATTTTATTTGATTCATTATAGCTTAGTAATATTTAACTTCCATTGATAGTTTACCACAGTAGCGATAGAATAGCAAGAGAGATTCAACATTGTGGCGAAGAGAGGGAGATTGCAGAGAGTCGGTGAGTGGACAGGAGTTAATGATACGAAAGGCTTTCCTTTGTCTAGGAGTGCGGTGTGTGTCGATCCTCCCTACACATGTGAAAAATACTCAATACAAGGACGCACTGTGCCCTTGTACAGAACAAGAAGCTGTGCAGGGGTAAAGAACCCCTTGAGGTGGTTGAGCACACCTAGCTTCTGGGAGGGTGCCTTAGCAAGACTGGTAAATTGGTAATATAGTCCTTCCAAGAGAGAGCAAACGAAAAAGAGACACCAAGAATACTGAGAGAAGATGAAGGGTTGACTTTTGTATTGTTGAAGTATAAGGGATAGTCCTCTGGAAGTTCACGATAGGTAGATATATGGAGAAATTGGGTTTTGGAAGCATTAAAGGTAACAAGGTTTTCGCTGCCCCAAATGGAAATGGTAGTTAGATCAGAAGTTAATTAGTGTTGTATAGCTTCATTACGTTTTTGAGGGATTGCTTGCAGGGGCGTTCTGGAAAACTAATTGAATTGTGTAAGGTAGGGTCGTCTGCATATGAATGGATAGGATTGGAGGTACAGTTGAGAAGATAATCTATGAAAATTAGAAAGAGAATTGGAGATAGGACAGAACCCTGAAGTATACCGGAGTTTATAGGATGAGGAAGCGAGCGATGGCCATCCACAACCGACGCTGTGGAACGGCTGGAAAGGAAATTAGAGACAATGGCACAGATGGGGGGATAGAAACCGAAGGAGGGTAGTTTAGAAATTAGATTTGTGCCAGACTCTATCAACGCCTTCGATATATCTAGCGCAATAGAAAGGTCTCACCGAAGTCCCGAAAGGAGGATGACCAAGAGTTAGTAAGATATGAAAGAAAATTACCAGTAGAGCAACCCTTAACACTCAAACCGCGGTGCCCGTCATATGACGGGCGAGAGATAAATGGACTAGCCTCCGGTACCCGTCATATGACGGGCAGCATTTTGAGCATATTAGGGGCTCTGAGAGAGAGTCCGCGCGTTGGGAGGACGATAGGCGGGCTCTGACCGCTCGACACCACCACTGGGCCGCGACTGGGACCACCGCCGCCCTCCCACACACACCCGGCCTCGCGAGACAAGGAAAAAACCAAGGAAATTACCTTATTTAGGGAATTTTCACCTCCGGTTGCGCGATCGCTACAGAATAACCTGTGGTCGTACAAGGATGATTCAGGTGTCATTTTAAAGCTCTATGTTTCACAGAAACATAATTGTATTATGCTCTGGCTCTTGTTTATGCATGAAAAAGAGAATGGAATGAAGCTCGTTTTCGGTAAATATGCCCGCCTGGCAGATAGTTGATGTTACAAACGGCCCCGTTTTTGGGGGGTTAAGGAAGCCATACTGGCGATCTGAGAGTAGATTATGAGAAGAGAAATGCTTAAGAAATTTGGAGGCAAGAATAGTTTAAAAAACTTTAGAGATACAAGAGATGAGAGCGATTGGACGATAGTTGGAGGGTTGAGAGAGGTCATCCTTCTTTGGGACAGGTTGAATGAGAGCAAACTTCCAGCAAGATGGGAAGACGTTAGAGGAGAGACAGAGACGAAAGAGTGTGCCTAGACAGGGAGTCTGCACGGAAGCAAAGTTTTTGAGTACAACAGGAGGAATACCGTCCGGACCGTACGCCTTCTTAGTATTAAGCCCAGAGAGGGTAGAAGGTACATCTTTAGAAGAGATTAGGATATTAGGCATAAGTAGAAGAGAGGGAGGTGGAGAGGGAGGAATAGCAACGGGTTCATCCAAGGTGGAGTTTCTAGCAAAATGTTGAGTGAAGGGTTCAGCTTTATCAGAGGAATAAGTGATGGTTGTGCCATCAGAGTGGAAAAGGGGAGGGAAAGACGAGGAAGAAAAATTGTTAGAGAGCTTTTTGGCTAGATGCCAAACAGCTTGCAAAGTGCTTAAGTTGGATAATTCAGTGCATTTATTATTGATGAAAGATTAAAGACTGGTCAATTCTGGTAGATTCTCTCGTAGACTGCTAAATATAATATATTGATATAGGGTAGATAATGTGTCGCCATACCCATAATTAGCAATGGGATAAATGAGAAAGCTAATACCAGCCACAGGATATTTATTCAGGAACAAAGTAAAAACTTGATATGCAGGAACAGTGATTATATGCAGAAACTTTGTAAGTAACTTGATAATCTATCTTAAGTGAAGTAGAAATATTAACAGGGAGTATTCACCATATTGGGAGAATATCGCTCCCTGTGTACTTGCTCCAAACTCTGTGTCTAAGTGTAAGTTAAATGTTCAAATCACCTCAAACCTCACATTAGCTTCCGGTCAAACTAACCCTTAACCCTTTCGTTGCGGGTGACGTTCTGGAACGTCCTGGCAAGTTACAGCAATTTCCAGGCTTTAAAAGCCTGTAAAAAAACGTAAAAATCGAGTGTCAGTGGGCGGGAGCGTGAGGGGCCCACCTCCGACCCTCAGAGCAGCGAGCGGCTCACTGAGGTACAGTGTGTCTCGCGCGGGTCTCTCTCTCTGTCTCACAACAGTGTAGCCAAGCGAGCGAGTGCTACCAAATAGCGGGTTTCCCGCGTTTCACTGGCACCACTGCGGGTGAACCAGACCACGTACGGGGCCCGTTCTGGTCTCATTTTGAAGCTGTTCTCGCCTAGGTTTCAGCAGAATACAGTTAATTGAAGGCAGATGCTTGATTTATCATTCAGGAGTGCCTGAATATGCCCTAAATAGCCCAAACATAGCCGCAGCCAATGGGTTAAGCAGGTGCCACACTATGCCGATTTAAGTGCCGACGCTCCACGACTTAAGGAGTGGCGATAGAAGGGGGAGACCACTGCCGAGTAACGTGGGTGAATGAAGGACCGGACGCCCACGGCTGGCACTATGGACGGGCACGCCGCCTAACGGCGGCTGAACAGGGTCTATAGCGGCAACCATACAAGACCTATGGGAGATAAATTACACCGCCGGGGTGGCGTCATGCGCCATAGCACGCAAACTGGTTGGCGACAATGCTCCTGATGAGCGTCGCCTATAGGAGGTAGGGCGGCGCCTATAGGTACTACGGCGGCAATGGACAGCGACCCTGGCACACTTTACCCCGACCGAGGCAAACCGGTCCGTCGGAGGCGATTTTTGTGTGTGTGTGTGTGTGTGGGGGTGGAATGGGGGGTATTAAGCTTGAGATCTAGGGAGGGAACTAAAAACATAATAAAATGATCCATAAATGAGCAGATAAATATGCCCATCTCCACTTAATTAAGTGGTTCTTTGAGTAATTGGTAAAACAAGGCCATCTATAGTTAACCCTTTCAGTACCTGTGACGTCTTTTTCCTTATAGCCTGGCAACTATTAGGGTATTTTATTATGCTTACGAAAGGCCTGTAGCAATCATAAGACCTCTATTCCTCTCATTTATATCTCTTAACTCCCACAGGCCGTTCTTAAGCTGAATAAAATCGTCTAAGTAGGGCAGAACTAAGGTAAAACAGACGCTACCACCATTGAAAGGGTTTAAAGACAGTCACTCGTTGATGGGATCGGATTAAGGGGACAGTGGTGATTTTTAGGGGTCTATTTATTTATATATTAATTTTTTAGCTTCCTCGCTAGACCTCCATCAAGCTTAATACAAACACCACCAAGACCCTCTATCAACGATGTCCTGTGCGACGTTGCCAGGTCGCGGACTCACAGTATGCCCTCCCCCAATGACGCCGCCTGGGCGTTACCGGTACCTTATAGCGGCGTCTGATGCAGACAGGTCAACGCCCTTGTACCGCCTGACACCTACTGGACCTCGCCCGACGCCGCCCGCATACCGTCCCCGTCCCGTCCATTTCCTTGACCTCACCACCCGCCAACTCAACTTTTGAAGTTTGTGCGTGTTAAACTTGTCCTGAAGCCCCTGACGACCTCTCCCGACGTCTCTCTTGAGTTGGCGCCCACCCACGTCGCGCGGCGATGTAGGCAAAGATCTGCTCCCGACCCTTAAGTCGTGGAGCGTCGGCACTTAAATCGGCATAGTGTGATGCCTCTTTTAGTGATAGCAACAGGATACCACTCACCATATATAAATCAGCTCTGATGTCAGTGAGAAGCAAACAGTTTTAACCATGAATTGATGAAAGGGCATAATAGGCGTACAGTTGCCCACAGATATATAATAGTACAACAATGCAACCACATTTACAACTTAAATAAGAGTAGTATAATGAGTGTGGGGGATAATATGGCCAAAGGTTATCTCTTACCACACCAATCGAAATATAAAATTAATAAACATAAATAAAAATAAAGTCTGAGATCGCCTACCTTATGGCATGAACTATAGGAGCAGATGAGGCTTGTTTATAGTAGCCTAGTCTTAATTCATGGTAGCCTATCTCTCAGGATGCCCTAACTAAACATTGTATCAATGGCCATGTATATCAATGACTTAGCTATACTAGGGTCCTGGTGTAGTTCCGAGGATTCCGGCTTCGGTAGACCAGGGTTAAAGGGTCAGGACTCCGGGCCTGGCGCGGGGATTGTGGTGGAGGAGATCACGGGACACGTCTCTACCGTTCAAAAGTTTACTAGCGTCTGATCGGAACTTCAATTTCCGACTCTAAAATAAATTAAATATTAATTCGTTACCAAGGGTTCATTCCCTCTTCACTTTATCCTATAAATGAGAAATAAGCATTTAATTATATAAATACTAATATAAATATCGTTTCACAACAATTTAGTAAACATATTATCCAGGCGATCTGGATATTACAGCAAGCTGTGGATCGCGCCTGCAAGCGTGGGAATTTCAAAACTGATACCGAATACAGTACCTCTAAATCTAATCATACAAGGTTTTATAACTAAATTAACTTGGCCAAGGTAATCTTATACATTACTAAATTACTTAATATTAATTATTCTCTACAATATATACAATCACCGGGTTCTGGTAGGAAATTGTTCACTCTAGTGAGGTTACCCTATCGAAAAGTTGTTGCCAACAGTCCCCAGATACCGGTGTAGTCAATTTATTTCTCACAGATTGGGGCCCGGCGAAGTATGATGTGTTGCATCATGTTATATCACCTGCAGCTAACAAATCACGCCAATTTCTTCTAGACCCCGCAGCAGCTGCTCGTTGTGGTCTTGGGCTCCCTATTACTATTGTTACGACCGGGACTCGTATAAAACAAGGGCTCTTAATCATTGGACTAGAAAGGCACACAGCCACAACGGTAACACTAGATCCAACCCTCGAACTTATAATGCCGGCGCACAAAAACACCTATACCCTCCAGAGTTAAATCTGCAATAACGGGGTATCCTATAACTCGGTATAAATGCACTACTACTACAGGCTGATGATCTCTGATACAACCTGATCACAACAACATACAATTACGTTAATAAGGTATACAAGGAAAAGATAGAGATCGTAATTAAATCACTGCAATGATTTAATGCAAACAAGAAGAAGGTATAATTAAAGTTACTCTAAACAATAATAAACTGTCACTCCTATATTAAAGAAAGTGAATGAAAGTCCTAAAGCATCGAGCAGGAATCTTCTGAAGAAAGTCTGATGCTGCTTAAGATGATCGAATCGGATTTTGAACTGTTATATAAAGCAGGGACAATATAGGACAAGTGTAGAGACAGACAGTGTTAACTGACACGGGAATAACGATAAATGCACAATAGTATTATCTCCAACAACAAAAGAAGTACTTCGCCAGGCAACTCAAAAAGCCTGCTCGGGTTGTACAACTCAACAACAACCAAGGCTTACAATCCACGTGAATAAAAATGCTGCATACATAACATAAGAGCTTATGATCCTAATCGGGTGTCTGCTAGGCTAATAAAGTCTAGCTGGGATGTCATAGGCTAGGAAACAATGGCTGAGCAAGCGGCTCGTAGCCTAGCGAGGTCCTTAAGACTGTGCGGCCAAATTACGTTAAATGACGGGGTGCTCTCTTGAGAGATCCAGATTGCTAGTATCTGGTTCTCTCCTGGCGACCCTCTCAAAGTCAAAACAAAACGAGTTAGCACAGTGTTGGGTGGCAGAGGCAAAAGCCCTCACTCGCAACACAGTGCTAAACTCACAAGGTACACAGTCAGAAAGACCACCTAGGCTTCCCACGTCTCCGTTGCGATTGTACAGGCTCAACAAAACCTGTTACACATCGGAAATCACAACACAAGTAGCCTTACCCCAGTCTAGCATTAAATAGCCCAGCAGACAGCCAAGGAATAGGTAGGGAGACACCGTGAGTGTGTCGAACCTCTACAGACAATATGGTAACCCCTCCAAAATGCCTAACTAAACACATTATATCTGAGAGCTTCAGTATATAATACGATGGCCGATAAATGAAATCGTGCAGAACCAAAGGGGAGTTATGATATTAAATAGAGAGGAAGAATGAGAGGTAAGAAGTTGAGAGAGAGAGAAAGTGCTCTATAGGTAGAAGTCGGGGACAGGTGGCAAGGGATATGTTAAGGGTATGCTGGTCAGGCAAGCTCTGAAGAGAGTAGCTCCTCGGGACCCCAGGATCACACAAAGGCATGGTGGTCAGCCAATCACAGGCCGCTACGTCTCCAGACAGCAGGCCTGCAGAAGGCGCCAGGAACTACCAGCCAATCAAAACCGAGAGAAAGCCACGCGGGCGAGGGAATCCTCCGGGAGGGAGGAAGGAGGAGGGAAAACAATACTCACTACCGTCTCGCTGCCCGCTCGCTCTCTCTCTCTCAACTGCACTACAATGCATCTTATGTTCAACTCATGATATAAAATATAATGCATTGTCACAGGCGAAAATAAAGACCACTTCTATACTGCCTGTGACATGACGATTCACAAGAAAGAAAGTACAACATTGTAGATAGACTGTAGCCCATTTCACTGCCCTGGCGAGCGCTAGTGGCTACCGGGAGGCGATTCTGCCAACGCTGGCAGGTGTCACACTCTGGGTTGCTGTTCTTCCTCCGGTGGGATGGCGAGTTCCATAGGTATGAGCCGATCTACAGTTCTGAGAGTGGTTTGTCCTCGATATACAACCTTAACAGTTCTGATAACCCCTTCATAATCAGGATAGACTTCTTGGATCCATGCTAAGGGCCATTTAGAGTGAGGTTGGTCCATTTTCAAAAAGACAATGTCTCCCACTTCAGGTTTGTGACAGTTACTAGCAGAATTCGCATCATAATACCTCTCCCGTAGGCTCAAGATATACTCTGATGCCCAATGTTTGTTCCAGGCGTCCAGTATTTTGCAGAGTTTATGGTAGCTTCGTCGCAAGTGTGCATCTGCTTCATTAACGGAGGGATCCACTAATTCCTCGGTCACGTCCAAACGGGGGACTGGGTCCAATCGTCTACCATATAATAAATGAGCCGGTGTTAAGGCCTCAATTTCCAGATTGGAGTCATCTTGATACGTTAGTGGTCGATTATTTACTCTGGTTTCTATCTCGGTGACAACAGTTCTTAACTCATCCAAGGTGACCTTGGACTTGTGAAGAACCCTTTTCAGGCACGATTTCACGATACCTATCATTCTCTCTGTAAATCCATTTTGCCAAGGGGCTCTGGGAGTTGTGAATGACCAATAACAATTTCTAGAATCCAACATTTGCTGTACTGCGTTGCTCTTTAATAGTTCAGAAACCAACGGTGATGCGCCCACAAAATTTGTCCCATTGTCACTAATAAAACGTCTGGGACAACTTCGCAAATCTTCTAAATAAATTTATAAAGGTTTCCGAGCTCATGTCCTCCGCTATTTCCAAATGGATAGCCCGAGTGCTGGTACAGGTGAATAGACATATGTAAATCCTCTTGGGTGGACCATCATCTCCTGTGAGAGTGATGGCACCAGTATAATCTATACCTGTTACCTAAAACGGTGTCCTTTGGTGAATGCGGTCTGGCGGAAGTGCTGGTGGTCCAGGGTAAGGAATAGCTATGGCTGTATACCTCTTGCAAATAATGCAATTCTTGGTACAGCGTTTAACAGCTTGTCGTCCCTGGGGTATCCAATATGTTTGTCGCATATAGGCTAGAGTGTCTGCTACCCCACCGTGTTTAGTGGTTTCATGCGCTTTTAAAACCATCAATTTGGTGAGGTCGCAATCCTTGGGCAATAGGATCGGATGCCGAGTTTTGAGGGGTAGATCAGCTTTACCAATACGACCTCGACAACATATTAATTCTTGATTGTCTAGGTACAGCCCAAGGTCCTTCATTCTTTTGGTTGGCATGGGATTGGGTTTACGTAGCTGTGTTAATTCCTCATCATACTTTTCAGCTTGTATACTTTTGATCCAGTAGGTAAGTGGGTCTAATTCATCCATCTTTACCTTCTTGCTAAGGAACTTAAACACAAATTTAGTTACAGTTAATAGTTTGTCCAAATTGGAGAACTTGGTGATGTCAATCACTGAAGGCTCTGGGATAATTATTGGGTCCATATGAACTTGATCATCATTAACTTTCTGGTATGATTTTTGTTCTGGCCAATCACTCTGACGTAGCCAAACCGGACCATGAAACCACAGAGTTTCGTTAATAAATTTCTTGACACCAACACCTCTGCTCACCAAGTCAGCCGGATTTTCCTTGGACTTAACAGGCATGAATGTATAATTCATTTGCAGTTCCTTTATTTTGTGTACTCTGTTACACACATAAACTATGTGACTATCATCCTTAGCTATCCAGTGCAAACATATCTCACTATCTGTCCATATGTATGTCTCACCTAAAAAGGGAAACATACCATTCAAATAAATAGCTAACCTAGTTCCCAATTCAACAGCGGTCAGCTCCAACTATGGAAGGGTACGTTGTTTTAATGGCGCTACTCGGGATTTGGACATAATCATAGTAGATCGGACTTCAGTGACACAATAAGCTACTGCACCATATGCCTTAGATGAGGCATCACAAAAGACGTGCAATTGAGCACACTCATTATCAGAGGTAGGATCACATCTTCTAGGAAACTTGACTGAGGATACCTTCTCATATTCCACCTGCAATTTGTTCCACTCTTCTGTATACTTTTCAGATAATGGAGTATCCCAACTCAGTGCTTCTCTCCTGGCCTCCTGAACTAAAATCTTCCCTTTAACCCTTCCTACCCGGTCTGCCTTAGGTAAGGACAGCACGAAAGAAGGGCCACTACCCGGTATGCCTTATCTAAGGCATGAGCTTCATAGCCTAATTAAGCTTGGTCTGAACGCCGTGCGTATGACCTATGTCAACAAACCCAAGCGTTCGTCACCGCACCTCCGAAAACAAGAAGGAGAAGACTCCTCAATGTTATTGTTCTGACGTCATGACGAAATTAGTGTCTGAAAAGCCCCCATATTGGCAACATCTCTGCAATATTGGCTCCACTGAAATCGTCATCACAACTGAACCAGTTGACTTACAGAGCTCTACTCAATGCCAAAATACAGATTGAAAACCGCACTACAATTATAGATGAGTGGGAAAGTTCTAGCAGTGAAAATAAACATAAATACGGTAGCCTAGGCCTAGACGTTTTTCAGCCATTTCGCCCGGGTAGGGGCGACCGTCATTGTGTAAGACAGCCCAGGGAGGAAGGGTTAATTGATATGGGACTAAATATGCCCAATGGGTCGAACATCATAGAGACCTGACTTAAGGGTGTACGTTTTGTGAGTTTTACATCGGGAAACTTGAGGGGCTTTAGAGACATCTCATCAGTAGTTGTTTTCCACAGCAATCCTAGTACTGGTTGATATTCTGGTATTTGATAATCAGGATAGTCTCTTCTTATCTGGTCCAAAAGAATATGAGAGTTTGAATTCCAACTTTGTAGTGGCATATTGGCTTTATTACATTCTTGCCTTGCCAAATTATAGATTTCAATCACCTCTTCTCCACTGTCGGCAACACCCTGAAGATTATCCATGTAAAACAGTTGACCCATTTCTGGTTTCTCTGTCTTCTGGAAATTATATCTGAAAGTGCTGCACAACAAGAAAGGACTAGAGCAGGAACCAAACAACACTGACCGAAAGCGGTATTCTTTTATCCGCCCACCAGGCTGAAAAGGATCTTCAGGCCAAAGGAACTTTGTGAATTTGCGGTCCTGCTCCTTTAACCCTATTCTCAAAAAGGCTTTGGAGATATCTGCCATAAACCCAAATCTCTTCGTCCTGAATTTTAATAGTATATCACCCAGTATTTCAGTCAGATTTGGTCCTACATAGAGACAATCGTTTAGACTTGCTTCATTCTTCGCTGCTCGAGAACTGCAGTTAAATACCACTCTGATGGGGGTAGTACTGGAGTCCTTACTTACAGCGTGATGAGGAAGGTAATGACCCTCTTTATGGTTTATTTCACCTGGGACCTCCTCAATAAAGTCATTTTCCAACTGCTCTTGAATTATTTTATGATAAATTTCCAGTCGTTCAGGATGTTGAAGCAATCTCTCCATAATTTTATTTAATTGACATCTTGAACTCTGGTAGTTAGTTGGTAATTCAGGGGCATTTATCTTCCATGGGGAAGTCCTACCCAGTACTGGCCATCCTTATACTCAACTGTGTCTAGGTAGTGGTTATATGTTAAGATGTCTTCAGGGGTGGGAAGATCTGCTTCTATACCCACAGTGTCCAGTTCCCAAAGTTTGTGAACAGATTCTTGTTGCTCTTCCAGAATGTCTCCCAGTTGTGATGGTATTAATTCTGCACTAATTCTAGCAACCACCAGAGATTGTGCAGGAGTCACAAAGACTAGACCCATCCGGTTGTCTGATTCACTTGGGCCACATATGGGTAGAGATCCCATGATTATATATCCACCTGATAAAGAAATGAACTGGATACCGTGTTTCCGAGTAATTTTTCGCAAGAAGCGACCACAATAGTCAGAGCCGATGATCAGTTGAATTGGACCTACTACGTTAGACTCTATAGTTCGGTCTGCTAGTTGAACACCCTTCTTTGCTAAGAAGTCAGATGCTTCCTTTAAAGTTTTAAACCCTTATTTACTACAGAAGTGTTCATGTCTTCCTTAACCACCGCAGTCACCTTACATTCATATTTGCCCAATTTAATCAGGGGTTTAAACACGTCAAATGTTTGTGTTTCTTATTTGACAAAAATCCAGTTATTGCCATGTTCACTCTTCCTACTGTGGGCAAATTCATGGCTCTGACAACATTTCCGGCAATGAAGGTCTTTTGCCCTCCAGTATCAAAGAGTGTTATGACTAGCATAACCTCTTTTCCTCTGATCAGTTGAACATCGGCTGTAGGAGTAGCTGCTGGCGTATGCATTGGGTTTTCAGTGGTCAGGGTCATATTTACACTTGTCATTTTGGGTTGTACTTCACTGATCTTGGGACACAACGCGGTATGATGTACACCAGTCTTGCACCGAAAACATACATTTAATTTAGTAGCACATTCCTCAGTAGAATGTTTTGTGCTAAGGCAAACAAGACACTTACCTAGTTTGATGAGTCGTGGAAGTCTAGCCTTAAGACCTGGGTAAGTCCTACAATACACTGTGGAATGTTGTTCTGAACATAACATACACATCTTCCGGGTTTTTTTGGTTTACCACTAGTGTGGGGTTAATATCTCTGGTTACTTCTTGGGTCACTGGAGAATTGAGACGAGAATTTTTTCTCTCCCAAACACCTTTTGTTTTGATACTGTACTAGTTTGATTATTCTGCTGGACGGATGTCACATAGGTACCAACCTCTTCTTTCTTGAATGGTTTTGCTTTTTCTTTAGTCCCTGCTGTAGACGCTTTTGTGTATTTAACCTTGGTGTCTCCTTCCTTGATACCGGTATCCTTCTTGGAAACTTTCATGTGTTTACACAGCTCTCTCAAACCCTCTTCTATCTCTTGATACGTGAAGTAGTTCCTCTTATACCTGTGGTACAATTCATCACAGGTTTTCTGAGAGAGCTTTTGTTGTACAATATGGTTCAAGAGCCAAGAAGCTGAGTCAAGATATTTCTGGGTACTAAGTGATTTTAAAACGCAATTCAAGCTGATCCGGAATTATTGAAGATCCTGGTACGTATGCTTTGGTCCTGATAAATCCAGCAATTTGTAAACTAGGCGCTGTAGAGTCAACTCCGTATCTTCAAAATTTTCCTTGAGTACTTCTAGAGCTGCTGTATAATTGGCATCTGTTATTGGAAGTTCCTTGACAAGATCCAATGCAAAACCCTTAAGTTGACCCAATAAGTATGAAAATTTATTTGCTGCAGAAATATCTAACCTGTCATGAACTAAACCCTTAAATTTGTCCCAAAAGGTATTCCAGTCAGATTGCCCATCAAATTCAGGTAAGGTTATAGGTGGCAACTTAAAGCTTTGTTGTCCCGGAGCCACAATACCATTACTGGTACCATTACTCCCTGTCCCGGTAACTGTCTCTGTCGCCAAGGATTCGAACCCAGCTAGTTGATCCAAATAATTTTCACGAGCATCTGTATAGGCTCGCTGTATTTCTTCAAACTTTTCAGATTTCTCTTGTTTGATGCAAAAGTCCTCCAATTTATTGAAAGACACTTCATAATTATCCCACCGGGTTTTCAGATCTTGGATTTGAGACTTTAACAGCTCCCTTGGACAGGGGTCACGTCTTTTTACCTCCTGGCAATTATTTAATGCTCTAGTTACCCAGCCTAATTTCCCCACCATAGATTTTTTCAAGAGTATATCAGTCATTTTGGAAAATGGGTAATTATTTTCTGGACTATTATTAATGTTTATACTGAAGACTAATTTTCAACAATCAAAATTACATTTAGATATAGCCTAACACATACTCAATTTAGCTGTTAATCTTTAGCATTATATGCGTACCACTATTTGCTACAAATTCAGATGAATAATTAGTTGAAAACATTAAGTCCACAATATAATTTACCTAATACATGGGAACGCACACTAGTAGGGGGAGGGAATATATTTATTATTGAATTAAATGTCATGTATGCTTCGTCCCCAAGCATTTAGCTGGTCTACTTGGTCTTTCAGACACGGGTGACATTAAAGGACAGAAACATAAAAATGGCCTAAATTATCAAATAATAGGGAGAATTTAGGTACAAGAATGAAGCTAAAGCTGTAAATATTTAGTTAATCATTGATTTCTTATCCCAGATGTTAGTGGGTAGCTGTGGTAGTAGCATTTTTCTAAAATTTATTTATTTATTAAATTTGGTATATGCTCTGTCCCGAGCATTTAGCTGGTCGACCTAGTCTGCCAGACGCGGGTGCCATTAAGGACGGAGACATAAAATGGTCTAAATAAGAAAAATATGTGGGGAATTTAGGGACTGCAACGAAGCTCACGCTCCGAGTTTCACAAACGCCAGAGAACGCAACGTTGCAGGCCCTCCTACCAGTCCTCTACCACAGGATTTAAACGCCATGTCAGTGCCACTCACCCACGGCCATCACCTGGTAAACCAACCAATCTGCCCATGAATCGACGATGTACTCGTGATAGCGGGCTACCTGCGCGGCTTGAGCTCTACGGTTCCAGTGGACGCTGTCACGACGCAAATCGCGGCAATATGGTCTGGCTCCAAACTGGAACGTTCGGTAGCTGCGCAGTAGTCTCTGCAGTCGCCGATTCACGGCTTGGTATATTGTGCGGTAATGACCGCGGGTTACACCTGGCTCACCATCAGGAATTGGGGGCAGCTCTCGTGGCTCCAGCAAGACAACTGCTACCTTAGAGCCACAGCGCTGCTCAATTAGTTGGATGATAGAGATGAGGTCATCCATAATTTCTGACACTTGCACTGTTTCGTGTACGTCGTTGCCTCCCAAATATAAGATGGTCAATTGGTGAGGCTAATCGAGTACACGATTCAGTCGCCTGTCTGTCATGAAATTACGTGCTCTACCTCCTGGGGCTCGATAGCATCTAATTTCACAGTTAATCCGGCAAGCGCGATAGGCCTCACAGAAGGCTTCCTATAGGGAACGCGATAGGCCTCACGGAAGCAAGACCATAAAAAAAGCCTTCCAAAAAAAAAAAGGGCCTATCAAAACAAAGGATTTTGTCTCTAGGTGAGATAATTCCCCTCTAGTACTCATCCATGTGTTTCTCACCCCTCCCCCTCCCCTCCTTCCCCACCTTATTCCCCCCTCCCCCCCCTCCTCAATTATCACCTATTTATCCTCTTATTATCATCATTTATCGGTTATTTTTCTCTCCCGCGATAATGTAGCACAAGTGGGTTGCATAAAAGATCGTTATGCAACACCCAGACACCGGCACACACCGCCCCGCTCGTCTCAGTTGACTCCCAGACAGCGAGAGGGGAGGGCTGCCTGTGGCTCTCTCTCGCCTGAGATTATGACCGGGTGGCCAATATCTTCGTTTTTCACCACCCAAATGCTTTTCCCACTTATTTTAGCACTCTTGAAGGTTCATATATACATCATATATGTAAAATAAAAGCATACCGAAAACAAATAATGCTTTATATTGTAAATATAACGAATTCTGTCAGAATCCAGGGATAGAAATGCACAAATAACTACCCTAGCACCTTGGTCTATATCGTGCTTGTCAGGTTAAGGACCTCAAAATGGCGGGGATCAAACTGTGTCCCACAAATGCGACCTTATACATTTATAGAAATGGGGACCCTAACTGTTAATAAAAAAGTTTACCTAACCTAACCCCTAGTCTACACACCGATCGGAATCCTCACTCGGGGCACCAAAATGTGGGGGATAATATGGCCAAAGGTTATCTCTTACCACACCAATCGAAATATAAAATTAATAAACATAAATAAAAATAACGTCTGAGATCGCCTACCTTATGGCATGAACTATAGGAGCAGATGAGGTTTGTTTATAGTAGCCTTGTCTTAATCCATGGTAGCCTATCTCTCAGGATGCCCTAACTAAACATTGTATCAATGGCCATGTATATCAATGACTTAGCTATACTAGGGTCCTGGTGTAGTTCCGAGGATTCCGGCTTCGGTAGACCAGGGTTAAAGGGTCAGGACTCCGGGCCTGGCGCGGGGATTGTGGTGGAGGAGATCACGGGACACGTCTCTACCGTTCAAAAGTTTTCTAGCGTCTGATCGGAACTTCAATTTCCGACTCTTAAATAAACTATATATTAATTCGTTACCAAGGGTTCATTCCCTCTTCACTTTATCCTATAAATGAGAAATAAGCATTTAATTATATAAATACTAATATAAATATCGTTTCACAACGATTTAGTAAACATATTAACCAGGCGATCTGGATATTACAGCAAGCTGTGGATCGCGCTTGCAAGCGTGGGAATTTCAAAACTGATACCGAATACAGTACCTCTAAATCTAATCATACAAGGTTTTATAACTAAATTAACTTGGCCAAGGTAAACTTATACAGTACTAAATTACTTAATATTAATTATTCTCTACAATATATACAATCACCGGGTTCTGGTAGGAAATTGTTCACTCTAATGAGATTACCCTATCGGAAAGTTGTTGCCAACAGTCCCCAGATACCGGTGTAGTCAATTTATTTCTCACAATGAGTATATATGAATAGTATTAAATAATCCAAAGTATTGCATGTAATATATATATATATATATACATATATACGGTATATATATATATATAATTTTTGTTTATGTTAGTGAGGGAGACAAAAGGCAGAACTGCCTGTAGCGAGGGTCTCCCCCATAGTTGAGAGAGTGACAGAGCCAAAATCAAGGGACGTTCGAGCGCCAAAATGTCTGGACACACGGAGTTTGAAGCAACTTAAGTCATAGGAGGAGGGAAAGACTGATTCTGGGAGAGAGTTGCAGAGCTCAGCTGTTGAATAGAAGAAAGACAGAGTAACATTTCACTCTCAGGTTGGAGAGTTGCACAGAGTAGGGGTGGGATTGTGTTGCAAAACGGGTACCACGTACTCTACGCAGAGGAGGTGGAATACACTGGGAGAGCTATGAGGAGCACTGATTATTTTAGTAGCGATAGAATACCTAGAGAGATGCAACATTGCAGAGCTTGCAGAGAGTTGGTGAGTGGGCGGGAATTAATTATACGAAAGGCCTTCCTTTCTACTTTGTCTAAGAGTGTGGTGTGAGAGGATCCTCCCCACACATGTGAACAATACTCAATACAAGGATGCACTGTGCCCCTGTACAGAGCAAGAAGCTATGCAGGAGTAAAGAACCCCTTGAGGCAGTTGAGCACACCCAGCTTCTGGGAGGATGCCTTAGCAAGACTGGTAAAATGGTCCTTCCGAGTGAGAGCAGAAGAAAAAGAGACACCAAGAATATTGAGAGAAGATGAAGGATTGATTTTTGTACTGTTGAAGAATAAGGGATAGTCCTCTGGGAGTTCCAAACGGGTAAATAGATGGAGAAATTTGGTTTTGGCAGCATTAAAGGCAACAAGGTTTTCTCAGCCCCAATTGGAAATAGTAGTTAGATCAGAAGATAAGTGCTGCATGGCTTCATTACTTTTTATTTTGAGGGATTGCTGGCTGGGGCGTTCTGGAAAATTAATTGAATAGTGAAAGGTAGAGTCGTCTGCGTCTGCGTATGAATGGATGGGACTGGAGGTACAGTTGAGAAGATCATTTATGAAAATTAGAAGAGAATAGGAGATAAGACAGAGCCCTGAGGAACACCGGAGTTGATAGGATGAGGAAGTGAGCGATGGCCGTCCACAACCGCAGCTATGGAACGGCCGGAAAAGAAATTAGAGACAAAGGCACAGATGGAGGGATAGAAACCGAAGGAGGGTTGTTTAGAAATTAAAGATTTATGCCAGACTCTATCGAATGCCTTCAATATGTTTATTGTAATAGAAAAGATCTCACGTAAATCCCGAAAGGAGGATATACACATAGTTCGTCCACGAACTACAGGAACTCCAGCGTCGCTTCATGACCTCCTCCGGACTTAACTTCACCTTTGAAAAGTCTAACAATGGACAACTCCCCTTCCTCGACATCCTCGTAGCTCTGAACGACCATGGGTTCAAAACCACCGTCTACATTAAACCTACTAACACAGGACAATGCCTCAACGGCGATAGGAATGCCCCCGCCGTTATCTTCTATCCTCCATCTCCGCCTATGTTAGGAGAGCCCTCACGCACTGCTCTACCTGGGCCGACACCCACCAGGAACTAGAAAGACTATCCCAAGTTTTAGTAAATAACGGATACTCCAACTCCGACATCTCCAGCACCATCAACCACCATCTTGAAAAATGGTACACCCAAAGCCCTCCCAACATTGACCCCCCCAATGAAATTAAGATCTTCTACCGCAATTACATGTCCTCTGAACACAAAAATGACGAGGCCGTCTTAAAAGAAATAATCTCCAAGCATGTCCACCCAACCAACCCGGAAAACAAAATCAAATTAATAATTTATTACAAATCCCCCAAGACCTCCAACCTCGTTCTCCGCAACAAACCAGCCTCCACCAAGATAAAGAGCCCGATGACCGACGATCACGTCATTTACCAACATACCTGTAATTATGAGGACTGTGGACCTCATTCCTATATTGGTATGACGCAGACTCGTCTTTCACGTCGGTTAACTCTTCACCTTCAGGCTGGAGCCATCAAAGACCACTATCTCACCCCTAACCACCCTCACCTCACACGCAACGAGTTAGAGAAACACACCACCATACTCGATAAAGAAAGTGACCCAAGGAGATTACCTATACTCAAAGCTTTATATATCCAAGCCTTACATCCCAACATCAACAACCAAACTCTGGACCTTCAGATCCTTCCTTCTGCCAAAAGGCACTACCCTACAGGACCTAACACCCCTCCTCGCCCCCCGGTGCCCTTGATGCAGCCCCCCGCGCTACCTCCTTCAGCTTCGTCTTCTGCAGGCGCCACACAACTTAGGCCACGCCCCTCGACACGCAGCCAATCAGCTTCGACCCCACCTACTGACCACCATCCCGCATCCAGTGCGCATGCGTGAAGCGGTTAACCCCTTCTCTCTCCTAGTTTACGCTTCCACCAATAGCAGACTTTTGCCCCCTGTTTTCCGCCTCCTCTGATCCTCCACCCTCTATATATACCCTTCCTGTTTACCTTTTATATCATTCCTTCCTTACTTGATAATGCTGGTTGTCCAGTGAAACGCGTCGTATATCCTGTATCATCATGTACATTTATGTAACCCTGTACCACCATGAATTTTGCTCATCTCCTTCATCTACTTCCTGCCACCCAGCGAAAACTCATCAGAGACCTGGAAACTTTGAATAATAAAATTTCCAACGCAGAAATTGCCATTTCTTTCAACCTCGTATGTATTAAAGAAAATATATATATATATATATAAATGTATATATACTGTATATATATATATACAGTATATATATATATATATATATATATATATATATATATATATATATATATATATATATATATATATATATATATATATATATATATACTCTATATATATATATATAACTATATATATATAACTATATATATATAACTATAATTATATATATATATATATATATATATAATTATACATATATATACGGTATATATATATTTTTTTCTATATGAATGAAGGAGACAAAAGGCATAACTGCCTGCAGCGAGTCCCTCCCCCAGAGTTGAAAGAGTGACAGGGCCAAAATCAAGGGACGTTCAAGCTAAAATGCCTGGACACACATAGTTTGAAGCACAGGCCGTGGTCCAGAGCATTTAGAGGGGTCGTCAGGGGAAGGTCGGACAGGTGTGGGTTTTTTTATTAATTAAATATTTCTTCCTAATGTGTAAAGGGGTGTTCACACATATAGTAGTGTGAGCTAGAATCACTGGGATTAGGGGAAAATTTGGACTCACGCTCCTATTCGCGGCGAAAATCGATGACTCCCAGTGATGACTGCCCATGCGCGAGCAGTCCCAGCGTGTTGGCCATGTCCAAAATTTGTTTGCCCCTGTTCAAAATTTGGTCTGCGAGTCGGACAACTTTCATTGACTCCCGCCGAATCCCGTTGACTCGCATCTACTCCCGTTGGCTCCCTTCTAGTCCCATGGACTTCCGTTGATTCGTAAATTATTCTAACATGATTTGCGGACAATTTTTATGACTCGCGGACATTTTTTAGTTACTTGATAATTATAGTCTATTCGCTGTTAGTAGGCGATAAATTATGACCTCTATCCTCTGTAACTAAAAAAGGACTAGAGCATACTGGCTGTAACTTTCCACATCTATTCCATGACTAACTCTTCCCAAATGGTAGAAATATTAGCTCGATTACTCTTGTCGTTTTTTGAGTTACAGAGGTTAGAAGTCATGATTTCTCGCCTTCTTACAGTGAATAGACTTTAGTAGTGGAGAGGCAAAAAGTTAACACGGGTAGCTGGTTACTTCACCGCCTCCCACAGCTGTATATACCCCATTCACACGTTTTTATCCAGCTTAGGAAAGACGTCGACTAATGAAAAGGTTACAGATTATCTCAATTAAACGTTTGACCTACCACACATCCTTCGTAAGCTTCATAAAATCGTCTAAATGTAGCTGCCCTCCACTCAAAAATGACGTGAGCGATACCGAAAGGAGTGTACTTGTGAGGCTTCCCTACTACAACTTACGGGTGTGGCTGTGGTAAACCTGTGTTGACAGAAAACAGCTAAATAAATCTGGAACTCTCTCCCTTAATCAATCTTTCCTTCATCCTATGACTTAGACTGCTTTAAACTTCGTGTCCAGGCATTTTGACTCCAATGTCCCTTGAATTTGGCTGTCTGTCACTCCTTTTGGGGAGACATTCGTTACAGGTAGCCTGTCTTTTGTCTCCTTCATACACACAGAAAAATAAAACACATAAATTATTAAATATAATAACTACCAAAAGTCGTAAAATTTACATTCTTGCTATAGTCCGTTCATTGTAGGCTGGGCAAAAATCGTAACCTCTAACCTCTGTAACTCAAAAAAGGGCTAGAGCAAATGAGCTGTCAATTTCCACACATATTCCCTGGCCAAGTCTTCCTATTTGGTAGAAATATTAGCTCGATTACTCTAGCCCTTTTCGAGTTACAGAGGTTAGAGGTTATGATTTCTGCCCAATCTAGAATGAACGGACTATACTTATCACTTCACATCCGATAGAATCAAGCAGCAAATTGGAGAACGAAACTCCATTTTTGAAGTATCCATACGAGCTACATATAATATACATAGACACTCTAGAAGTAACTATACAGTACAGTAAGGAATACGAGTTACTATAATCTGTTATTTTCAGCTGAGGGTAAATTCAATCCTTTAGCAGCTGACTTTTGTATAATTAAATGTAAACACAAAAAATAATAATACAATAAATTAAATTAAAAAATACTACTATGTTTCTGCATCATATTTATGCCAGGTTTCACATTTAATAACATATTTCGGCACAAAATCCTCGTAATGGGCAAGTAACCTTGAGGTGTCGCAAGACCTGTTGTTGCTTGTTCTCCTTTGTACTCCTTTGTAATAACCGAGTAATCAAGATAAAGTCATGGCACCTTACCATCAGTTGGAAATAATAGACTATTGTCCCAAACGTGCCAGAAATATCGTAAAATAATAGATCTGGGGGGCCATCCATTGCATAATCGCATCTCAATCCTTACACCTCCCACTGATTCTCGTAGACTCCCATTATCTCCTATATTACTCCTCCTGACTCCAACTGACCCGTGTCTTACTCGCGTCGACTCCTATCAAGCACTAATAAAAAAATGACGGTTAATTTAAAAAATGTAAAGTCATAGACTACAGTAGATCTGGCCTGGACACGAAAATGGAACTTTGCAGTAAGGGACCCAAAATCGGAGAACAAACCCACAACTTTGAACCGTGGAACTGCGAAAATATCTCATGTTTGCGGTTTCGAGGTTCAAACTTGAGGGTTCGTTCTCCGATTTTGGGTCCCTTACTGCAAAGTTCCATTTTCGTGTCCAGTCCAGATCTACTGTAGTCGATGATACAGTATATATATATATATATATATATATATATATATATATATATATATATATATATATATATATATATATATATTTTTTTTTTATGTGAATGAGGGAGACAAAAGGCATAACTGCCTGCAGCGAGTGCCTCCCCCAGATTTCAAAGAGTGACAGGGCCAAAATCAAGGGGCGTTCGAGCTACAATGCCTGGACACACGGTGTTTGAAGCAATTTAAGTCATAGGAAGAGGGAAAGACTGATTCTGGGAGAGAGATCCAAAGCTCAGCAGTTGAATAGAAGAATGTCTGAGAATAGCGTTTCACTCTTGGGTTGGAGAGTTGCACAGAGTAGGGGTGGGATTGTGTTGCAAGGCGGGTACTATGTACCCTACGTAGAGGAGGTGGTATACACTGGGAAAGCTCCGAGGAACACTGATTATTGTAGTAGCGATAGAATAGTGAGAGATATGCAACATTGCGACGAAGAGAGAGAGATTGCAGAGAGTTGGTGAGTGGACAGGAGTTAACCTGACAAGCGCGATATAGATGTAGGTGCTAGGGTAGTTATTTGTGCATTTCTAGCCCTGGATTCTGACAGAATTCGTTATATTTACAATATAAACCATTATTTGTTTTCGGTATGCTTTTATTTTACATATATGATGTATATATGAACCTTCAAGAGTGCTAAAATAAGTGGGAAAAGCATTTGGGTGGTGAAAAACGAAGATATTGGCCACCCGGTCATAATCTCAGGCGAGAGAGAGAGACAGGCAGCCTTCCCCTCTCGCTGTCTGGGAGTCAACTGAGGAGAGCGGGGCGGTGTGTGCCGGTGTCTGGGTGTTGCATAACGATCTTTTATGCAACCCTCTTGTGCTACATTATCGCGGGAGAGAAAAATAACCGATAAATGATGATAATAAGAGGAAAAATAGGTGATAATTGAGGAGGGGAGGGAGGGGGGAATAAGGTGGGGAAGGAGGGGAGAGGGGTGGGTGAGATTTACATGGATGAGTACTGGAGGGGAATTATCTCACCTAGAGACAAATTCCTTTGTTTTGATAGGCCCTTTTTTTTATGGAAGGCTTTTTTTATGGTCCTGCTTCCGTGAGGCCTATCGCGTTCCCTATAGGAAGCCTTCCGTGAGGCCTATCGCGCTTGCCGGGTTAATGATACGAAAGGCTTTCCTTTCTACTTTATCTAGGAGTGCGGTGTGAGAGGATCCTCCCCACACATGTGAACAATACTCAATACAAGGACGCACTGTGCCCCTGTACAGAGCAAGTAACTGTGCAGGGGTAAAGAGCCCCTTGAGGCGGTTGAGCACACCCAGCTTCTGAGAGGCTGCCTTAGCGAGACTGGTAATATGGTCTTTCCAAGTGAGAGCAAAAGAAAACGAGACACCAAAAACATTGAGGGAAGATGAAGGGTTGATTTTTGTATTGTTGAAGAATAAGGGGTAGTCCTCTAGAGGTTCTTGATGGGTAGTAAGATGAATACATTGAGTTATGGAAGCATTAAATGTAACAAGGTTTTCTCTACCCCAATTGGAAATAGTAGCTAGATCAGAAGATAAGCATTGTATGGCTTCATTACGTCTACTTTTGAGGGACTGCTGGCTGGGGCGTTCTGGAAAACTAATTGAGTGGTGTAAAGTACAGCCGTCTGCATATGAATGGATGGGGCTAAATGTACAATTGAGAAGATCATTTATGAAAATTAGAAAGAGAATAGGAGATAGGACAGAACCCTGAGGAACACCGGAGTTGATAGGATGAGGAATTGAGCGATGGCTGTCCACAACCGCAGCTATGGAATGGCCGGAAAGGAAATTAGAGACAAAGGCACAGATGGAGGGACAGAAACCGAAGGAGGGCAGTTTGGAAATTAAAGATTTGTGCCAGACTCTATCGAAGGCCTTCGATATGTCTAGTGCAACAGAAAAAGTCTCACCGAAGTCCCGAAAGTTGGATGACTAAGAGTTAGTAAGATATGAAAGAAGATCACCAGTAGAGCGACCCTTACGGAAGCCATACTGGCGATCTGAGAGCAGATTATGAGAAGAGAAATGCTTAAGAAATTTTGAAGCAAGAATAGTTTTAAAAAGTTTAGAGATACAAGAGGTGAGAGCAATTGGACGATAGTTGGAGGGTTGAGAGCGGTCACCCTTCTTTGGGACAGGTTGAATGAGAGCAAACTTCCAGCAAGAAGGAAAGATGTTAGAGGAGAGACAGAGACGAAAGAGTTTGCCTAGGCAGGGGGTCAGCACGGAAGCACAGTTTTTAAGTGCAACAGGAGGAACACCGTCTGGACCGTACGCCTTCTTAGTATTAAGCCCAGAGAGGGGGTAGAAAGTACATTTTTAGAAGAGATTAGGATATTAGGCATAAGTAGGAGAGAGGGTGGTGGAGAGGGAGGTATAGCACCGGAATAATCCAAGGTAGAGTTTCTGGCAAAAGTTTGAGCAAAGAGTTCAGCTTTGTCAGAGGAAGAAGTGATGGTTGTGCCATCAGAGTGGAAAAGAGGAGGGAAAAACGAGGAAGAAAAGTTGTTGGAGAGGTTTTTGGCTAGATGCCAGAAAGCTTGCGAAGAGCTAGAGTTGGATAGTTCAGTGCATTTATTATTGATGAAAGAATGCTTGGCAAGTCGAAGAACAGATATGGCTTGATTCCGGGCAGAAACATAGGAAGAATGAGATTCTTGAGTTTTAAGGCGTCGGTACCGTTTGAATGCTTCCTCTTTGTTGTGGACAGCAGTAGAACAAGCGTGAGTAAACCAAGATATTTTTGCATTAGACTGAGAGAAAGAAAATGGAATGTACGATTCCATGCCCGAGAGGATTTCCTCGGTAATGCGTTCAGCACTCTCCGAGGGTCCTCGGCCAAGGAAGCAGAAGTCATTCCCTGGGAAATCAAAGAAGTACTGCCGGAGAGCCTCCCAGTCGGCAGCGCCAAAGTGCCACAAGCGCCGCCGGCTAGGAGGATCGGATGGCCGTACTGAAGAGATATATATATATTTATATATATACAGTATATGTAAATATATATGCGCAATAATACAACAACTGAATATATTCCAGAGTGATTTAGCCAACCTGTACTTGCGAGCTGGTCTCAAGAACCTTGGGACAGTTTTCCTGATGACTGACGCTCACATCCCGGACGAGAAATTCTTGGTTCTGATCAATGACCTGCTGGCGTCTGGTGAGATCCCGGACTTGTTCCCGGAAGATGAGGTGGAGAACATTGTGTCTTCCGTCCGTAACGAGGTGAGACAACCACGGCTACACTGATAAGCCGTGGCTATTTATCAAACACCTTTGTTACACATATTATCCTCCATATGAAGTATACATTTTCTTGATTGTTTCTACTTATATTGTATGTGTTCCTGCTCCTGGTCAGTTTCATTTCTTTTGAGATTTATTCATCTCTTAATTTCCTTACATTTTTGTGCTTATTAATATTTTCGTTATTTAATACTTTTACCATTTTCATATTCATAGTTTTTATTGTTAGCTTCAAAGCTTTGCAGAAATAAGTCTACATTCATGATTATAAATCTCACCGTGGGGGATATTGTAGGCACCAATCAATCAGGGCAGTATCCCGGGGAGGCTTTTTAGGAACATAATAAGAAGTTGCTGGAACTCCTGTTTCATTTGGTTTACCTCTCTTACTGATTTCCTTTGTCCCTCACCTACACAAAGAATAATGCAGCTAGTTCTCACAAACACTTCCTCTCCTTAACACTACCCCACACAAGCACACTATATATCTTTCCATTACACCAAAATATTAATAATATAGGTTTGATTCCAGGAGGGAAGTAATGAAAACCTAATATTTAGTAGGGACCCGTAATCATTGACTATATTGCCTATTAATATAATAGTCTCCCTTCAACACCCGCGGCAGCAGTTTTGAATCTCCCTCGCGGAAGGGTCAGGGAGTACCCTCATAAGTGCACGCTTAATTATCTTATGGAATCGTCCTTATGATTGGGTACCCTACAGAAAAAAACTTTGTAGAAAATAAAAAAGAAAATTTAACTTAATATCTGTTATATTATGGCTTTCCATGCGTGGATTTCTTGTGCGCAGCACCAAGGCGCAGGCTCCCTTGTGGCCAAAACTTCCTTCACTGATGTATCAAGACTTAACTAGAGATCAACGAATGGGAAGGGGATGGATGGGAGGGCCATGCATCGTCAATGATTACGGGGCCCTACTAAATACTCATTAGGTTTTCATTACTTCCCTCCGGGAATCAAACCTATAATTTAATAGTGGCCCCTCCATCATTGACGATATTGCCTGAGTACCAAGACTGGAGGGGGACATTCGTGACAATACCCTAACCTTAGGACAAAAATATGCCTTATAAGAAAATTAAGTTTTTTATTGTATACAAACAATAAATAGTATAAACAAAATGAAAGATTGCAAGCAGTGCGTGACTTCAAAGAAAGTCTGCTAGCTCATGACCAGATCTTTTACCATAAGATCTATACATGATAAACTGGGAACATCCTTGTGTCCCTAACTAGAACTATAAACTCTTTGGAATATTGTTCTAACCTTAAAATATTTGTACAGTGTATATAAGTTTGTACATTCTGGTAATCCTATATAGTTGCAACCATGATAGATTTCTTAAATTAAAACTTTCGAACTGTCATAACAGTTCAATCACAGCTCGTGATTTATCACAATCTCTGGCGGAAAGGGTCTTCGTGGGGCTTTGGGCTAATCAGCACCCCCCCCCCCACTTTTTCACCTTAACCTTAATATTAATAGCACAGAGCCTACGAGACCTTGTCGTAAAGCTACACAGGTACGTTTTGGCTTGTCCAGAGCGACCGACAGGTATCGTGTTAGGAAAGTATGGTTTGATGCTCACAATTGAGTGTTGGCAATGTCGTCTATAGAGAGATTTTGTAAAAATCTAAGAGACACGGCCCACTTCCTGATGTCGTGGGCCCTGCCCATTATGCCGGGATTACTTTCTTTAATAACATCTACTAACAGAGAAGCCAATTTTCTCCTAGTAACACGATTACCTGCCTGGTTCACCCACAGAAAACCTGGTTGTCGAGGGTCAGCTACCCTCATAAGCTTAACTAAGGCCTCCACCGGACATAAAATATGATGAGTGTATCCGCGTTTCAACGCCGGAACCGAAAATTCTGAGAAAACATGATCAGAGTGCTCATTCTCAGCAATAAATGTGGGGGGCGGCGCGATTTGGACCTTGCCGTGCAGTCTCCCAAACCTAAGGCAATTAGGGTCGTTGCTCATCGCCGCCAGCACAGAGACCCTATTCCCTGTAGCTAAAGCCATCAGGAACACAGCCTTTTTGAGTAATGAATAAAAATCCGGCGCATTATTATATTTGCGCGATTGAAGCAAAGGTAAGTCTTTATCATGTGACCAGGTGGGCATGAGCTGACGTGGTGGTGGGCGGAGCTTGAAACATGCCCTCATAAACCCTTTCTCCTCCGCCTGCGGTATCGAGAGACCAGTGAGATCAAAGAAGGGAGTTCTGATGGCAGATAAGATATTTTTTAACGTAACAACAGACAAATGCTTCTGCTCAAATAAATAATTTAAGTAATTGAAAACCAGGGCTCCTGAGGCATCGGTTTGCCCTGACTCAACAATCCAGTTCGTAAAAGCTTTCCAATGCGATTGATATTGCCTCCTGATAGATATAGTATATTGGTTCATAAGTTTACTGGTGACACTTTCCCCATACTGAGCTAGCCATTTGGCATTATAAATGTCCAGAAGGCAAAATTGAGCGAGGTCTGAAGGTTGCCAATTGTCTCTAAGTGGAATGCGGAGACCGGGAGCGACACCGGATCTCTGCAGTATTCTTTCAAATTGTGGTACCACACCTGAGCCGGCCATAACGGCGCGATCATCGAGACTAAGCCCCGGTAACCTCTTAGTTTGTGAATTACCCTGCACATTAGAGCAGAGTCTGATGGAGGAAATAGATAGATTGAATTCCACCTGTTCCAGTCCTCCAGTAACGCATCTGGTCCCCCCGCCGGAGTTACCCCCTGGCAAGTCAGGAAGAGAGGTAGCTTGTGATTCTCCTCGGATGCGAACAGATCAACTTGTGGACGGTAAGGCTTAACAATCATCTTGTTGAAGACGGTTTGTTTGAGAGCCCATTCTACTAAAGTGCTCCGCCGCCGGGACAGAGCATCCGCCCAGACGTTCGTCACACCTGGGAGGTATGAAGCATACAGATGAATGCTCAGCGATTCGGCTATAGCAAAAATCTGTTCTGACACTACTAGCAACTCTCGAGACCTCACTGAACCATGTTTCTGAATGCAATGGACCGCAATTAAGTTGTCCATCCGAAACGCTATTGATTTCCCTTGCAATGCCGAGCCGTGGGCTTGTAGAAAATATAGAGGAACTAGGAGCTCTTGTTTGTTGATGTGCCATGACTCGTTCTGGGCCCATGTGCCCTGCCCTTGATGGCCTAGATTGGACTGATACCCCCACCCTAGCATTCCAGAAGCGTCTGTGTCTACCCATACCGACGGAGGAGGAGAAACCCATGTTGTCATAGAGTACAGTGTTTCGGTCTTCGCCCAGACCGACAGTAGGCTGTGGATTAATCAAGGAATCGACCATAGTTTTCCCGCCGGTAGTAGTGGGAAAAATTTGTTGCCTTCCATGATTAATCTCTTTACTTTCAACCGGCCCAACTTCACAGTTAATTGGATCCAGTTGAGTGAGCCGACCAGGGACTCCCACATCTTCCTTGTCGTATTCAGACTGTAGAGAAAAAGAAACAGTTTCCTGCGAAATCTGTTGCAATTGTCCACACTCTGAGTAAGAGTCAGATTGGTGGTATCCCAGACCAGCCCTATCCACTGAATTTCCTGTGTAGGAACAAGGAGGGACTTTGCCAATTTCACCTTGAACCCTAGGGTTTGTACATGATTGATTACTTGGTTGACATGATTTTGACATAACTCCCTTGACTCCGCCACCATTAGCCAGTCGTCTAGATACCACAACACCATTATGCCCTGGACCAACAATGGCAGAAGGGCTTGCCGGACTACTTTTGTGAAAATTCTCGGTGCCAGGTTTAAACCGAAGGGCAGTCTTTGAAAGACATAAGTCTCGTGCCTGACCCTCATGGCGAGGAACTTTTGGAACTGTTTGTTGATAGGGACATGCCAATAGGCGTCTTTGAGGTCTAATGAGCACATCCACCCCTGCGGCGGAAGTGTCAGCCTGATTTGATTGACTGTAAGCATCCTGAAGGATGGATTTAAGATTTAAGTGTTCAGAAGCGAGAGATTCACTACTGGTCGCATCTGCACACTGTCCCTCTTTGGCACAAAGAAAAGTTTGGAGGTGAATACTCGGCAAGTTGGTTCTACCAGGACAATGACCTTCTTTGAGATCATTTCTTGGACCAGGGCCTCCACCTACGGCGAAACATGGTTGTCTTCGAGCGCCTGACGCAGTCGAGGTCGCCGGATCCACCGCCAGGTGATACCTTTGCTTACTACAGTTCTGGCCCAGGTTTGCTTGGGCCAGGCTCTGTGGCATACTTGGAACGACCACGTCTGCAAACTGGGTCCGTTTGGTGGAGCAACTCTCGAATCCGACTCGCCTAAGCATGGCCCCGGGAGACAGAGAGTTTGGTTGGCTAGTTTTTTGGAGGGGGTGGTAGGTTGGTATCAGACGGTTGGCTAGTCTTGGCTGGCGTCTATCCCTGATTTGGTTAGGGGTGTGACTTACCTCTATAACCTGAGTATTTACCTTGTTTGGGCTTGGGCTGATTACCTCCCTGCTGTGGAGGAGGCCTAGGGTCTCGAAAGGACTGTTTAGCATGAGAGGGTTGTGACTTACCGCCGCTTTTGGGCTTATTGAAAGGTTTCTTAAATGGTTCTCAACTAAGGAGGGAGGCAGTTAAGACTGGGGAAAGAGTTACCCGGCGACCAATATCTTCCGGTAACTCCTTTACTAAAAACACTCTTAGGTCTTGGCGGGCCCTCACCGCCTACAAAATAGCTACTCTAACGTCACCCAGGGATTGTATTGAATTTTGTAATAAAACCCTACGTGACAGTTCTGTGGCTTTTCTCACATTTTGGTCTGCAATGGCCTAAATAGTTCTAGCTAGGGATACCGTAATCTGGCGAGTGACAAGGTATTGTGAGAACAATCTGAAGGCTTTGCTTCTTAACTTAAAGTCCCTATCCAGATGGGCTGGGGGAGGGGTACAAAAATGTTCATCTAATTGGTGGAGAGCCAGTTTGGGTGCCGCCAAGAAGGCAAACAAGGCTGGCGACACCCCCTCTGCCTTATTAACAGGTAACGAGAACCAAGCATGCAACTCCTGAGGGACCTGATGGGAGTTTTTTTTTTTTTTTTTTTTTTTTTTTTTTTTCTATATTCCAACTTACTTCCTCTCGGGCATAGGCTGAGAGCCTTAACATTCACCGCTTTACAATGAACAGTGAAGCCCGTGAGGTCTTGTTCCAGTCTAGGGAGTGAGACATGTGAAGCACGTAGAGTACAACGAGCACCTGCCATCTTGCCTTCACATGAGGCAAGGTGCTCACTCATGGCCCGAAACGACCCCATCTCTGAAGCCATCTCGTTCCCGTGCTTCACTGTCTCACCCCCTACACTCGGACTCTCACACTTACACACACAACGCCACCTGTTGAGCAGATAACTCACCAGGCATTGCACCCCTGTAGCATATTTTGAATATGGGAATATTCATACAGTGCTATTTAATCAGGGAACAATGAGGGTATTTTATTGACGTTTCGGTGGGCTTGTGGTAATGCACTGATACTAGGTACAGCACAAATTCCATCCCAATAATATCTTCCCATTGATACATCGGGATTTGAACCCGGGACCTTTGGATTACCAGGCCAGTGGCAAGACCACTCCACCACACCTCCCCTAAGATGTAATAGTAGAAGCAAAAACCTGCGCCTCTGCTTCCCAGTCTACCCAAGGACCCAACCCTATCCGCCCCTTCTGCAGGACTGGTGTATGTGACTGATCAAGTACCGGAACTGTAGCCAGTGAGCGGGAGTGCATTCATAGCTTTAATGTCATTAACGCCATCCGCTTTGGACCAGTCTGCAAAGATCGTGCAGATGAGGCCGGCGGTACTGCCGGGGCAGCTGAGAACACAAAGAAATCAGCATTATATGTACTCGGTATGGCCTTAATAGAAACGTCCAGTAATCTCCCTACCTCATTCTTGGCTCTGAGTTTTCTATTCTTGTTGATTTTTCAATAGTCCACTCACTAGGAACCGGGAGATCCCCTGAAATAGTGGGTTGTGCTAGGAATGGTTTCAAAGGTTGTGTCTGAATCCAAGAGCAATCCGGCCCGTAGAGGAGAGGCATAGGGCCTTTCCTCTGTGGTGCCTTATCTAAGGGGTGAGGAGTGATATCAGAAATTACTCGAACATTAGTGGTAGTCATAGCAGCTGGCACTGTGGTGCCGGTCGCCGTGGACGTTGTTGGGGGTAAAACCAAAGCAGGTAAAGAGGGCTTAGTGGTGGTAAAACCTGAAGGCTCTAATGGACTTATCGTGGAGCTACTCGGAGGAGCTACCGGTTGACTAGAGGGAGGATCAGGAGAGGGAGAGACATGGTACTGCTGCATGACCCTATGCATAATGTCACTTATCTCCTCTGTGGTCACACACTTACTATGGGAACCCCTTGAAGATTGGGAACTAGTTTCTGACCTCTCAAACATTAAACCTTGAGCCGAGGGTACGTTAGCCTCCTCCGGCTCTTCATTAAACTCAAGCACTTCCGGTATGTCCTGTTGTGCGTCCAGAGCTTGGTCCTCCGGCATCCAAACTATATCAGGAACTGATGAGGGTAAAATTTCACTGTTATTACACTCCCTATCTGTTCCCTGACTAATTCGCCAGCACCCCCGTTCGCTCGCCGCGGGTGGCTGTAAGTCCTGAATCACCTGAGAACTGTCAACTGAATTAGAACCTGAAGGTAAATCTCTATATTGATCTGCTAATACCCTACTCGGGCCAGCCGTAGGGGCTTAGCGTGGTCCCTGAGTCAACTTTGGAATAGCAAAAATGAAGTCCTGTGGTACACTTAATGATTGCTCATGATGGGGACTAGGTTCTAAGTCCTCCTCCCCCACCTCTGAGTCGCCGGATTGGACGGTTGGCGTGCTGGAGGTAGGGTTAGAGGGTGGAGGTGGCCTTACGGTAACTTTCCGGCTACTACTGTGTCCTGTACTGGCCGGTGTCACAGTGTCCTCCTTACGGCGTTTGGTTGATCTGGACGACTCCGCCGATGAGTGCCGGGACTGTTTTCTGGGAGATCTCGACCGTGACCTTGACCGATGCCGTGGGGAAGGCGACCGCCTCCGCTTGGTCCGGGCGGGGGGGTAGCCTCGGCAATGTCACTCTCATTGCTACTAGAGCTACTCACTACCTCTTTTGAAAGGGTTTTAGATTTAGCTTTAGGTTTAGTAGATTTAATAGGAGCTGACTTAACCAAAGGCGATTTTATGACTAAATGTTCCCACAGGGTGTCATCATCGCATTGAAGGGCCTTATGAGCAGTATCTTTAGCATAAACGTTGAAAATGTTCTTTATCTCTTTTAACGCCGCCAAGCACGACAGGTCTTTCTTAGTGAGAAGCGCCGCCTTCAACTCAGAACAGACAGAACAACGCTTAGACACCCACAAGCCTCTAGAGCGATCGAGGCATTTAACGCATTTAATGCAAAGTTTGTGAGCAAATAGAGGCAATAATAAGCAAGCAGGAGTAGCGCACAGCTCAAACCAAGGCATGATGGAAAAAGGGTCCCCCCCCCCCCCCTCGCCGGAATCAGCCACCCACCAGCCGCCGGGCTTGTTGTAACTGAAGCGCTGGGTATATCTGGAAAATAACATTTCCAGGAATCAATGCTCATAAGGATAACCTGCGAGGTGTAAAGACATCCTACCTCAAGTCCGCCGGAAAATTAGCTATAGCCACAGCTACTCTAACCTTCCGCTGCACTCGACCATGGAAAAACACTGGGGTTTCTCCATTTAAGCTGAATGGACTGCTTACCTGTGACAAAGTGTCACTGGCCCTAGTGACCTTAAGTGTTTTAACTATCCGTGACTATTGAAATAGAAAGATAGGTAACGTGCTTGCATGACGTATCACAACACCAGCACACTAGACTGGAACGCCGGGCGAAGGAAGTCTTGCCGCATGACAAATCGGTCAGGGCGAGTCCCCTCGGCGGGCCGAGGCTGCTCCCGTAGGAATTCGCATTTTCCGCTGGAAGGATTGTGGTTCAGCGCACCACGCCGGGACATTTGGTTTCTCCCTTACTCGTCTGCGAGACGAGAAAACGGAGGCCCTGCACAGAAGGCTGCCGGAGAAAGAACAACCAAAATTTTAGAGGGGGGTACTTATATGTAAAAATCCCCCCATCCAAAAACCCCACACAAAAAAAATTGGGACATCTCCCAAGGGCCCCCCAATAAGATGTAGAGCACACATGCAGCACAATACAGGGGCACACATAGGCATAATCACAAATACATAGAATTTATAATCCTAAATTACCTGTAGCCTACAATGGAGACCCCTAATGAGGCTGGCCACGAGGCCCGGCGAAACATCACAGGATGAACTGACGCTCCGACGATCTAGCAGCAGCAGCAAGCAGAGGGGATGCCCGCGAGAGTGGCCCAGAAGCAAATACGGACTCCAGAAGGCTCCGCACTACGTACAGCCACCCTTGAACTAGAGCATTTGCTAACAAGAAACAAAAATAATATGCAGCTGCGTCAAAGTGACGGTCTGAAACATAAACTTGCAGAATGGTAGCCTCCTAGCTATAATATCAGAAACTAAAGGAGCAAAACAACACAACAATAACACACGTGGCGCGCGGATCCTGGGATACGTAGGCGCCTTGTTACAAAAAGTACCCTAATTTACACACTTCCTGCGGTCGTACCAATGGGGCAGCCCGTGCTAGCTAATCTAAACCTTGTTCAATACAATGCAGATGTATACAAATGAGGAAGGACTCACAAGAAGCGTAGGAATGACGAATGAAGAGCACTGGGAACACCCGCCCGCCTGGTACGAACGTGGAAGGGAGAAGGAAGTTATGGCCTCAAGGGAGCCTGCGCCTGGGTGCTACGCACAAGAAATCCACGCATGGAAAGCCATAATATAACAGATATAAAGTTAAATTTTCTTTTTTATTTTCTACGAAGTTTTCTTCTGTAGGGTACCCAATCATAAGGACGATTCCATAAGAGAATTAAGCGTGCACTTATGAGAGTACTCCCTGACCCTTCCGGGCGGGAGATTCAAAACTGCTGCCGCGGGTGTTGAAGGGAGACTATTATATTAATAGGGAATATCGTCAATGATGGAGGGGCCACTATTAAATATAATATTGTGACTCAAAACCCAGCCTCTGAGTCCCCAGGAGGGTGGGAGTGGAGTTAAGGTAATAAATGCCTCCACATATCGACCTTTTGTAAACGACTCGTCAAAATATCGTGGACCACGGCCTGTCACTCTTTCTATCAACTTTTGCAATATCCCCTCTGTTGAATACCACCTCTCCTCCATCGAACCTGATTTCCTTGTCTCAACGAGACTCAGGTGTCTGAAGCAACTGACATCAGCCCCTTTTATGTCTCCCCGTACTTTCTCTATCTTAGTTTCGAAGGCAAAGGTGGATGTTGTGTGTCTGTGCACAACAAACTTACTTTCTTGCATGTTCCTGAATTATATTCCTCTGAATTCTCAGCTCTCTTTTTCAAACTGTCTTGTCACTATCATACTAAATATTTCTGTGCTGTCTATTTCTTCCCTAACTACTGTCTTTCCCTAATTCTTCGACAATCTGAATTCTAAGGTGGAACACTTCCTAGCAACCTCTTCTTTCTCAGAAATTTCCATATTAAGGGATTTAATTATTCACCACAGCCGATGGCATACATACTTCACCAGAATAAATACAATAATTGTGCTAGGGGACCCGCCTGCTTACCTACATACTTCAATAGTTCAGAAGGCACATAAAGGGGCGGTTACACATGCCCGAGTTGCCCGAATCAGTGACTAAAGTTGCTCCTAGGAGCAACTTTTACGTCCTGAACGTACGGGAGGCATCGCCTGTTGCGGCAACTATAAAAATATGGGTTGCATGCAATAGTAGTAATGTGATAACTATATATATATATATGAAGTACAAGCATTAATATACTATAATCGTGCTCAATCCTTAAAGGTATATTTCATTATAGTATAATATTCAATATATTGGGAAGAGAGACAACGGTTTAATCAAGAAGTAAACTACAGTACGAATGCACAACTTCAAGTTTCTACAAATACATTATCTTTGGGCAAGAATGGGAAGCATCTTACTCTAAAGTGATTAAATGTATTATATATCGGTTATTCTAATCAACTTACAATTATAATCTGCAACAGTAAACGATAAATTTGTTATAAATAAATATGAATTACTTCAATGGTTAGCCTAATACTTCCTCCAATATTAGAAATTATGTATTCTGTATCCTTTGTAATCTTGAAGGTTGAATAACCTTATGAATTAATTTCATCTGGGGAAAATCCCCAACTGTAATGAATTCTACAGCACTAATCAACAAAGGCTATATAGCACTGGAAACTGTCGTAGCCTAGCCGAGATTCGAACCCACGCGGATAGTCGTCACCAACATAGCGCGGAGAGCCTTAGCCCTCTAGACCACGACAGCTCCTTTTTAATCTTGATAAAATACCGTATATAAGCATTATAGGTTCGGTTAATGCAACGTGGTATATAGTACTCTTTAAATACCTTAGTAGCCTAAATAGCCTATACAGTATACGGTATAGTGTTTGGCGTGAATTTGTAGGCTATGTCGTTGAAATACATTTCTTCTGTAGGCCTATTAATATATATTCCATATATACTGTATATTAAACTATATAAGTTTTAATATTTCTAATGACAATGTGATAGGTGATATCCGAACCTTAAGAGCTATAAATACCACATGGAATCAATATATTCGTACAAATAATACAGTAAACACTAGCAAGGTAAGAAATGCCGTCACTGCCTATTTTAAATGTGTAATACGTAAAGCAAGGCCTGTGATTGGCTAAGTCACTTGGGCCCGAGTCAGTCAGTCTTCTCTCTCGCTTACTTTTTGCGTTCATCATTTCTTTATCTTGCTAGTGTTTACTTTATGATATATACGTTATTATTGTGTTTCCTGTTATATTTAATAGTTCTTTAGATCCGGATAGCAATTTACCAAGTTTTCATTAAAATTACTTAAACATATCTAGTTTAATGAAAACATAAGTAACAATATAGATACTAAATAAATTATCAGGGTAATGATAAGATAGCCAATCATGAGCGTGCTGCTGCTTCAACTGACTTCCACTTTTACCGGCAGACGTGGATTCATGTCGCTTGTTTTAGGTAATAGCAAACAATATAGTCACACTTACCTTGGTTTATATATATGCTCAGCTTTATCATAGGGATTGTGATGTATAAATAGCATAATGGGAAGCTAAAACGGCCGAATTAAGACCAATTAATTTCGAAGTGAGAATGAAAGAGTGTACGTGAGATAGTGCCATTAAAATCTGTGCTACAAGCAACTCTGTCCCTACATGTGTAACCACCCTTATATTAGGTGTCGTAGGAATCGCTGGTAGTGGTGACGAAAGTCACCCAAGTGGCAAAAATTTGGGCATGTGTAACCGACCCTTAATGGACTGGCTAGAAAGGTTCACCAAACAAGCATGTGCAGGCAATATACTATGCAAGATACATGTCCGAAATTGTGATAGCGTGTTTGACCCTTGATTTCTTTTCCAAATTAATTTGATGTTCAGCCAAACTTGTAGTTCTGCAAAGTAGGTTCGCATGTTATGCCCAAAATAGGTACAGTAATTAAGTCTCATGTTCGCTGAACATCTAAAGCTTAGTCTCCTTCATTCACATAGGAGATACGTTGGGAATCATATTTTTCTTTCAAAATTTACATGACGAATCTCTTCAATAGTACATTTTACCATCACAGCCCAACTTAAATTTACTTGTAAGCTGCGAAGCTATGGTAGTTCAAATCCTCCTGCCAAGCGAAGGTATTTGGTTCTATTCTGACAAAAATCGTCATAGTACCATTATATAATTATTACTTATCCATATGCGCCTATTGTGCTATTAACCCACTGAGCCCCAGCTAGTTTATAATAAATGTACCACCAGGGACCGGCTGTTTCTGAAGAAAAAAACAATCCAGAAACAATAGCGAATGGGTTAGGAATGAAGGAAAAACCACAAAAAACGATCAAAAAGGTCAAAAATTGGTCCTACGGAGCCCCCGTAAGTCGATTTTACAAGAGTAAGAAATTGAAGGCAATAACACCCAAAATACCGGTTTTTGCGCGCTCACGCGCACACGGTTGGACTTTGAGTTTTCAACCATCGGCATGGTTGCGTGGGATACTTACACAGTTCCCATACAAATCTAAGCCCTCTAGGTGCCATACGACCGGAGTAACTGGGACCGGACCGGCCAGGAAGCATGGTTTGTGTCGCTGGGGTTTAGCGTTACATACATTGTGGACACAAACCCTGCGTTGCTGGGGCTCAGTGGGTTAATATGAACATATGACCATTTGGGAATAGCATTTGGGGGGTGAAAAAGATATATTATTGCCGCCCGGTCGTATCATGAGGCGAGAGCCAGGGCGGTGTATATGCTCCCTCCCCGAGCTGTAGAGCTACACTGAGGCCTTGCACTATAAGTCTCTCTGTTGCAAGGATCTCTAGCTGCCTCGCCCGTGTTAAAGAGACCGTGTGAGGGAAGTTCGCGCCAAAAATAACCCGATAAAAGGGGGAATAAGAGGAAAAATAGCTGGTAATTGAGGAGGGGGTAAGGGGGGGAGGACACATATGCAGGAGTGGTAGCAAGTAATGGAGGGGAATTATCTCACCTAATCACAAATTGCTTTGTTTTGAGTGCCACTGGGGTGTTTAAAGTTTTTTTGTTTATGCTCTGGATCTGCTGAGGACGGTCGCAGTGCACCACAAAAACCTTTATTGAGGACGGTTGCCGTTTATAGGTTAATAAGATTGTGTTCAATGAACTTGTATTCTGTTGGTTAGTCATGATATTCCTCGGGAAGAATTGCGAATAGTTGCTAGAAAGTGAAAACATGTGGTGTATTGTGTGTGTGTGTGTGTGTCCATACTGTTGTCCTTAGTTATTATGTTTAACTTCATAATTATGTTACTTATTCTCTATATATTTTTTATATATGTTTCTACTGCCGGCTTAGACTTTCTAATGTTCCAATACTAGCTTTATTGATATATTTATTATCATATTTTTGTCTTCTTTCTGCGTTATACATTGAATATTAATTTATATTTTACACTAATTTTATCAAATAGGGTAAGTAAAAATCTTTCGAATCTGGTTAAATGTATTTCTGTCTCACCTCATTAAATTACGGAGGAAATATACATCATGATATCGTTAGACACGGCAAGAATTTAACCACATTCGAAAATCTATATTATATATATATTAGTTTTGGACTTGATCCGTCAAATTACAATTATCTATATTTTAATGAATACATTTCTAAAACAGGTTAATGCACAATATAGTGAAAAATAGTGCACTTTGCTTTAAATAAATTTCCTTTGATACCATTATCATATGTTATATTGACTGTTTCGTGATGGTACATTATATTTTCTGCATCGTGACCAAATATTATAGTTAGTAGATATAGCTTACACATATGGCATGTTGAATCTAAAGGTATTATTTTACCAGGTAAATCGTTCAAAGAACAATATATATAAAATAACATGTTTCTTTGTTATTAGTTTGTAATAAATTAATCTGTGTTTTTCCTAATTATTTACATATTTACATCGCCTCACACACATCAAGGCAGATACAATTGTTTCTAATTTATTGGAATACTAGATATAATTACTGCATGCACTATCTAACTCATCTTAGTTATGGTACTACATGCACTATCTAACTCAGTAACTCATCTTAGTTATGGTACTGCATGCACTATCTAACTCATCTTAGTTATGGTACTGCATGCACTATCTAACTCATCTTAGTTATGGTAATGCATATCTAACTCATCTTAGTTATGGTACTGCATGCACTATCTAACTCATCTTAGTTATGGTACTGCATGCACTATCTAACTCATCTTAGTTATGGTACTGCATGCACTATCTAACTCATCTTAGTTATGGTACTGCATGCACTATCTAACTCATCTTAGTTATGGTACTGCATGCACTATCTAACTCATCTTAGTTATGGTACTGCATGCACTATCTAACTCATCTTAGTTATGGTACTGCATGCACTATCTAGTTATGGTACATGCACTATCTAACTCATCTTAGTTATGGTACTGCATGCACTATCTAACTCATCTTAGTTATGGTACTGCATGCCTATCTAACTCATCTTAGTTATGGTACTGCATGCACTATCTAACTCATCTTATCTAACTCATCTTAGTTATGTACTGCATGCACTATCTAACTCATCTTAGTTATGGTACTGCATGCACTATCTAACTCATCTTAGTTATGGTACTGCATGCACTATCTAACTCATCTTAGTTATGGTACTGCATGCACTATCTAACTCATCTTAGTTATGGTACTGCATGCACTATCTAACTCATCTTAGTTATGGTACTGCATGCACTATCTAACTCATCTTAGTTATGGTACTGCATGCACTATCTAACTCATCTTAGTTATGGTACTGCATGCACTATCTAACTCATCTTAGTTATGGTACTGCATGCACTATCTAACTCATCTTAGTTATGGTACTGCATGCACTATCTAACTCATCTTAGTTATGGTACTGCATGCACTATCTAACTCATCTTAGTTATGGTACTGCATGCACTATCTAACTCATCTTAGTTATGGTACTGCATGCACTATCTAACTCATCTTAGTTATGGTACTGCATGCACTATCTAACTCATCTTAGTTATGGTACTGCATGCACTATCTAACTCATCTTAGTTATGGTACTGCATGCACTATCTAACTCATCTTAGTTATGGTACTGCATGCACTATCTAACTCATCTTAGTTATGGTACTGCATGCACTATCTAACTCATCTTAGTTATGGTACTGCATGCACTATCTAACTCATCTTAGTTATGGTACTGCATGCACTATCTAACTCATCTTAGTTATGGTACTGCATGCACTATCTAACTCATCTTAGTTATGGTACTGCATGCACTATCTAACTCATCTTAGTTATGGTACTGCATGCACTATCTAACTCATCTTAGTTATGGTACTGCATGCACTATCTAACTCATCTTAGTTATGGTACTGCATGCACTATCTAACTCATCTTAGTTATGGTACTGCATGCACTATCTAACTCATCTTAGTTATGGTACTGCATGCACTATCTAACTCATCTTAGTTATGGTACTGCATGCACTATCTAACTCATCTTAGTTATGGTACTGCATGCACTATCTAACTCATCTTAGTTATGGTACTGCATGCACTATCTAACTCATCTTAGTTATGGTACTGCATGCACTATCTAACTCATCTTAGTTATGGTACTGCATGCACTATCTAACTCATCTTAGTTATGGTACTGCATGCACTATCTAACTCATCTTAGTTATGGTACTGCATGCACTATCTAACTCATCTTAGTTATGGTACTGCATGCACTATCTAACTCATCTTAGTTATGGTACTGCATGCACTATCTAACTCATCTTAGTTATGGTACTGCATGCACTATCTAACTCATCTTAGTTATGGTACTGCATGCACTATCTAACTCATCTTAGTTATGGTACTGCATGCACTATCTAACTCATCTTAGTTATGGTACTGCATGCACTATCTAACTCATCTTAGTTATGGTACTGCATGCACTATCTAACTCATCTTAGTTATGGTACTGCATGCACTATCTAACTCATCTTAGTTATGGTACTGCATGCACTATCTAACTCATCTTAGTTATGGTACTGCATGCACTATCTAACTCATCTTAGTTATGGTACTGCATGCACTATCTAACTCATCTTAGTTATGGTACTGCATGCACTATCTAACTCATCTTAGTTATGGTACTGCATGCACTATCTAACTCATCTTAGTTATGGTACTGCATGCACTATCTAACTCATCTTAGTTATGGTACTGCATGCACTATCTAACTCATCTTAGTTATGGTACTGCATGCACTATCTAACTCATCTTAGTTATGGTACTGCATGCACTATCTAACTCATCTTAGTTATGGTACTGCATGCACTATCTAACTCATCTTAGTTATGGTACTGCATGCACTATCTAACTCATCTTAGTTATGGTACTGCATGCACTATCTAACTCATCTTAGTTATGGTACTGCATGCACTATCTAACTCATCTTAGTTATGGTACTGCATGCACTATCTAACTCATCTTAGTTATGGTACTGCATGCACTATCTAACTCATCTTAGTTATGGTACTGCATGCACTATCTAACTCATCTTAGTTATGGTACTGCATGCACTATCTAACTCATCTTAGTTATGGTACTGCATGCACTATCTAACTCATCTTAGTTATGGTACTGCATGCACTATCTAACTCATCTTAGTTATGGTACTGCATGCACTATCTAACTCATCTTAGTTATGGTACTGCATGCACTATCTAACTCATCTTAGTTATGGTACTACCTTCCACTTTCATGAATATACTTTCATTTGTCATCATACTAGTAATAATTCAACACCTCGAAGAAAGTAGCAATTCACATTATACATTTTGTGACAATAGCAGCAATACTACTACTACTACTACTACTACTACTACTAATAATAATAATAATAATAATAACAATAATAATAATAATAATCAAATACAAAAATAACATGATACTGTATATACATGACAAATTATAATACAAATACTAATAATGCATGCAAACAATAATAATAATAAACAAGCAAAAGTAAGTAGTGTTTCAAACTATAAAACCCGTCAAGTTAAGATTTCAGTAATATAACAAGCACAGATCAAAACCACCTGTGGATGAATTGAACACCAGAAAATGTTCTACTTGTTGTAGTCTAAGATGTATAACCGAGATTACTATTCTCTTTATCTAATCTTAAGCAAGTCATTTGATTGCATGAATGTTGAAGTTTTGCTTTGTACAGTAGTTACACTATTCTAGCCGCCCTTAGGATGTATCGGTATATACAAGGTGTTCCAAAATAGGTGAGTCAAATGTCAGGATAGGATTTTATGGATGATTCAAACCATAAAAATATTTATATAAAACAAAATATCTATATCTATATATATATATATATATATATATATATATTTAGTGTCCCCCGCGACCCTGTAATGGACTCTTCCATGCCAAGCGGTTTCCAACAGGTCAAGTGTGACCTACAGTACAATGCATCTAATAATTATGTAACTTAAAAGATTATAGTACCTTGTTTATAATAAGATAAAATAAACACATTTAAGTGAGCGTGGGACAAGCCCTTTGTTAGCTGGAGCAGCATTAAGGGGAAGTACCATAATTAACAATCAATATCTCTGTAAAGATTGAAATTTAGAATGTTATTTATAGAACATTTTATTATTAGAATAATTTATGTTAACCCAATCCTGAAATTTAGCACACCAATTTTGAGAAACCTTGTATACAAATAACAATAATAATCTAGTAACATTTTATTTAGACATTGAAGAGAAGTAGTGATAACATAGAGCCTTATTTGTGTGTGTGCCTGTTGCCTGTGCCTTTACAATACGGTGACCACCTCTCATGCTACATCTATGGTTCTGCTGTCACTCCCGCTTGCTGCTCCACGTGGACCAATAGTTTTCTGGCATATCTATTTTATCCCATTTTGGCTCTATGCAATTGCATTTTATGAGGGTATAGATATTTTATTATTTTGAGGGATATGAAAATGTGTTCACAATCCCTCCCTACAGATGGTATATCCTGACATTCCTGCCTCTTCTTCCTACCTACAGTATGTGCTTATAACATCTTGCCTATTTTCTTCATCACATGGTATAACTTATAAAAAGTTTAAACGCAGCACATCTTGGTTATTAGTTACAGATGCTTTGCATTAATTTAGAGAAAAATACCCGTAGATGTTGATTATATGCATAGCTAAAAATACATAAGTTGAAGCTTCTGAAGGCATTGTGTTTTATAAATTTCCTACCATTTAGTTGTTTTTGTAAATAACATTGATAACCAATAAATTCGATTAATGACCCATACCTACGTCAGTGAGGTGTGAGTTTTTTAGGTGCTTTGCACCTGAGCATGTGTTTAGTCATATAACTATCGGCTATATTAAGTTACCTTTACCATACTATGCAAAGCCTTCCACTTGATAAGTGAAATATGTGGTAACACATTATAATTTGAAAAATATTAAGTGTAGGCATTAACCCTGGGGGTAAGGGATTAGAATATGCCCCATGTGCCTTCTGCGTGTCGTAAGAGGCGACTAAAGAGGTTGGGTCGGTGGGCTTGCGACCCCCACCCGTGAAAAATAATGAAGCCACGAAAAACAAACAATCAGCCTCGGATGCGGATGGTCCCTGTGTTGATGAACCCCGACCGAATATGGACAATCTTTTGGACATTCTTAGAATAGCTACATGGAACGTGAGTGGCATGAATGATGGCACAAAAGAGAGAGGTTATGGAAGTGTTAGTGAATGGCAGGCTGGATGTATGTGGAATGCCGGAGACCAAATGGAGAGGTACAGATGTGAGACAGCGGGAGTGTGGAATGGGTGTGTGTGCTGGAGTGAGTGAGGGAACAGCGAGAGAAGGTGCGTGTTTGTTTGTAAGTAACAAATGGAAGGAGCGTGTAAGAGAATATGGGTCTGTGGGTTCAAGGATTGTGTGGGTGAGAATGAAAGCAGGAATACAAACGTGGGTGATTGTGTGTGTGTATGCTCTGACAGAGGATACACTTGTAAGAGAGAAAGAGAAGTTTTGGGTAAATGTGGAGGCGTGCCTGGATAAGTTTGACAAGAACGAAAGAATATTTCTGATTGGGGATATGAATGGTAAGGTGGGTGATATGAAAGTTGATGGAGTGGTGGGAGGGTGGGGGGTACCGTCAGAGGTGAACGGGAATGGTAGTGCACTTGTGGACGTATGTGTGGGGAGGAGGCTGTGGATAGCCAACACCTTCTTCCGACACAGAATGATACACAGGTACACACGGAAAGTGGTGTGGAGGAAGAAGGATAAGGATAAGACAGTGGTGGAACAAAAGGCACTGATTGATTATATATGTGTGGATGAACGAATGAAGAAATCTGTGCTGGATGCTAGGGTGTATAGGGGTATTGGAGGGGGTCTCTCTGATCATTATGTAGTAGTAGCTAAAATTAGGGTACAAAAGAAGTGGGTGAGGAGAGGTGGAGGGAAGCGAGAGGAAGGTGGAATGGTGAAGAGGGTGGAGAGGCTACAGGACGACGAAATCAGGGAAGAGTACAGGAGAGCAGTAGAAAGACGACTAGGTGGGTTCGACCTGGAAGATATAGAGGAAGTGGAGGAGATGAGCAAGGTGTTTAAGGAAGAGATCTGTGCAGCATGTAAGGAGGTGTGTGGAGTGAGGAGAAGAGGGAGGGGATTGAAAGGTACAGCATGGTTGAAAGAAGAGGTACAAATAGCCGTTTAAGACAAGAAGAAAGCATATAGAGAGTGGTTGGGTAGTAAAGGGAATGAAGATTTGGAGAGGCAGAAACGAACGAGGTACGTGGAGAGAAAGAGAGTGGTGAACAGAGTAGTGAAGGACAGTAAGAGAAGAGTAGATGAGGAATTTGGAAGGAATCTGAGTGTAAAATGGAGGGAGTGTAAGAAACTGTTCTGGAAAGAAGTCAAGAAAGTTAGGGAAGGTAGCAAGGGAAACAGTAAGGGTGTGAAAGATAAGAATGGGAGAATGCTAGCCGAGAAGCAAGAGAGAGTCGAAAGATGGAGGGAGTACTTCAACGAGTTGCTAAATGTAAGGAATGAAGAGCCAGCAAACATAGTTGGGTATGGTATGGGAAGGAGAAGAGGAGAAGTAGTGGAGGAGGAGGTGGGGATCAGGAGGTCAGACGTGTGGGAAGCCATGAAAAGAGTGAAGTTGGGGAAAGCACCAGGAACAGATGGAGTGTGTGGGGAAATGTTGAGGTATGGTGGTGAGATAGTGATCGAATGGGTATGGAAAATGTGCAAACTAGCATTGGAGAAGGGGAGTGCACCCGATGACTGGAAGACTGGTATAATAGTCCCCCTATACAGTATAAGGGCAAAGGGGAAAGAGGAGTGTGTGGTAACCACCGAGGAATATGTCTTTTAAGCGTAGTAGGGAAGGTGTACAGCAGGGTAGTGATTGAGAGAGTGAGAGTGAGAACGGAGAAATGGATAGGTGATGAGCAGGGAGGTTTTAGGAAGGGAAGAGGATGTGTAGATCAGATTTTTACCCTGAATTGTGTTGTGGAGAAATATCTGGAGAAGCAACAAAAGGTCTATGTTGCCTTTATGGACTTGGAGAAGGCCTATGACAGAGTGGGTAGAGAAGGTATGTGGAAAGTACTCAGAATATACGGAGTAGAGGGCAAGTTGCTGAAAGCAGTGAAGGTGTATGAGGGTGCAAAGGCGACAGTACATGTGGAGAATGAGCAGAGCGAGTTCTTTGACCTGGATGTTGAGTTGAAACAGGGGTGTGTGATGTCCCCGTGGTTGTTTACTGTATATATGGATGGAGTCATGAAAGAAATACTATCAAGAGCAGTGGATGTTGGTGTATTGCTGAAAAGGGAGGGAAATGAGTGGAAGCTGCCTATACTGCTGTTTGCAGATGATACAGTTCTGATGAGCGATAATGAATGGGGTTGCAGGGTCTGGTAAATGAGTTTGGAACAGTGTGCGAAAATCGGAATTTGAAGGTAAATGTGGGGAAGAGCAAGGTTATGGTCTTCGAAAGGGGTGAATTCACAGAGTGTGAGGTGAAGTTGAACGGTCAGGCTATGGAGATCGTCAGCTCTTTTAAGTATCTGGGCAGTGTGTTGAGTAAAGATGGGACTATGGATGAAGAAGTGCGGAGAGGGTGCAACAGGAGAAGAGGGTTGTAAGAACGTTGAAAGCAGTAACAAGAAATAGGGTGGTCAGTATGGAAGTGAAGAAGTCCTTGCATGACAGTGTGGTAATCCCGACACCGACTTACGGGAGCGAAGCATGGACGTTCGGGAAGAGACCCAGACCAAGAGTGAGAGCGGTGGAAATTAGTTACTTGAGAAGTGCGTGCGGAGTTACATGGAGGGATAGACAGACGAATGAGGAAGTAAGAAGGAGGTGTGGTGTGGAGGTAGATGTGCTGGAAAGTGTGAAAAGGGACAACTTGAGATGGTTCGGCCATATGGAACGTATGGAAAGCGAGAAAATTACTAAGAGGGTGTATGAGAGCGAGGTGGAAGGACAGAGAGGGAGAGGTGCATCGAAGGAGAGGTGGAAGGATGGAGTGAGGAAGTATATGAATGAAGGCAGTGCTGGTTGGGAGGAGGTGCGTCGACTGACTGGGGGCGGTTCGTTCGTGGCCACACCTTCGGGGATCACGGCGTCAGGCAATAGATAGATAGATAGAGATAAATCTTTCACAAATCACCATTTAGCTTCTTATTCTTATTTCGATATGGGATAAGCAACCGTCCCAGTTGTTTAAGAATACGACTGATATGACTAACTCGTTTCTTCACGCAACATCACGCTTTCTCTTCTCTCATATGCACCGTACAATCAGGCAATTTGCACCAGCTACTTAACAAGACAATCACCCTACACACCCATAACACTCCAACTATGCTAATACATATTGTATTGTCGCCTGCGGAACACAACTTGTTCTGCCTATATCATATTCCATGATGTGTGTTTGTGTTTTCTTCCTAAATTATAATCCCTGGTGGTGACTTGGCCCAGTAATTAACAGCGACGTGCTCTCTTTACCGCCTGACCTTGGCCCCGCAGCGCGAGTACAAGGACGTCTGGATGGTATGTATATCGCCGTCACTCTGCTTATGGCCTCACCGTTGGTCTATTATCACCATATATTAATACTGTAGACAATTAACCAAGATTTTTGAAAACTGACGAATTTTGCGATGAGGATCTGGAGGTTCCCTTGCGTCAGTACAGTAGGCCAGGGCACCACCGCCTGCTGCAGGACACCGGGCTGTAGGACAACCCTCAAGTCCACCACCACCACCATCTTCAATACCCCAGTACCTTCACCATACAGATTCACGTATTACGGGGAGGCACGGCAGACAAGTTCAACGTCACTATATGTTATTGTTTTAGTTTATAAAAGACGACCTTGTTTACTTTCGTATCCGCTCCTGTCCTCATCCCATGCTAACTGGGTTTTTTTCTCATTCCCTGTCTCCCAGGGCATTAGCTACCACTGCCAACCTCATGGCCAGTTAGCCCCTTAACCATATAACATTTCTTGTGTCTTTGGGGCAGGAATGTACTCACGTTCAGTCTGACACTATGCAACATTTTAGGTTTTGTGTATCACAAGTGCGTGTGTTGACATATTATGAGTGCTAATACTATGTAGTTAAGGGAGGTGAGGGGATAGCTATGGCTCTGACTCATTAATGACAGTTTTTTCAAGTTCCTAGTTTTGGATGTAACCATGGGACTCACGCTGTCCATTCTACCTTCGGTGAAGATGTTATGGAAGCACCATTTATATGGTGTATTACAAGGGCTTGAGTTCTGTATGTTGTAATGCTCATGTGTTTTTAAACATAATGGTAAAGTGGAGTATCTGATTCAATATTCTGTTTGTATTATGCCTCTAAAGCCTAGTTCACGCATTCAGGAGTGAGAGCCCGTGTTACCAAGAGTCCGCACTTTTTGGAACTCGCGTAACGACTTGCAGTAAAAATCAGTGACTCGGGCAACTTGTGTGTGACTCGCGGACACTCGTAGTGGCTCTGGCTGGTCCGGCAAAATTTCACTCCTGCACGAAATTTCGACCGCGAGTACGAAAAGTTTCAGTGACTCTTGGTGACTCGTAACTACTCGTAAATTACTCATGAACACTCGCGGCGACTCGCAATTACATAAACTTAATACTAAAATGTCAAAGATCATACCTGTAATGCCCTGTACCCGCCAACAAATCCCGCAACCACAATACTATCCGAGTTGACGTCTGGGATAGCGTAAAATAGTCTTTGATGGCGAAGTCTAATAAACCCATCACGTGAATCACCACGAGACTGTCACCTTGTTCTTTCAAGGAGAACTAAGGTTACTATCCTATTGTACATTCGTGGTAGTACAGTCAGTTAGCGCGCGGGTCTGGTAAAAACATACATGTCCCTAACCAGGGTTCGAACCCACGCCAGGCATCTCAAAGCCTGGGGAGTTTTCGGGAGGGTTAAATCTCCGTCGCAATAAGCATTTCATTGGTGGATACCTAACTAAAATATAACTTGAGAAATGATACAAAGATCACAGAAAATTAGAAATAACAAAATAATAACATATGAACAGATATATAAATATATGTTATACAATGATAAATCATAAAACTCAATATACAGTATATTATATACAAATATACCTATATAAATAATGTATACAGTCAGGTCTCGATATGTTATTTATGCATCAAATGTCTGTCTGTCTATCTATCTAATGCATCTATCTCCGTTATACAATATACATATATATATATATAACTGTTATGCGAGTAAGAATATTTTTACTGCATGTACATTGGTTCGTTGAGTTCACTATCATGAAGCTGAGAACCTGAATTAACCAACGGGGTCAGAACTAACTCGGATAATACAATGAGAATACAAATCTCTACCAACATCACTGAATACACAATTTCGGTTCACACGTTTTATTTCTTATTCAGCTAGGGTACACATCAGACATAGGTCAAGTCTCATCTACTGTATATGGAAATGAGCTTGAAGAATATTGATCAGAATAATTGATAGAAATCACTATCAATTCACTTTAAATAATAAATAATAATAATAATGCACTCATAGATCATATACATAAAATAACACTGTAGTGAGTCACTATGGAATCACAATATAAATAATACAGAGAGGTTAGTCTCAACAACAAATAATCAAAGTCCTGAATTTGGGATATTGTTAACTGCGAAAGGATTAACTGATAAAGTAGTTCTAAGTTACTGCGACACGACACACGCTCTCACAATAGAGTTAATTATGGAAGTTAGTATATCGACTGAGGTCTAAATAACTTGTATGTTAATTCATATAATAAAAGATATATATCTTAATCAACTCCGGGAGTTACAATATTGAATATTAATTTAATTCAATGAGAAAGAATAGATATTGGCTAAACGTTGCCTCACCGAGGATTAAACGGGAATGAGAATGCCTAGGATTGAAGTCAATAACAAGGCAACTAGGCCTGGGTGAGATTAAGGAGCGGAATACTTTAACACAGCGGTACTAGATATGATACGGACGCTCTCTGTATATATTTACTCTATGTTCGTGTACCCAGCCAATAATAAACACAATATTAAGATCTGCTGGTAGTTCCCAATAATTTGCGCATAATATTTTGTATATACTGTATATCCCGAACGAATATATGTAAAGTTCTGATCCAGAATATAAGAGATAATTTATGCTCTCAGAATTATACATACATCAATCCCAGCAAATAGCGTATATAATGTTCTCTCAACACGAGGGGCGATAGCAAATAAGACGAGAATCGACAATCTCGAGAATTACGTTAAAATGGAACATTGCATAATTATCTTAAGCACCCTCCTCAATATTTAAATAAAAAACACTTTACACAACGAGAAGCACTTACGTTTTGGGATGGAAGTATAGATGACGTGGCCCAGGAGAGATCAAGTCAGACGTAGTAACCAGGTCCGACGTAGGTCTAGGGGGTGTCCCAGGCACGCGACGTAGTCCAAGATATATGGATCTTGATGTAGTCCAGGGCGAGTCCCAGGCACACGTAGTCCAGGGTGAGTCCCAAACACACACACACACACACACTCTCTCCTGCAGGTCTCCTCACACTGATCTCACGACGCCCTCAGTCGGTACTTTTTAAGGGGAGAATGGCTTGCCCCAAACGAAAGTAACTCCGAATCAAGACCCTAGCGGTGCTGCGTAGGTTTAATGATGTTGAACAGAGGTATCCTAGCCTTGATTTTGTCTAACTAGACCTTGGTTCAGTTAGGTAATATTACGATTAATTTATGAGTCACGGTTACAGCTTCTCGAGGTGAAAATGGTCATGATAAATATCGTTTTTGAATATTGCTCTGGTTATTAACATTCTTAAAAATACAATGCATACATGGTTATATGGGTGAACACATTCTTTATTTATTAAAATTAAATAGCATGAGGTAATGGTGTATGGGAACTAGTGAGAATTTCTTTAGTGATTCATGCATTTGTAAGCACTATTCCTTATAAGTAAAAATAATTCTTTATTAGGAAGGATATCGGAGGGATAGTGTTTGTCCCCTTTCTGCGTTGTTGTGGTGGTGATCAGGGTAGAGTTGTCTTGCAAATTCAAACGGGGACTGATGCCTTATTTGCATAAACATATGCTCATTATAATCTAAGTCAGGTTGTGTAGAGGGTGTCGGCCATTTTCTTTTGGGTAAATGGGTTAAGGAGGGATTAACAGGTACCTCTTGCGGGACCCTAGGGGAGCACAGGGAGGGGGAGGGGGTGGGGGGGTGAAGTGAGGGTTAGATAGGGGTGACTGTTCTATCTTCTTCCCACTCTTTAAGAATTCCAACTTCCCTATTCTTCGTTGACTTTGGATGACTGCAATCCTGCACTCGCTCCTGCATTCAGCCAGCTGTTGTTGAGGCGGCCCTTCTACAGCGGTTATTTCAATAACTATGCCTTATTTGGTCTTTTTTAAATCTATGAATAATTTATAATGGCATGGAATTGAAAAAATATAATATCCTTCCAGCAAACAAATAATAAAATTAAAGAGAGTCAATACAAATTTATTCTTTGCATGTTCAGAAACTTAAGTCTGTCTCATTTATGTTCCCATTTTATCGATCGCTTGGACCTATCAGCTCTCTGTCTATCTATCTATCTATATAATAATAATAATAATAATAATAATAATTCTTTATTCCAGACACAGAAGATAAATACAGTATAAATACAGTACGACCTAATGGTCCATATCACATACACTTCTCGTGAGAGCACAGGTAATATACACCAAAATATATTAATAAAGAAACAGTAAAATAAAATATACAGTAGGCCTATTTACAGAATGGCATAATAAAGACCATATCACATTTTGTCACAATATAACACAGGCTAATTAAGGCTATTGCTCAATGTTGGTTAACACCTATTGCACAGATCATTGCTCACAGTTCAATTAGACCTATATATTACAGCACATACTATGTGTGTAGCAGCTTATGCCAGTGAGATATAATACGGGATTCATAGATATGATCACTAGACCAAAGAGCTACGATCAGCGTGTTACTGGAGGATTGCAGCAGCTGCAAAAAGCTGTACACCAGTCTCCTGATGACAGCCCGACAGCACTGCACATCCAACAGTGTGCACACTTTATTTTCATATTTAGATAGACCAATGAACATTTTAAGTATATTATGATAGGATGTACACAGACCATTTATGGTGACTCTCTTGTACTTCCACCACAAGTGGGCCGTGTACATAGAGGAACAATATGTCCGGAACAAAGTTACTTTAGCTTCCCAATTACACATGTGGAATTTCCTCAAGATGGTGTTACCACGTAAATATAGCTGTCTGCGCTGACGGCCGATATCTGCATCATCTGAGCAATCGTTTTAGATAATGTGTCCCAGGTATTTTATTTTGTTTACTTCTTGAATAATTTGATTATTGAGTGAGAAATTTGTCAGTTTACTTTTATACAGTAAGTTTGATCTAAATATAAGAACAGCACTTTTCAGTGGGTTGAATTTAACACAATGTTTGCTACCAAAAGATTCACATATTTCAAGAAGTTTGCTCAGACCCGCAGAAGACAGTACAATAATGACCAGATCATCAGCATACATGAGATGGTTGATGATTTTATTCCCACCATAACATCCAATCTGCTCTTTATTCAATTTATAACTTAATTCATCCATATATACATTGAATAAGTAAGGTGATATAATACTACCCTGTCTCACACCATTGGTTACTGTAAAGGAATCCAAAATAATGTTACCCCGTCTTACATTAAATGTTTGATTGGCGTACCAGTACTTCAAGATTCTCAGTATATAGCATGGCACTCCCCTTGTTGCTAATTTATCAAACAGGATATTGTGGCAGACTCTGTCAAATGCCTTACTAGCATCAAGAAAGCATGCAAAAATAGAGCTGTTCATTTTGATGTACCCATCCACTAGCTCCTTCAGATTGTAGATGCACTGGTCCGTACCATGGTTCTTTTTAACATCAAATTGATTACTATTAGTTGAGATATACACTGAGATTCTGTCTAAAATTATTAACTCTAGTATCTTACTTACAATACTGGCAAGGGCAATAGGTCTATAGTTGTCTTTTGATGTGATTTTGCCAGCCTTGTCTTTAATTACTGGTATCAAGGTAACGGACATCATAGATTCTGGTAGGAACCCATGGATTAGAAAGCTGGTAAAGCACCTGCTGAGTTTCTCCAAGAGGAGAGTGGAGGAATACTTCAAATGTTCAGCATATACAGTATACCATCAAAAATGTTCAGCATATACAGTATACCATCAAAACCACAGGATTTGTTAGTATCTAGCCTACTTATTGCAGCCTTGATTTCTTCACTTGTAACTTTAATTGCGTCATACTTTTCTTCATTCTTACACTCTGTAGTAGCAGCAATGGTATTTCCTTGGTGCCCAACAGAGTTAAACAAAGTTTGGTAATGTGTTTTCCAAAGATTGGCTATGTTATTAGTACCAGAGATCCCATCTACACTAACAGGAAGAGGTGTGCAGCTATTATGCATTTTTTTAATATCCTTCCAGAAAGCCATTGTGTCTTTGCTAGCAAAGTTTTTGGCCAATGCTTCTCTATCTATCTCCCTTATACATTAACGTAACTATGTCATATTTGGTCTTTTTGTAATCTATGCTAATTTCTAGTGCGATAGAATTGAAAAATTTAATATAGATAAAAAGGAAATAACAAATAGTCAACTAAAGATTTGCCCTTATCTTCTCCAGATCGACGCTCAGCTAATTGGTGTGAGCCTCTGACCGTTGGCGGATTCGCCTTTTATTTATGTATTTATTTATTTTTTATTTTATTTATTTTTTTTGTGAATGGTATAATTTCGCCTTGGAAGTGTGTCTAAACAAAATGATGGGGGATATATTTTAACATGTTTTTAATTGACATTTGTGTAATTTTTGCTGATTATGAGTTGTTGGAAAATGTTTTATTTAATTCCATCATATCGGAAATGATTCACAGATTATGTAGGGACCAAATAACATGACTGTAAGTCTGGCATGGGAGGGCATGGGACACCGCATATATATGCCAGGGGCACAATATGGAACATATGGGAAGCGAGAGAATGACTAAGAGGGTGTGCGAGAGCGAGGTAGGACAGAGAAGGAGAGGTAAGCCGAAAGAGAGGTGGAAGGATGGAGTGAAGATGTATATGGATGAAGGCGGTGCTGGTTGGGAGGATGGGCATCGACTGACAGGGGACAGAGGTGCATGGGGCCGTTTCGTTCGTGGCCACCCCTTCGGGGATCACGGCGTCAGGCAATAGATAGATTGATAGACAATGGGAGGCATTCCCGGCATACTCTCAACGCAATGTTACAACTCTCAGTGACCCTCAGTGACTCATGTCGTACTTGCAGTAACTCGTGTTGTACTCGTAGTAACTCGTAGAGACTCGTGTCTTACTCGTGGTGACTCATATCTACTCCTAATCCGAAAATTACCGTTAAAATTCAAATGTTTAGCCACTCACAGGTCACTCACGGCCCACTCGTGGTGACTCGTTGTGACTCTTAGTGGACTCTATTGCACTCGTGGTGCCTCGTGTTGACTCGTGAAAATTTGCTCACTCGGGCTAATTTTTTCCCGAGTTATCACGAGTTAACACTCGTGGTAACTCGGCCTCACACTCGTGAATGTGTGAACCATGCTTAAAGGCATTTCCAAGGGAGGTCAGAAAAGTGTGGCATAGCAGCTTCTTGTCAGAACCTTTATGTGGATGCCTGGGCTTCTAACAAGGGATGTGGTGCTGTGCAGAGGGCTGACCATCAATTATTCTATGATGCAGTAAATAAATAAAGTTGGTTACATGTTATGGGGTCTGTGCAAGCGTTTCATGTTCTTTTAGAATGTACTCTACATCTTTGGGAATTGTAGGCTCCTGCTGTAGCCTGGAGGTATGGAGATTATGTGGATGCACCAGGTCACCTGCCCGTGAAGGTAACTGGTTCCATGCTTTACTGATCATGAATTTCAGTTTCAGCCTTTCCTGTGGTATATGTCTAATACTCTCATCATAGAGGCTGAGGATATCGTGGAAGAAGTCTAAGAGGTTTGTTAAGCAGGAACGTTTGTTACAAAAGCCGTGTTGAGTATCTTTAAGTATGTTATTTTCCTCTAAGTGATTTACGAGTCTGTCTTTTATGAGGGTTTCTAGCATGTTACAGACAACTGAGGTTAAGCTAATTGGACGATAGTTACTAGGTAAGGATTTGCTGCCTTATTTTAATATCGGTGTTACGTTGGCGAGCTTCCACTGATCAGGCATAGATCCAGACTGCAAGGATTTATTGAATAGCAATGTCAGTGGTTTGGAGAGCTCATCCTTAGCTTCCTTTAGAACTCTGGGTGAGATTGTATCATGTCCAGGCGATTTATTTACCTTGAGTTTATCTAAACATTTCATACTTCTCTCTCCGTAATAGTATTATTGCTTAGAACATCAGAATTATCAATCTGAATTGGCGATGCTGTAGGGATATTATTAAAGTCTTCTGTTGTAAAAACTGATGCAAAGAAGGTATTGAGAGCGTTACTAATTTTTGCTTTATCTTTAGTGTAATCTCCTTTCTCATCTACTAACGGTCCAATTGTTGAAGTCACTATTTTCTTCTTCCTGATGTAACTATAAAATTCTTTCCGGTTTGTTTTACTTTGATTTGCAACATGTAATTCTAGCGTGTTTTTACTTTGTTAGATTAACTTTCTTGCTCTGCATCGTAGATCTACAAACATCACTTTGTTTTCATGGGTATCAGAGATGTTTAATCTATCATGAGCATTCTTGTTAGCAAGCAGACAATCCGCAATGTCTTTATTCCACCACTTAGGCCTATTATTATGTACTGTTCTTCGTTTTTTAATGATATGCACTCATGTACTGCATTCGAATAAGTAGAGGTTAAAAATCTCCAGGATTGGTTTAGATCATTATTGTTAATTATAGAACTCCAGTCGATTTCCTTAAGTATTGCTCTAAGTTAACAGAAGTTTGTTCTCTTGAAATTTGGGACTTTCTCTTTGCTGATATTGAGTTGGTTGCTATTGAATTTTATATGGAAAGTGATTGTACGATGGTCACTATTACTGAATTCATCACCAACGTTAAAATTTTCTATTAATTCTTCTTTTGTTGCATGTACAAGGTCAAGTATGTTATTACCACGGGTCGGCGATCAAACAAATTGATAGAGCGAACTCTCTTGCAAGTTTGCATACAAGTCATGTCCGGAGTGTGAAGTAAGAGTATCGCCCCACTTGGTCACAGGTAAATTAAAGTCGCAAAATATGACGGTATCTTGCAAGTTACTTACATCTGTAATTTGTTTGTAAATTTCTCGGTCAGTTTGCACAGATTGAGCTGGAGGTTTGTATATTAATGCAAGTATTATTTTTGTACCTTTATTATTATTTATTAACACAAAGGATGTGTCGACGTTCACAATTTGGGGTTTTGACAAGAGGATCGGGTTAAGACTTTCTTTGATAACAAATAAAATGCCACCTCCATTTCTATTAATTTGTGTTTTCTCAAACATTACAGAACCGGGAAGTGAATACTCTGCTAAAAATTCTCTGTCTTCTGTATTGAGCCAAGATTCTGTGATGCCAATTACATCATAATTTTCTGTAAACACTAGTTCCTCTAGATCTGAACAGTTATTGCGTATGCTACGAGCGTTTGCATAGAAAACCTTTAAAGTTGCAGTCTTAGAACTCATAGAACGCTCTTTAATCGAATTTTTGGTTCTGGTCGAATCTACATTTACGTTCATGGCTGTCCTCGGTCCTCGGTCGTTATCCCTGGCGGTTTTTGATTTGGGTCTTGTTCATGGAGCTTTATAAAAATGTGTGGTTCTTGACGGATTAGCATTTAATTCCTTCGCAGGTCGCCGTCCTCGCTGTCTTCGGTCCTCCTTCCTGGTTGGTCTGTGTTGAGTCGATTTCTTCTCCAAAAATCCTTCACCGCATCGTTGAGAAGTCGCCCAAAACGTGCTGCTACCACCTGGTTCAGATGAACTCCATCGTCTGAAAACAAATAGTCATCGTAGTAAAAATTGTCCCAGGTATCGACAAATCCCACGTTCTCCTTCCTGCAGAGGTTGGCTAGACAACGATTTGTGCTGGTGGTTATGTTGTACACCGAGCCGGGGGATGATTCCTGAGACGATGATCCTTGACGACTTCTCCTTAAACGGCTTGATCAGCTGCTGGTACTTTAGAAGCAAATCTTCCGACCGGGTTCGCTGTACATCGTTGGATCCGACATGGATGACGTACATTGTATTAGCAGGGGCCAGCTTTGATACTTCGTCAACTGCAGCAACTACGTCGTCAACACCACCACCAGGGATACAAAAACGCTTCCTGGTCTTAGGTGCCCTGGCGCAAAACTCTGGGAGCTGACCACGTACCATCGAGTCTCGCACAAGCCGAACTTCTTCTGTTTCCTCTTCATCATCTGAGTCTGTGAGTATCTGGAAACGGTTGTGACACTCGGTAACCGGTATGAATTTCCTGATCTTGGGGCGAACGTTGTTCCTCACGACACGGAAGTTGTCTTGAGGGGGAGCAGAGTCACTATTTGTTTCTTGTGTATCGGAAGCATCTGCTGAAGTGACTACTGCAGGCGTTGGATTGTTGGCAGTTGACGTTTGGGGGGTGGTGGCAGCTGGAGCTGAAGCGGTGACAATTGAAGTTGATAGTACTCCAACGTTGAGTGTTACGAACTCTTTGAGTAATTCCAGCTTCATGGTGAGGGCGTTGATCTTGTTGTGGGCTTCATCCAATTTCGCTGTCAAATCCTCTCGTTGCTGGCAGAGTCGGCAGACTTGTAAATCGACAGTAGCAAACATGGAAGCACCAAACCTACCGGCGCAGTTTGTACAGGTGCGAGACATGGTAACGGTCACTCTCTTCAGATCACTTCACTTACTTTAAGACACTTCGCTCACTAAAAACACTTCACTCACTTTAAAACACTTCATTCACTTTAAAATCACTTCACTCACTTCAGGTCGCTTCACTTACTTAAATAGACCACCAGGGGTGATAACCTAGCCGAAAACAAACATTTTGAAATACCAGAAATAGGCTACCAGCAGTGATAGCTTAACCGAAAATTAAAAGTTGAAATACGTAGAAATAGGCTACCAGCGGTGATAGCCTAACCAAAAATCTAAAAATTGAAATATGCAGAAATAGGCTACCAGGGGTGATACCCTAACTGAAAACAAAAAAAATTGAAGTACGCAGAAATAGGCTACCAGGGGCGATAACCTAACCTAAAATATATACCGGGTATATATAACAGAATATGTAACTAAATATACAATTCACCAAATAGAGATTATATAAAAATAAAAAGTGTAACTGCACACAAGGGTTAATATACTGTATCAACAGATAGCGCTGGTGTTGTAGCCTATTCAAGCCGGACTCTTTTTAGATAAACAAAGTTTATCAGTCAGAGGTTAATACAAGATCATGCAAGCAACAACTAAATTTACTGATATAAACAGCTACAGTAGGATACTGCATACAATAACTACTAGAGTTAATAAGAAAATACAAAGGTCGATTAGTAGCGCGCGTCGTCTGCTATACTCACAAGCTAGGGTAAAAAATGTAAACAGCAATGTTTATTAGTCAGAAAAGCAATAAAATGACATGCACGGCAACTACTGAACTATATGGAGGTTTTACAAGCACTGTTCATACAATGAATAAGGGGAATATGGTTATGAAATATTCAAATTATATATTTTTCTCAGTGGCTATGCAGGGCTGTTGATGCTGCAAAAGAGCCGGCGAAGGAGAGGAGAGAGGGGGTGGAGAGGGAAGAATAGCACCCAAATTATCCTAGGTGGAGTTTCTAGCAAAAGTTTGAGCGAAGAGTTCAGCTTTGTCAGAAGAAGAAGTGATGGTTGTGCCATCAGAGTGGAAAAGGGGAGAGAAGACGAGGACAACAAATATTTGGAGAGGTTTTTGGCTAGATGCCAGAAAGTTTGGAAAGAGCTAGAGTTGGATAGTTCAGTGCATTTATTATTGATGAAAGAGTGTTTGGCAAGTCGAAGAACAGATTTGGCTTGATTCCGGGTAGAAACATAGGAAGAATGAGATTCTTGAGTCTTAAGGCGTCGGTACGGTTTGAATGCATCCTCCTTGTTGCGGCCAGCAGTAGAAAAAGTGCGAGTAAACCAAACAAAATTGGCATTAGCATTTGCATGCCCGAGAGGATTACCTCAGTAATGCATTCAGCACTCTCCGAGGGTCCCTGGCCACGGAAGCAAAAGTCATTCCATGGGATATCAAAGAAGTACTGCCGGAGGGCCTCCCAGTCGGCAGCGCCAAAGTTCCACAATCGCCGCCGTTTGGGAGGATCGGGTGGCCGTACCGGAGAGATAGGACAGGTGATAGATATTAGCTTATGGTCAAAGGAGCCCAAAGGAGAGAAAAGATTTGCAGTATAAGCAGAAGGGTTAGAGGTTACAAATAAGTCAAGAATGTTGGACTGATCTCCGAAGCGATCTGGGATACGGGTGGGTTGCTGGACTAACTGCTCTAGGTCATTTAAGATATCAAAGATTTAGGCTTGTTCAGCAGGTTGGTCCGTGGAAACAGAGGAGAGACATTGGTGGTGGTGAACATTGAAATCTCCTAAGATGGAGATTTCTGCAAAAGGAGAGATGGGTAGAATGTGTTCCACTTTAGAAGTTCGATAGTCAAAGAATTTTGGATTTTGGATAGTCAGTAGAATTAGGGGAGATATAGACAGTGCAAATATATTTAGTTTGAGAGTGACAAGAAAGCTTTAGCCGGAGAGTTGAGAATTCAGAAGACTCTAAGTTGGGAACACGAGAGAAAGCAAGATTGTTGCGTACATAGATGCAATATTCACCTTTGGCTCGAAACTGAGGATAGAGATAGTAGGAAGGGTATGCTGTCAGTAGTCCCAGAAAACTGTGTCGCGGTGTGGCAGAGGATAGGTGGTATTCCACAGAGTGGAAGTTAGAGGAAAGGCCACGAATATTACAGAAATTAATAGTAAGAGCATTTAGCTGAGTCGTTTCCAGGGGACATTCTTTTATTTATTTATTTTTTTCTTGTATATCCCATCATAGGCTGAGAGCCTGCACACTCTACCGCTGAACACGGTGAGGCCCGTGAGGTCTTGTTCCTGTCTAGGGGGTGATACATGCAAAGCACCCATTCACGGCTCAAAGCAACTCCATCTCTATAGCTGCTTCGCCTCAGCGCTTCACAGTCTCATCCCCCAGACTCGGACCCTCACTCTCAGAACGCCACCTATTGAGCAATTAACTCACTAGGCATTGCCCCCCTGTAGCATATTTTGAATATGGGAATATTCATACAATGCTATTTAATCAGGGAACAATGAGGGTATTTTTTGGCATTTCGGTGTGTTGTGGTAATGCACAGAAACTAGGTACAGCACAAATTCCATCCCAATAATATCTTCCCATTGATATATGGGGATTCGAACCCGGGTCCATTGGATTACCAGTCCAGTGGCAAGACCACTCTGCCACACCTCCCCTGCTTATATATCTCTCAGATTGGGCTCCTCCGATCATAACCTTATCTCTGTCACCTGATCTGTCTCTTCTGTCCTCCCCCCCCCCCTCCCCCAGCTGGCGGTGCTTGTGGTACTTTGGTGCTGCCGACTGAGAGGCTCTACGACAGTACTTCTTTGATTTCCGATGGAATTATTTTTGCTTCTGTGGCAGGGGACCCTCAGAAAGTGCCATGTGAAATACTGAGGTAATCCTCTCGGGCATGGAAGCATACATCCCATTCTCTTTCTCTCAGACTAACTCACAAAAATCTTGGTTTACTCACGCCTGTTCTACTGCTGCTCGCAATAAGGAGGAAGCATTCAAATGGTATTGGCGCCTTCAAACTAAAGAATCCCATACTTTATGTCTCTGCCTGGAATCAAGCCAAATCTGTCCCACGACTCGTCAAAAACTCTTTCATCAATAACAAATGCTCTGAACTTTCTAACTCTAGTTATTCCCAAGCTTTTTGGCATGTAGCCAAAATCATCTCCAACAATTTCACTTCCTCGTCTTTCCCTCCTCTTTTCCACTCTGATGGTACTACCATCACTTCTTTCTCTGACAAAACTGAACTCTTCGTTCAAACTTTTGCTAAAAACTCCACCTTGGATTATTCCGTTGCTACTCCACCCTCTCCACCCCCCTCTCACTTACTTATGCCCAATATCATAATCTATTCTAAGGATGTACTCTCAGCCCTCTCTGGTCTTAATTTAATACTAAGAAGGTGTTCGGACCTGTTGTACTCAAAAACTGTTCATCCGAGCTGACTACCTGCCTAGCGCAAACTTTTTTGTCTCAGTCTTTCCTCTAGCGTCTTTCCTTATTGCTGGAAGTTGCTCTTATTCAACCTGTCCCAAAGAGGGGAGACCGCTCTCAGCCCTCTAACTATCATCCAATTGCTCTCATTTTTTGCATCTCTAAAGTTTTTGAAACTATTGTTAACTCAAAATGTCTTAAGCATTTATCTTACCATACTTTGAGATCGCCAGTACGGCTTCCTAAAGGCTCCAGTACGGCTCTACTGGTGATCTTCTTGCTAATCTTACTAACTCCTTGGTCATCCTCCTTTCGGGATTTCGGTGAGACTTTTTCTATTGCTCTAGACATATCGAAAGCCTTTGATAGAGTCTAGCACATGTTTCTTATATCCAAACTACCCTCCTTTGTCTTGTATCCCTCTGTCTCTGCCTTTGATTCAAATTTCCTTTCAGACCACTCCATAGCTGCAGTTGTGGACGGCCATCGCTCACTTCCTCAACCAATCAACTTCGGTGTTCCTCATGGTTCCTGTCTCCAATTCTCTTTCTAATATATAATATGATCTCCTCAACTGTACCTCTAGTCCTATCCACTCATATGCTGATGACTCTACCTTACACTATTCAACTATTTCTCACATCAAGCCAGGGTGCAATCACTCCAAAGCCCACGTAAAAGGGCTATAGAGCGCCTATCTTCCGATCAATCAATTGTTTCTGATTGGGGCAAAGAAAATCTTGTTACTTTCAAAGCCCCGAAGACCCAAGTTCTCCCTCTATATCTTCATCACAATCTTCCGCAACACTATAAATTATTCTTCAACAATACACAAATCAACCCTTCATCTTCTCTCAATATTCTAGGTGTATCATTTTCATCCGACGTTTCTTGGAAAGATCATATTACCACTCTTGCTATAACAGTTTTCCAAAAGTTAGGCGTGCTAAACTGTCTCCGTAGGTTCTTCACCCCCGCACAGCTTTTTGCTCTGTATCGGGGCACAGTGCACCCCTGTATTGAGTATTATTCGCATGTATGGGGAGGCTCCACCCATACCGCACTTCTCTAAAGAGTAGAATCCAAAGCATTTCGCCTCATCAACTCACATTGTCTTACAAGTTCCCTACAATCCCTTTCTACACGCCGAAATGTTACATCTCGTTCACTCTTCTATCACTAATACAACAGTGTTCTTCAGAGCTCTCCATTGCAAGGCACCTACCTTTCAACACAGTCCCACTCTTATTCAGTCCAGCTCTCCAACGCAATTAGTATTGGCAAATTTTCTCAGTATTTTGTTCTACTCAACAAGTGAATTCAGGTACTCTCTCCCTCAATCAGTCTTTCCTCCATCCTATGACTTAACAGCTTTAAACTTCGTGTGTCCAGGCATTTTGACGCAATGTCCCTTGGATTTGGCTCCTGTCATTCTTTTGGCAACCTGCCTTTTGTTTCCTTTGTACACATAGAACAAAATATGTGTTACATTTCCAGGGCCCAATGTAATCGTCCATAAGGTCTGGGCAGTTGGGTCATTCTTGTTATTTTGGGCTACTTTTTTCTTGGGGACATAGATATGGTTGGTCTATGGATATCAATTGCCACTTTTGCTAAGGACTATTTGAAGAATGAAGTGACTGAGGAACACAGCAGTATTCCATACCCTGCTCCCCATCTGTAAAGGATGATAGCTGGGAGGCTCACTAAGCATCGTGTGAAGTTGCCATGTTTACGCCCTTTTTACGCTTCCTTCAGCGCTATAGCACTTTTTAATTTGAATATTTAACTAGCCTTCGTAGTTGAGTGGTAACGAGCGTGACTCGTGTGTCTGAATTCCAGGGTTCGCCTCCTCATAGGTTTCCAAAAGGTGTATTGGCAATAGGGCATGGACTTCCACACTTCTCACTGCAATGGCAGACTTTAGAGGTGCGGTACACCTGTGTCACATGTACGCAAGTATATGCTAGCACCTGATAAGAATGAGCTAGCTGATTACACTACTAATAAACTACATTCATATCCACACCAATTCTTAACAATTCGATAGTATTCCTCATGTACATCATACACTACCCAACAATGGGTGTTTGGGTTAGCAACTCTCCCACGACAACATTTGCAAATTTCGATCCTACTGGTCAAATGAAGGTTTATGTAAAGCACCTTTGGAAAATGTAGGCTCTGTGTATTTTGTTTCCAGTGGTTTGGTTGTATCTAGTGGGGATTGTCAACCGTCAAATTTGAAGTGATCGATCATTTGGTCGGGTTTTCTCCCCTATTCCACATAGGCTCATAGGTTATTTTATGTGTGTACACACCTGTGGTATACCCTTTGATATTCCTTAGCGTAATATGAAGTAAAGGGGCTAAGCAGGCGTCAAGGGTAGCAGCGTAACACTGAGATGCAGGAAGGCAGGAAATGAAATGGGGACCACATTGCATATTCGGGAGTGGAGGGGAGGAGTTTATTTATTTTTTGTTTTGTTTTTCTTTTGCGCCAGAGTTTGTCTATGGAGATATCTGAGTGAAGATGACAACTTGGGATAGTATGTGTGATCAGAGATGCCGTTGACCTTGGTTTTCCTATCTCAAACTATTATGTCTGTTGAATAGAACTTTCTGTGTCTCTCTTCATTATGCTTAAAGCAATTATTTCATAACTCGAAGAAGCGTATTCTTCATGCAAATAGCCAATAGGAATTGCATAGGTGGGTCAATGTTCATAGCTATATATATATATATATATATATATATATATATATATATATATATATATTGAGAATATATCACAAATACACGTGAGCCACTAAATGTTTCTAGCCTCTCAGTGGGGATCGAACCATCGACCATCAGAACGATAGCCACCACTGCACCACTGCCGTGGTGTAATTGATTAAAGCGTCGGCTATCGTTCTGATGGTCGATGGTTCGATCCCCACTGAGGGACTAGAAACATATATATATATATTATTTTTTATTTTTTGTATGCGTCCATTGTGGGATAGTAATTCTGATGTTGAGTATTGAACTGCGCCCTGCCTCCACCGTGAGATCTGGTGCCTCCTTGATTTTCACCCTCGCCCGACCCGTTCCTACATTGCCCACAGATTTTGCGGTCGCGTGCAGCAGAACATATTTTTGTATAGCATAGATGTAGCTGGAGGCTTCGCATGATGTTTCACCGTCAGAAGGGTCATCCATGCATCTCTCAACATGAGCCCAACACTAAAGCTAAATATATATTTTCCCTGTGTATCCAATAGCATGAAGATTGGATTCTTTGTATGACCGATAAATAGTTTTACATTGTCAATCGTTAAATTACTGGTGACATGTAATTGGAATATAATTGTTGCGTTCAATATACAATTATGAAAACTTAACTAAGCCCTAAAATCTTAATGAATATTTTGTTCAATGTTTGATCACGTGCATAATAGTGACGTCACTGATATGGAATACATTGGCTGTACATTATATTAATAGTGACGTCACTGATATGGAATACATTGGCTGTACATTATATTAAATGATTTGTTGGTCATATAATTACATACTAACTGATTGATATGTCCATATACCTTTCTATTGGATCTTATATATATATATATATATATATATATATATATATATATATATATATATATATATATATATATGTTGTCTATTGTACATGTATCGTAAATATTAAAGATCGATAAATGAACAATATAATGTTTTTAATTTGGTAATATGGTGTCAATATATGTGGACGCATTTTAGTTCACAATAGTACATTCTTTCCATCAAGTGTCCCATATATAAAGACTAAATTACACAATAAGCTTTGCATGTACTACTATGTTAATGTTAATATATATGTTTATCTTCTCCCCTGTTCCACCTCTCCCTCTCCCTGAAACTGACCCCCCCCCCCCTCTCTAACTTTCTCTCCTATTCTTCCTTTTATACCTTGCTTGCAATATATTCTATTGTTCATTATAATTGTGTCCTACTTCGAAATTTGCATCAACTCCGTTATCTCCTACGGTGATCCTCTATGTCTTGCTAATGATTCTTCTCGTTAACTATGTTGTCAATTACATTCACTATTCACAATCTTCCACTCTATTGTTCACTAATATTTTGACCTATCTCACATTTTCAATCTATTTTGTTTTCTGTCCTACCTTTCTCCATTTTCTGCATTGTCCTAACGTCACATATTCCACCCTGTCCCACCCCCTCCCGTTACGTCCGGGCCCGTTCCGTTCCACCTGTCCCTTTCTGTCACGAACCATCCAATTCCATCCAACCCTTTCTGTCTTGCCCCTGCCCCGTTCCACCCCCTCACATACTGTCGCGCCCCATTCCTTTCCAACCCGCCATTTCCATATCTCACCATCCCATGCCAACCCGCCCCTTTCTTGCCCCGCCCCGTCCCACTCACAGGTGAAGAGCACAGGGCAGCAGGACACACGAGACAACTGCTGGAGGTTCTTCATCGACAGGGTGCGCAAAAACCTCAAGATGGTTCTCTGCTTCTCACCAGTCGGATCCGCTCTCAGGTTAGTGCTAAGTTACTGTAGTCTTAAGGGGAGATGGAAATGTTGCTAGTTCCCCTTCTGCCTTATGTTTAACACCATTAGTTCCCCTTCTGCCTTATGTTTAACACCATTAGTTCCCCTTCTGCCTTATGTTTAACACCATTAGTTCCCTTCTGCCTTATGTTTAACACCATTAGTTCCCCTTCTGCCTTATGTTTAACACCATTAGTTCCCCTTCTGCCTTATGTTTAACACCATTAGTTCCCCTTCTGCCTTATGTTTAACACCATTAGTTCCCCTTCTGCTTATGTTTAACACCATTAGTTCCCCTTCTGCCTTATGTTTAACACCATTAGTTCCCCTTCTGCCTTATGTTTAACACCATTAGTTCCCCTTCTGCCTTATGTTTAACACCATTAGTTCCCCTTCTGCCTTATGTTTAACACCATTAGTTCCCCTTCTGCCTTATGTTTAACACCATTAGTTCCCCTTCTGCCTTATGTTTAACACCATTAGTTCCCCTTCTGCCTTATGTTAACACCATTAGTTCCCCTTCTGCCTTATGTTTAACACCATTAGTTCCCCTTCTGCCTTATGTTTAACACCATTAGTTCCCCTTCTGCCTTATGTTTAACACCATTAGTTCCCCTTCTGCCTTATGTTTAACACCATTAGTTCCCCTTCTGCCTTATGTTTAACACCATTAGTTCCCCTTCTGCCTTATGTTTAACACCATTAGTTCCCCTTCTGCCTTATGTTTAACACCATTAGTTCCCCTTCTGTAATATTAGATATACACCGCAGGCAGAGAACAACAGTGTTGATAGCAACGAAAGTGAGGACAGTGATTCTGATAGTGGCTCATACAGTGAATCATGTAGTGACAGTGAAGTGGCAGATTAGTATGTACAATTAGTATAATACAATACAATAACAATACAATATACAATACAATATACAATACAATATACAATACAATATACAATACAATACAATACAATAACCATTCCAGTGGATTTGTAATTCCAGAATTAGTGAAAAAGGACCCCTTATTCGTCCTTGTAGCTCATCTGATGCCAGAGATATTACATTTCATGTTTTTCAAGATGGCGTTGGCGGTCATTTTGAATATTGGGCTCTAGCAGAGTTAGCCGTCATTTTTCAGAGGGGCATAGGAGCTAATTTTCCTTTAAAATGGTTCAGGTTGTCAAACCCATCGAGAGAAAAAGGTAGGAACAAAATGGTCACACCACGCAAATGACCCTACTATTGTGAAGAAGAAATTATGTGATGTCTGAAGCTAGATCTTTGAAGGTAGCATCTTCCTATTTTCTTGGAAAAGGAAGCATTCTTATCACTTCATTGCTGTCATAGATCGCACAGCCAGCTCCGATCATGGTTTCAATCTTTGTTTTCAGCAACTCTTCAAGTTTGTGTCCAAAGTCAGACTTAGATTTTGGCAGAGTTATAGTGCCATCATCCTTCAACAGTCTCATAGGCACCCTCAAGTTCTTAAAAGACATCACTCTTTGGAAAGGTACCTTCTTCTCATTCATAGCTTGCAATCTCCTGGCCATGAAATCATTGTCTATAGCAACTGTTCGAGATTTCATCTTAATTTTTATGTTCATGGTCTTCATTGCTTTGGGTTTCCGTCGAGGCATAAAGTCTTAAAAACAGTTTTGGATTGTTTATTTAATATCTTTACTAGTCTCTCCTCCACAAACTTGGTAGCCAGGCGGTTTCCTGTTGATACATAACTTTATATGGCATCTTGTCTATCCTCTCTTGCTACTGCTCCTGTGTCAAAACTTACCAGCTGTCTAGGTGTATTTTTGATGTCAAAAGGATCTACGTATGATTTTTCGAACAAGTTGTTCATCCTATTTTCAACTGAGGAGTTCCATTTTATCCTCTCACTGGGCCGATATGCATGGTATTGTTTGGTTGTTAACCTTTCCCTTATTTTCCCTTGGCAGACCTCATCATGGAACACACTTGAGATTTTACCACTCACTGGCCTTGGCAAGAAGAATCTTGCCAGAGCATTACCTCTGAGTGTCAAGCCAATAATGCCACCAGCTCCTTTATGGGCTTTGTATTCCGTGACCTCCAGAGCATTATCAGCCATGACTGCATTGAAACGCCCCTCTTCCAGTTCTGCAACAAACAGTCTTTGTTCAAAGGGTTCCTTTACTTTTGCTGGAAGTCTTGTCATTGATAGAAGTAGTACAGCCATATTTTTGGCATAGTTGGACCGGTCTGACACAAAAAGAATCGGCAACATCTTGGCTTTGGCAGCTTGAGACGACATCTAATCTCCAGTTTTTGTGGCAGTTAAAAATAAGTAACAGAATAAGTAAGTCCAGTTTCACCCTATAGCAGCCCTAAGCTGGTCACATATGACATCAGTAGGGCATTCCACTCTCACATGGTATGACATTAGCCAGCTCTTCTCAATATTTCTTGGTATATTTGTTGATAATCGTTTGTCATTTTAGACCCTTCAAGTTCGTTATATCTATCTTTCAGTTTTGGTAAATGGAATTATATGTTCTTCAATAATTGTTTCTTGAACTCATCAATAACTTCTTGAACAATGCTGTTTGACTCATTATCTGCTGTTCATACGACGTTGTAAGCTGTTATGTTCCGTTCATTGTTATAATTGGTCACACAACTCTCATTTCTATGGTAACGAGCTCCCACAGCAACTAGACTCTATTCATTACGCCAAGGAGTCTATCAATCATTCCTGGGTCTTTCCTTTTTCGAGCTACTAATTCTCACCTTTGTAAGATGACTGCACCATAGACCATATATATATTTTGTTTCTCTCTCTAACAAGACTTGCCTCAAACAAAACTGTTATTTTTTTCAGGGAAAATACACACACCTCTTTGGTCTAGTGTGGGGTGAAATATTCCTTCTATTAATTAGTGTTCTATAATTGTTATTTATTTCACTCTCTTCTTGACGTTACTCTATACACGATTGTCTACCTTTGGGCATGGTGTATATAGACTGACATGTTCTATGGTAAGTGATTTTGGTTTTTCCACTTCTAATATCATACTTATTTTCTAACAACAGTAATGCAGTAGCATCTTGTATGTCATGAGCAGTCCTTGAACACAGAGTATATTTTCTGTAGGTCGGGTATGACAGAATCTCCTTTTGTATTTTGCTGATTGTATGTACCATACCAGAAGATGCACGTTGCTGGTTCAATATACACATTTCGTTTCTTGACCTCTGACTCAAAACTTAATGACACCATTTGTATCTAGGAACAAACAAATAGTAAGTTATATAACACTGTTGAACCATGAGTGACATAAAGGTTGTATAATTATATAAACTTGTTTTTCTGGTTACAATTAGCAGGACTATCTATTATTCAGGAAGGGTATACCTTTGGTTATTAGAAAACAAAATCCATGAGCGTACACAGCAGTGAATAAGGTCACGGAGCACGGTCAATGGTCATAGTGGTGCACTCCCGGATTTCTCGAAAACATATATTTAACTTGTCATTGCTCGATTCCAAATAGAGATATTGAGTATCTGTTTTTTGCAATAGAAAACTTGATGTTCTATCTTTCTTCAATAATCAATGAATATAATAGCTAAAATAAATATTTTATATTAAAACAAGGAAATCTATTTTCAAGTTAAAAATTATATGTTGAAAAGGTTACCTTTACTGTGGTTCGCTTAATATATAACCTAGAGTAGTTTTTTATCATCAATATATTGGGAATTCATCTAGCTAGAATTTGAGACCTTCTAAAGTGCAATAGCTTGTACGGTTTTGGCTGGAGGGCCCTCAGAGCGACTAAGGTGCCACGCAGGATTTCAGCCAGCAGGTTGCATAATGTGTGATTTTCTCAGGTCGCACAAAATTTTGCAAGGGCTATTATGCCATTTCATGTTATTCAGACATATATGAACATATCTAGGTATGATAGATAATGTGGTACTGCCGTGCACCCTTGACCCCAACTCATCGCAAAATTTTGAAGCACTAATAATAGCTTGTGCTAGGTCCACCCTCAACAACGCCCAGCAAAACTACGTCGCCACAAAAAGAGAGTGCCTCTTCGTCATCTGGGCCTTGAATCACTTCCGCTCGTTCCTATTAGGTACCAAGGTCGACATCATCACAGACCACCAATCCCTACAATGGCTACGGCGCTCAGAAACTAACTCAGCTTTGTTAGTAAGATGGCGAGAAACGCTTGAATATTATAACTTCGAGATACACTACCGGCCAGGTAAATTACACACGAACGCTGACGCCCTCTCCCGTCTACCTGTTCCAGACGCCCTCACTGCCACCTTAGCCGCTCTGACCAGCTCGACACCAGTGACTCAACAACCACAGGCAAACACCCCAACAACCGAACCAACATTGTTGCAAGCTTGGAAGAAAAACATAAAACCGAAATGGATCCCCAAGGAAATATTTTACCACCTCCACCAGGTTATACCAGTTATACACAGAATCAGGACACATCACCATAGACCCCCACACTGCTCAGGATATCATGATCATTATCCACGAAGGCAATGGGATACATCTGGGACAGTACAAAATGCAGAAGACATTCCAACAAATGTATTGGACCACCAACCCATCAATCATCGCCAAGCATGTCACTGAAGCCTACAAACCCAGTGCCTTGGGTAAGGATAGGAGTAAAACCCCCGGACCAACTGGACAAATTTCAGCCAACAAGCCATGGCAAACCTTATCCCTAGATGTAATGGGCCCCTTTCCCGCAAGCAATGGAAAACGTTTTATCGGCACATTCGTGGACGTGTACTCAAAATTTCTAATAGCTTGCCTGATAAAAGACCACAATGCCATTACCGTCACAGAAGTCCTAGCCACAGAAATTTTTCCAAATTTCGGATTACCCATCATCTTACTCTCGGGCAATGCCCCAGAGTTCTCCGGACACGTATGGAAAGCCTTCGGTTAGAAATGCGGCATAAATATCGCTCATTCCTCACCATACTGGCCCCAGGGAAATTCAATTTACGAACGTAGTCATCGATCCATCAATAACCAACTTTGAACACATTTAATTGCACTCAACACCTCCGACTGGCCATCACAGATATAAATTATTCAGTGGGGAATAAATTCCTGTCCCCGAGAAGACGGCATCACGCCCCACGACCGGCTGTATGGCGTCGCCCCTCTCCTCCTGCCCTTTCATCACCTGGCCCAAACACCCACCTCTGAAATTAACGTCAACCCCCTCCAACACCTCAAAAACACTCTCCACACAGCCCAAATGAGTCAAGATATACAACGCGACACCACCACACCCAACAATCCTTATGCCATAGGCGACACCATCATGGTAGCTAAGTTACCAGTGATAAATAAGTTAGGTCCCCACTATGTAGGACCCTATAAGGTGTTAAAAGTCCCTAATCCTTATCAAATTATCGTAGACTACCACGGAGAGACTAGGACCTACCGAAATCGCTTCATGAGGATTTACCGTCCTCTGAATATGGATGCGGACAGCCACCGCCAACCTCCTACGACTCCTAACCAGCCACCTGACACCCCACCAGCTACAGTTAAAAAACCCACCACCATGATCACAGCCACAACCCCAGTTGTACCCAAAGTATATAGACACTAACAAGTAAACCTACTGTATACTCAAATTTCTTGAAGGGCGCCGAAATGTGTAAGTCTTGTAAAATGGTGACGTCACGCTCATGGTATACTGTGGCTATATTTTGAGGTTATTTCTACCTGATGGCAAATTAAATTATTTAGCAGCTGATTCCTCGATACTTTATGAAAACTTAAACAACTAATATGTCTCTGCATTACTGTATCTTTAGCCAGCCACTATGCCTCTACATTACTTTCATAGCCAGCCACTATGCCTCTACATTACTGTAGAAGTGGGGAGCGGGAGACTTTAGCCGTAGCCACTATGCCTCTACATTACTGTAGAAGTGGGGAGCGGGAGACTTTAGCCGTAGCCACTATGCCTCTACATTACTGTAGAAGTGGGGAGCGGGAGACTTTAGCCGTAGCCACTATGCCTCTACATTACTGTAGAAGTGGGGAGCGGGAGACTTTAGCCGTATGCCTCTACATTACTGTAGAAGTGGGGAGCGGGAGACTTTAGCCGTAGCCACTATGCCTCTACATTACTGTAGAAGTGGGGAGCGGGAGACTTTAGCCGTAGCCACTATGCCTCTACATTACTGTAGAAGTGGGGAGCGGGAGACTTTAGCCGTAGCCACTATGCCTCTACATTACTGTAGAAGTGGGGAGCGGGAGACTTTAGCCGTAGCCACTATGCCTCTACATTACTGTAGAAGTGGGGAGCGGGAGACTTTAGCCGTAGCCACTATGCCTCTACATTACTGTAGAAGTGGGGAGCGGGAGACTTTAGCCGTAGCCACTATGCCTCTACATTACTGTAGAAGTGGGGAGCGGGAGACTTTAGCCGTAGCCACTATGCCTCTACATTCGTACTTAATCATGATTGTATTTCGATGTATTTTTACTTATTTTGTACTGAATTGTATTGCATTAGGTTAGGTTCAGCTGGTTAGGTTAGTTATTACAATAAAATTAAGTAAAGCACTTCAAAATACAAGTGCGATCAGGCGCAAATGTATGGGCATGTCGGCTGCGGCCAAAGCCTCTTTCCCAGCGCAGACGAATACACTGAGAAATGATCTAAAATTTAATTTCTGTTTTCACTGTAAATTTATTTTGGAGACATTTTGTTAATTGTATGCTTATATAAATATAAAACAAATATTTCAAAGTAAAAACAGCATCAACTAAGACCTATCATTATTAAAACAGCAACTAAGACCTATCATTATTAAAACAGCATCAACTAAGACCTATCATTATTAATTTATACCGAAAACAGCATCAACTAAGACCTATCATTATTAAAACAGCATCAACTAAGACCTATCATTATTAAAACAGCATCAACTAAGACCTATCATTATTAAAACAGCATCAACTAAGACCTATCATTATTAATTTATACCGAAAACAGCATCAACTAAGACCTATCATTATTAAAACAGCATCAACTAAGACCTATCATTATTAAAACAGCATCAACTAAGACCTATCATTATTAAACAGCATCAACTAAGACCTATCATTATTAATTTATACCGAAAATAATGGTGAACTATTTATTCAGAAAAAAAAACGAAATTTCTCATTTATTCACCATTATATCATTTGGATAATGGGTAAAATTTTATAATTTGACCAAATATCTTGTATTATTTGTATCTTAGGCCCCATTTAGTGCTGTATTATAGTCAATAATTCAGTTCGAAAAATGCCACTTGGCTACCGACATCATTATATTAATCCACTGAGTATTTTGGCATATATAATACATTCTGTATGTACATATAATTCGAACTGACCCTTTGGTAGGGCTACAGGTCCAACACTATGAGGAGCTTTGTTGATGAAGGTGTGTGTTTGCAACCGTAGGCTACGAAATACATTTTTATCTGACTATTATAGTCAGTCCTAAAATGATACATTTTCGGTTTTCTTTACTAAATTATCCAAAGAAAACGTTATTATCTACGGCTAAGGAAGATGGAGGAAAGGATTCTCTGTGTAAAGTAATGTATGTTTAACAGCAATGACACAAGTGAAGTTGGTTCCAGTACATAATTGAAACCATACATACACACATAAACCTGCGCAAGATTGCTTACCAGAGAATCGGGACTCTTACTTAAGTGTAAATAAGGAAAATAATATGATTACCGAGTGTATTTTTCCCCTCTCGGTATTTTGACCATATTTATTGAAAAATTGCAGTAATATAGGGGTAAACTGCATACTCATATGAAGTCAATTATTTATGTAATATCCCTACTTATGATAGCATAATGTACAAACTACTTCAGAAGTTATATTTCGATAATATATTTAACAGAAGCCGAGAAGATGCTGAGAAAAGCTTCATTAACACCAACATTATCGATATATATGAACACATTAGGACCAGTTATATACTAGAATTAAGTTGTTTAGTCTTTTATCAACTCATTAAAACCATTGTTACAAAACCGTATATACCAGTATTCCATATGCGTTGGTTTTACCAGAACCACCGTTAGTAAATAAGGAGGTAGCAAGCGTGGAGCTTACCTCGTGACGTCACAGGCTCCAATATTGTTTTGGTAGGTTTATTTGTTAGAGTGTATATACTTTGGTTGTACCCACTACCACCACCAAACAACCTTCACGACCTCATATCACACCACCCCCACCCTCCATATCCCCCACTCAACCCCATCCACCCATCAAGAAAAGGCCACAGCATCAAAACATAACGCACCACCAAACCACATTCCCGGACTCACTACAAGCTCCGCCCCCGCTCTCAGCCACGCCCTACACATCATTTTGTAAAGAAAAAACCCCGCACCAAATATTTCCCTAAAAAAATCCTCCCATCAACCCCACAACAAGTCACATCAAGCAACCTCAAACTAAACGCCCTCAACCTTCTCACCACCTTCACCCAAACGAACACACCCCCAACCTTCACCCACACCTATTCCCCCACCTCAACTAAATCTACTACCTCCTCATCACCCCCCCCCCCCACCCCCTGAAATCCTTCCTCAACCCCTATCTCACCCCCCACCCCGCCAACCTCAAACCCCAACCCAACCCCACTCCTCGCCTTCCTCTCCATCGTCACCCCACCCATCCTCATCCAACTCACCCCAAGCAACACCCTCCACCTCGTCAATCCCTCAACCTCACCAAGTCAACAAACCCACCACCATCCCTCACCTCTCACCCCCAAACCTCTCTCCATACCCATCCACCATTCCTTCCGCCCCCAGAAACCCAGCCCAAAAATCCTCCATTTCTCAACAAATCACCCTATCATCTAACCCCACCACACAACCTACCACCCCTAACCCTCGCCCACAAACCCCTTCCGCCACCACCTTTTCTGAAAACAGCCCAGAATAGCCTCCCAGACCTAATTTTACCACTAGAGCAGGCCGTAAAATCCCACCCCCAGTTCGATTTTCCACAATTCTTGTTCACAAACCTCACATAACCCCTTGCCCTCACTTTTCACCCAAAACAAAACACAAAACACACACCAACGCTCCTAAAACACTCAAAATATCATCAGCAGCAAACACAAATTCAACCTTCCCACACACACATTTTGACAGCTTCGTAATCCCCGGTACTTTTGAGTCTGCAAGAGGCATTAAAACCCGGCAGGTCAATGACCATGTCATCACTTGCCCTCGCACCACCACTAGAGCAACAACTACAAACTCTAACAGCCGCCGGACTCGCCATTCACTCACCACCATGACAGCCACCACGCCCTATGTCAACAAGGGGAAGTGGTCTACCGATCAGAAACAATTCTTCAGGATACGGTATCTGGATGAAGCTCAGACAGCCTCAATCATCGAAGACAAACCCTCCTTCCTCACCATCACCACTAACCTACAACATGCTGCTGACCAACGTTCCCTCGACTGGTGGGACTACCTCAACTCCATCCCAATGTTCACCCGCCGCGGCAACACCTTTTGTTTCCGGCTCAAGTCACGGGGCAGTGACTATAATTCCCAAAAGGGAAGTAAAATAACATGATTAGCGAAGACCCCCACAGCCAGCAAAAGGAAAACACCCAAAGAACACGGAACAAAACATATAGGAAAACGTCCCAGAAATAAGGAAGTAGGAGGAACTGAAACAAAACCAACAATGAAAGCAGGAACAACGAAAAAAGAAGAAATCAAGATGTCTCACACTCCCGCCCAACCAAGGTAGCAGAAATAAGGAAAACAAAGCGACCTCGCCCACAAGAAAAACAATAGCAGTAGAAGGCACCAGAATGGAGATACCACGGAGAATTAATAATACACAAAAGAAACACGATGCCCGCCCCGATCACCAAAGAAAATATATCCAGAAAGAAGACGAAGGAGAAACTAAAATCAAACCGAAAACATCAAAGGCGGAAATAATAGGAACTAAGACAACGATGCCTCGTATCCCAAAATTACCCCACTTCATCCCCAAAAAGAACGAGAACAAGAACAGGCGACTCGAGGCGGAAGACAAGTAGATAAAGACATCGATAATAACAAGAGACACACGCATAGCAAAACCACGTGTACGGGACCACCACCAACATCCTACAAATAAAGTAGACGTGCCGTTTCGCCCAAAATCAAAACGGCATACCCAACTCTGCGATCGGTCACCATCATCACTACCAGTCACTATCATCATTAATATCATCAGCACTAATACTACTACTATTGTTTAAATCTGTTACTATTTCATATTTTGTATTTATTTGTCTTTATATTATATATATCCATCCATTGTCGATAGTATCAATTGCTTGCTTTTGCGATTTCCTTAGTTTATTTGTACGATAAATGTAGGTTATTTGTAGGGTAGTTATTGATAGGGGTCACTTGAGGCATGCTATGCTTACAGGTACTTACTTACCTGATAGCACTATCGTTAGTGAGTGCTATATAAATTATGTTTTTTTTGTAATATTATATATATCTTATTAATTTTTATTTTGTACTATTGTTAATGTGTTGTCAAGTTGCAAATTTGATTTTAATATAACATTTTAACACTAATTGTAGTTTCTTTTATTTATGCAGAGTTTAGTAATATTTGCCAGAACGTCCCGGACTTCCCAAATTGACTAATTCCCTGAACGTGACGATAGTGCGTTGTTATGTGTGCAATTAGTTTGCTTGGAAACCAGATTAACTTGCTCATGTAGTAGTGTGGTGGATTGTGTTCTTTCATTTCATAAATTTTATTTTAGTAAGCTTTGTTTCCACATAGCGATTTTGATAATTATGTTGTTTTGACTTTATATTGTCTTTGTCCCAGTTTTGGTTTGACTTTGTTAGCAAGTTTTAAATTTTAATTATAATCATCACTACTATTCTCACCATCATCACTACTACTCTCATCATCACTACAACTTTCACCATCATCACTACTACTTACCAACATCACTAATACTGTCACCTTCATCTTACAATCATCATTACTACTGTCACCATCATAAATACTATTATGACCATCATCACTACTACTAGTACTGTCACCATCATATCTACTACTGTTATTATCATCTCTACTGTCATCATTATTACTAAATCTACAACCATCATCACTGCTATAATCACCATCATCACTACTATCAACATTATCCCCACTATTACTACCATCACTTGTAATGTCAACTAAACTAAAGTAGACGTACCGTTTCAGCCAAAATCAAAACGGCATACCCAACTATGCGAAGGGTTACCATCATCACTAATATTACCAACATTATTACTACTACTATCATTATCACTACAATTGTCACCATCATCACTACTACTACCATCATCACTAATATTAACACCATCATCACTACTACTATCATTATTTCTACAATTGTGACCTAATGTCAACTAAACTAACTTAACTTAACAAATGTGGGCGAGTTTTTTTTCGCCCCCTTAACGATGACGTTCTGTGTGAGTGTGCCCCGACGGGGCACACACACACAGAACACCATAATCATTGCTTGGAAATAGGTACAGGGTGGGGGGTGGGGGTCCTGAATGGGGGAGTGGGGGGGGGGGGGGGGCATTCACGCATTCACGCACCGAAGGTTTGTGTGAAGTTTGGTGAAAATCCGTCAAACGGTCTAGGAGGAGTTCTCGGACAGACAGACAGACAGACAGACATTTTGGTTAGCATGTACCACTATACGGGGGGCGATACCACTCTGCTTACGCAGAGTTGATAATGCCCGCAATAATATATCAACTTCCACTTCTCCCACGCCCTCTACGAACTACCGACGAGATGCCAAAATTGCCACTAATACACCCAGAAATTCCGTCAACACCAGGAAAGAATATTCCTATATTACCAACACCACAAGAGGCTCCTAGGAAGAAATTAATATTCAGCCAGGGACAGAAGGACCAACAGCGCCATCAAAGGAGAGGTCACTTACGCCCTACTTCCACCCAGAGGCCGCATCACCTGCCCGCAAACTTCTAAGGGGTCCTGCTAATCCCCTTAGATCCACCCCTACTGGACATATGACCTTTTTATCCCCACACATCCACCTCGGGACATCTCAGCCAAAGTTGTCACTACTCCGACGAAACCTGAACAACGAAGCAATCTAGGGCTTTCATAACACTGGCATACTAGTGGTGATAGTCCTAGGATTACCCTCCCATTCAGTGGACGATTGAAGGCATGCCGAATATCTCCCTAGGTCTGAGGAGTCCTTTTCCCTATTGAGGAATCGTTGTTATCACGTGTCATGACATAATAATAACATTGAAATCCCTATTAGGCAGCACTTTTACTAGTAGAAGTATAAACTCGAGGACATGTCTCCACCTTACTTCTATTATTAAATCCACACTCTAACTACCGAGAGATACTAGACATGGCAAGGTCGTTCGAATAGTTTCAGGGCTTTGCGAGACACCTTGATTGGTACTCAGCATAGAAAAGTCCTTAGTGCATCTATCCAACAACATGTTAGCGGACACTTGCAATTTAAAGGTTTAAACACCGTCCCGAGTTCTTTGAATCTCTTATGAAGGTCAGTTGGCAGATCGAGGAATATAGTAATGGTCATGACCTTATTAACCCTCTCCGACATATGACGCGGTTTTGAGCCTATTAGGGATACTTTAAAGCCTTTGTTACCATCAGGGGTATTTAGAAACCTTTAGTTTAGTTACTTCAATCTCTGCAGTTGTCTTTGAGTTAGCTGTGGGCAGAAAACTAATTTTGGAGAGGTAATTATAAGAGAGAGAACTCTATTTCTTATTGCTAATCTGGCAAACCTCTGCGTCATATGTGCGTGAAAGGGTTAATTTACTCGTGTTAGCCCGATATGTCGTCACTGTGTCATGACATTTGAGACATCATAGTTAAGACCCCACACCAAGAGTACCTGAACAGAACTTCACCAATGATTAGCATAACGGTCAGTCGAGTAACTCTAGCTACATGCTAAACGAACGTGAGGTTTGTCCGATGAAGTGCCCAGTGTTATGACATTAAGGAGTTTCATTTAAGACCCGATACCAGCTAATCCATCTGTATTCCAAACGAGGATGGGGTCTTAAATGAATATGTTACGTTCTACCAGTGTTATACATAACATATCATCGGATCAACGTGAGGAGAAGTTCTACCAGTGTTATACTGTCTCTCTCAACTATCCTTACCTTTATAAGAGTCGTTAATTAAGAACCTTTACAGTACGCTTGGGTTTGGGGTCTTAAATGCATACAAGTCTTTTCTTCCAGTGCTATACATGTTGTATCATTGGACTAACGTAAGAGAATAGGGATGCCAGTGCTCTCCAACTTCACTTGACTGTCCTAACCTTTATAAGTCTTCAAGGGACCTTGGATGGGTTTATATTTGGGCCTTTTACGAATACGTGCCTTGTCGCCACTGCCTAGGACAGCGTATCGTAAGGACTCTATGCAAAGTGCCGTTATGCCAGTGCTACAGTATCTTGCGAGCCCTGACTTAGAGAGAAGTCAACTGCCAGTGCATCAACTTCTAACAAGCCTTATTGGGGTTAGGTTTACTACCACTAGAGAGCACGTCAGTACAGCTTTCTCTAGCGACAGCAATTCCTGGTGATCAAGGCGAGGAATTGATGTTGAGGTGCCACTATGGTGATTCAACAAGAATTCTGTAGAGCCAAGATATAAAAATCTTCAGTACGTTAACTTAACGCCAGCACCTTAGTTATCTTACCGAATATAGCCCAAATCTTCCAGCTCTCAAAAACCTTCCAGTGAAGTGGATTTAAGAGCTTTCCAACTGGACTGGTCCCTGTTCGGTCTGTCATAGTCTTAGTGATGATGGCATTTCTCCAGGTGCTCTTTCTCGGTTTTAGAAGGGGGGATGTGCTGGGAGGAAGGCCTGGGGTGGCTGGGGTTGCCCCTCTGGGTTTCCTTGTCATGGCGATGGTGCGGTTTGGAGCAAGAAGGGCGCGTGGTGGTATAAGACTTATGCAAAGTCTTGCTTGCCTTGCCTTCCTTCTTGTCCTTCTTGGTTCTGTCGCTGACAGGATTGCTGATGGTGACTATGATGTTCTTTCCTGGTGAATTGTGAATTTCCTGGGGAATTGTGGGTGTGATGGAGGTAACTCGGGCGCACTCTGGTGGTGTGCCGCTTGTGTCTTCTTTCCTCGGTGGTGTAGTGGCATGGGTGGTAATGTTGGCTCTTTGTGGTGTTGTGTTTCCATCCTCTTCGTTATTTAATTTCCTTCCCCGCAATAATAGCCACGGCCTCGTGGCTGTATTAAAAAACACCAGATGTAGTCTTGTTGAGAGAAGGTCTTGTGCTGTTTGAGGTATTCCCACCATTTCCTTGAGGGAGGGTCTGCGGGCCTCGAGGTGTTAGTAAACACCATCAAGTAGGAGTCGCCGTTGGTGTATGACAAGGTTGTCTCCAGCTCGTCTAGATATCGGAGGGTGTAAGAGGAGCCCTGATATTCGCACCCACTTGATCTTGATGAAGGGGATTTCCATGGTGCTGAAGGTGCTTGAGTCGGTTGCAAGAGCTTTAAAGCAATAGGAGACGGCATGGTGAGTAAATTTGGAGAGGCGGCTCGAGGAGGTGTTGGTCTGGTGGTGGGTGAGGAGAAAGTGATGGTGTGACATTTGACATGTCCTGTTTTATGCCTGCGTGGGGACGCAAAGGTATCAGGTGACCTCACTGAGGTGTGAATGGGTTGAGTTATGGTGGTCTGAGTTGGTCGAGTTTTGTTTCTTGTAATGCTGGCGCCCTTAATAACATGTTCTGTGGTTGCAAAGTATGTGCAAGTAAAGGGGAGGGAGAGGAGCTAGAAGTAAGAGAAGAAATGGAAAAGAAAGTTGAAGGAATGGAGCTAGGCGACGGGGAAGGTTAGGGGGGGAGTGAGAGGGGGTATTGGGGTTTGGAGATGAGGAAGAGGGAAAGGGGGAAACAGGGATTTGCCTGCGAGAGGGAGGAAGACGGGTTAAGAGGTGAGTGGTGAGGTGAAGGGGATGAAGAAGTGGCTGACGAAGGGGGTGAGGTGGAGGAAGAAGGTCGCCTACGTTTTGTAATGGAGGGACCGCTTAGGGTGAGGAGGAGGAGTGACAGAAGGGCGTCGAGCTATGGCTCGGCGTGAGGGAGGAAGGCGATGGCGAAGGGATTAACGGGGGTGAGTAGGCGCTGTACTGTAGAAGGGGGAAGGAATCTGGGTAGAGGATGAGGGATAGAATGGTGACGAGGAGGATGGTTAGGGATAGGCGTAGGAGGGGAATAAGGTGGGGCATGTGGGTGAGGAGAGGGGGAAGGGGTAAGTACAGAGGGAGGAGGATAGGGCAACTCGCGAGGCGGTTGGTGGGGAGTGGTGAATGAAGCAGGTGTCGTGTGGGGTTTGGAGGTGTCCCTATCCACATTCAGAGGACGATAAATCCTCACAAAGCGATTTCGGTAGGTCCGAGACTCTCTGTGATAGTTTATGATGATCTGATACGGGTTGGGGACTTTGGTGATTTTGTAGGGCCCAATGTATCTGGGGCCAAGTTTGTTGGACACTGGTAGTTTGGGCACCATTACCAGATCGTTTACTGTGTAGGGGCTCTGCGGGGGCTCGATGTCCCGGGCTGTTTTCTGGCAGACTTGGGCAGTACGAAGCATGGTTTTTAAGTGTTGGAGAGGGTCGGTGGAGATGGTTGCAGTGAAGGGTTTTGCCAGACTACGGAAGGGTAGCAAGAGGGGTGCCACGCCATACAGTCTCTCGTGGGGCGTGATGCCGTCTTCCCTAGGGCACGAGTTCATACCCTACTGGATAATTTTTACCTGAGCTGGCCAGTCTTGGGTTTGTAAAGCGATGAGCAGAGTTCTTAGCTGATTATTAATTATTTTGTGGCTCCTTTCACAAATGGCATTTCCTTGAGGCCAGTAGAGGACACCTGGACACCTGGAGCGCGTTCAGTCTACCCAAACACGCAAACGGGATAGCTCTACTGAACGTGATCGCCTCTGATTCGACGAATCACGTTTGTGATTGCAATCAGACAGCGATCACGCTGACACTCCCTGGAGGTGACTAGCGAAGCTATCATAACAGTAGGCCTAAATCTCGCCTCAATATTATATTATCATAATGAAGCTGGTAATGGTATTTATGTGTCGCAATCTCAATTATAAGGTAGCACACCTATGAAAATCATAGTTATCATGCAAATTTTGCTATATTTAACATAAAACAAGCAACTTGGAGCGCAACTCTCACAGCTACTTTGTCGGAAGTAGAGTGCGGTAAGCATAGCCTAGCCGATAACGACTTCGCTTTTAAATCCGTATGCCTACTCGCAAGGGTTCGAGGCTCGACGAGTTAATTTTTTTTTTTTTTTTTTTTTTTTTTGCCGTTTTTATTTAATTTGTATCGTTATATATTGGTAATGTTACCATGGCAATGGTATATTTTAACGGGTTATAGCTTGCTGTACAGAATTTTGAGCGATTGTCTATGTTATTGATTGATTATTACGTGTTTTTTATGCGGTTTGCATTTAATTTTTATCGTTATATATTGGTAATGTGACTATGCCAATGATATATTTTAACGGGTTATAACTTGCTGTACAGGTTTTTGAGCGTTTGTTTATATTATTGATTGATTAGCCTACTCTATTTACATTTCTTAAAAACAATTTCTGAGGCCTAATTGTATCGAAGAATGTTAGGTCAGTTAAGCTATGTCTAGTACCCACGCTATAGTTCAATTTTCAAAATAATGTAATCTAATGGTTAAAAAAATAATAGTAATGAACCTTACATTAATATAGGCTTGCAAATAGCCTATATACAATAAGATCGTCATGAAAAGAAAATATGCCTACACATATATCGCCAGGAAGAGATAATAACTATTAATAAAGTAGATGTGCCGTTTTGCCCAAAATCAAAACGGCATACCCAACTCTGCGATGGGTTACCATCATCACTACTAGTCACTATCACCATTACTATCATCAGCACTACTACTATTACAGTCATCACTACTACTCTTACCATAAGCACTACTCTCATCATCACTACTACTGTCATCATCACTACAACTTTCACCATAATCACTACTACTCACCATCATCACTAATACTGTCACCATCATCACTACTGTCATTATTATCACTACAACTATCATAAAGTAGACGTGTCATTTTGCCCAAAATCAAAACGGCATACCCAACTCTGCGATGGGTTACCATCATCAATTACAACCACCATCATCACTATTACTGCCATCATCACTACAACTGCCACAATCATCACGACTACTGTCATCATCACCATTACTATGGTCATCACTATTACAATTACAATCATCACTACTACTCTCACCATCATCACTACCATCTTAATCACTACTATCATCATTAATACTACACCTAAGCGGCTCGCTTGGTGTAGTGACTAGCGTCTCGGACTTCCACCCAGAAGGCCCGGGTTCGCGCCCACGCTCGGCGCATTAAAGATTTATCACAAGCACTGAGTCGTTACCATCCCTCATGAGCAAAGGGATGGGGTAGTAGTACAGGACCCCAATGGAAATACGCCTAATCGGCCTTATTGAGCTATCCTTAGCTAGCTTAGCATGCGCTAGTTTTAAGAACTATTATTATTATTATTATTATTACCTATCAACCATCATTACTACTATCATCACCACCATCTTACAATCATCATTACTACAGTTAATATCATCACTACTACTATAACCATCATCATTACTACTGTCACAAGTATTACCATTATGTATCCTACTATCACCATCATCACTACTACTGCCATCATCACCATTACTATGATCTTCATCATCACAACTATTGTCATCAATACAACTTTCACCATCATCACTACTACTCACCATCACCACTAATACTCACACCATCGTCACTACCATCATCACTACTGTCATCATTATCACAACAACTACCATCATTACTTATCACCATCATCACTACTATTATGACCATCATCACTACTACTAGTTCTGTCACCATCATATCTACTACTGTCATCATCATCAATACAAATACAACCATCATCACTACTATTATCACCATCATCACTACTATCACTAGCAATCCCACTATTACTACCTAGCAAATGCGGAGCGAGATGTTTTCGCCCACAGAACGAATGCATTCTTAGTGTGTGAGAACGCATTCCTTGCTGGGGGGGGGGGGGGGGGGGGGGGTCTAGGGGGAGGGGGAGGGGGAGGGGGGGGTAAAACCATATTTTGGGTAAAACCATATTTTGGACCTAAACTCATAACTATTGCATACATTCAAAAAATCTGTTTTGACTGACGTTCGCATTCACGCAACAAATGTTTGTGTGAAATTTGGTGAAAATCCGTCCAATGGTCTAGGAGGAGTTCCGAGACAGACGAACAACGACGACGACGACGACGACGACGACAGACATTTTTGTCGTGTGGTACCCACTATACGGGAGGCGATACCAAACTCTGCTTATGCAGAGTTGATTTATTCAGCCTTCACATACATTGCCAGGGAAAGAACAATATACGTTTATATTCCCCAATAGACTAACGGAGAGTTGTTTGAAAATTACACTGGGAATAAAAAGCTACCTTTGCCACATAATGACCGTAATAACTTTGTCTATATTTCATGATAAGATTATAAGATAATAAGATTATAATAGGCTGATGGTAGCCTACCGTCTGTCTTGAGCTTGAACCCGGATGTTGACTGTAGCTGACAGTGTTACTACCTTAACCAATAGCCTATATTGATGGACATTATTTATTAAAATGTATTAATTGAAATAAAGTGACCGAAAAAAGCACATGTTACAGGGCCTAAAACCTTTGCAGACATCGCCAACAAAAATTGAATTTTGCGCTCACACCCACTGACCAATCAGCGACGAGAATCAATGTTTGGCTATCAATGTGGTTCACCCTGCTCAATCATAAACAGGATTGCTCAAACAGAAACATTATTGCCTGATAGGGTACACTGAACGCACTCCTGGATGCCACATAATCTTGAAAAATGTTCCCATACTTGGCCAGAGAACTCGGGGGCGTTGTCAGACAGGAGCACAGCAGGTAATCCGAAGTTGGCGAAGACTTCGATGGCCAAGACCTCTGCCATGGTGAGGGCGCTATGTTCCTTAACGGGGCAGGCGACCAAAAACCGGGAGTAGACGTCGACGAAGGTGACGACGAATCTATTGCCTTGTTTCATGGGGAAGGAGCCCATGACATCGAGGGACAGTGTCTGCCAAGGTTTGATTTTGACTAATTTCCCGGTTGGACCTGGAGTTCTTGTTCGGTCTTTTCTTAACCCACAAGGTCTGCAAGCTTCTGCAACTTTTTTGGCGAGGCTGGTAGTCCAATATATCTGTTGACAAACTTGAAACATTTTTGCCTGGCCAGGGTGGATGCCATTTCCTTCGTGGATTAATAGTAGTATTTCCGGGGCTGTTTGTGGGTCAATGGCGATGTGGCCTGACTCTGAGTAGAGTTATAGGAAACATCCTTGGAAATCCATTTTGGCTTTATTTTAGTTTGCCATGACTTTAGTAATGTAGGGTTGACGTTGTCTTGAGGGTGTTCCGGCATCGTTTTCGTCGTTGAACTTGAGTGGGCTAAACTAGTTGAACATAAGTGGGTAACTAAGCTAGTTATTGTGGGTAAAGCATTTATACTAGCACTCATGACGGGCAGGCGTTAGCGTTCGTGTGTAGTTTCCCTGGACGGTAGTGAATTTCAAAGTCGAACTCTTCCAGGGTTTCCCGCCAACGAACGAGGAGGACACAGTTCGTTTCAGATCTTCGTAGCCATTGTAGGGATTGATGATCCATAATTATGTCCACTTTTGTGCCCAGAAGAAAAGATCGAAAGTGGCTTAATGCCCAGATGACACCGAGGCACTCTCTTTTAGTGTTTAGTTTAGTTTAGTTTTGTAGATGTTTTGGTGACAATCACCACGGTCGATCTGGGGATCCACCGCTGATGAGCTCGTCCTGGAATCTTTACGACTCTGAATCTTACGATTCTTTACAGGACTGAACATGCCATTGTTATCGGCAATAGCTCAGAGAAGAGTGTTGAGAGGGGAGAAGGGGTGTTGGAGAGAGAGGAAGGTGTTGGAGTGGCATTGTTATGTGTGTTTTGTCTGTATACGTCGTCAGGATGTCCCCTGACTGGGTGCAAGCATGTGAAACATGCTAGGACGTACTACCGCACCCACTAAATATCTGCCGTGGCAGGGATTCGATCCCGGGTCTTTCAGATTCACACGCGAGCGTGCTCACCACTTGACCACCACGGCATAAGATAAGTGTCAGATTAGTTTCCTTGGGCGGCGTTCAAGGTGGCACTGGCACAAGGTATGATGTGCTCACGCCCATCCTGTGCTTGAGCCAGGATGGCTCCGATGGCGTATAGAGATACGTCAGTATATAAACAAAATGGTTGTTTATAATCTGGGAAAGCGACTGTGGGGGTTTGCACCAGGTGTTGTTTGAGGGCGTTGAAAGCCCGGTCCCTTTCCGAAGTCCATATGAAGGGCTCGTCTTTCTTGGTTAGTTCATGAAGGAGGCGGACCAGGGCAGCAAAGTCATTCACAAACCTTCTGTAGTAGGTGGCTAGGCCCGAGAAGGAGTGAAAGCCTTTGACGGTGGTAGGAAGAGTCTGGGCTGCTATTGCAGAGAGCTTACGAGGGTCTGGTGAGATGCCCTCGGCTGAGATGTTGTGGCCGAGGAAACCCACAGTTGTCCGGGCCACTGAAAACTTTGTGGTCTTCAGTTATTATACAGTAGGTTTGAGTCCCGGAGGGAAGAATGAAAACCTAATATTTAGTAGCGGCCCCGAAATCATTGACGATATGCCTATTAGTATAATAGTCCCCTTTCAAGCACCCGCGGTTAGCTTGTTTGAAATACCCGCCGCAGGGGAAAGAGTCCTACATCATAAGTGTAACTCTAATTCTCTTATGGAACCGTCTTTATGATTAAGTACTCACTACGAAAAGACTTTTTAAAAAATAAAAAATAACTTAAAATATTATGGCTTTCCAACTCGTGGATGTCTTTTGTGGATTCTAGCCGAGAGGCTGAACCAAGCGGCGTTATTCTCCCTTCAATGACATATCAAGATTAAACTCAAGACATCAAACGAATGGGAAGGGGATGGAAGGGAGGACCCTACATCGTCAATGATTTCCGGGCCACTACTAAATATTAGGTTTTCATTCTTCCCTCCGGGACTCAAACCTATAATTTATTAGTGGCCCCTCCATCATACACGATATACCTGATATCTCAAGTCTGGAGGGGGACATTCGTGACAATATCAAAAACCACTAACAAACTACCATAGGTAGAGAAAAAGAACCATATAACAAACTTAAGTCTTTATTGTTTACATACAATAATATACAAAACATGGAAAGAAAGCAGTGCGTTACTTCGAAGAAGAGCTGCTTAATAGTAACCATACAGGTACATCTGTTAAAGAATATCACATTGAGATTCAATAAAATTTGTTTTCCAAGAGTATTCTTTTATTCATGTCCAACATTGTAAAGGCACAAATAAATAATTTGATTATATCTTATGTCCTTAATAATAATTTGTACATATCATATACTTTGAACAATTTATACTTAATATCCTATAGTTGCAACTATGATAGATGTTTTATACACTAAAAAATAAAATGTTGAGCTGTATAACCAGCTCGATTTATCAAGTATCACAGCTCGTGAACTTATCACATCGTCCGGCGGAGGGTCTAGGGACCTGAGCTCTCCAGCACCCCCCCCCCCCCCCCCTCCTTTTCACCATTAAGAATTAAACTTAACATTAGTAGCACATAGACCAACTAGACCATCTGGCGTAAAGCCACACAGGTAAATTTTGGTTTATCCAAAGCCACAGACAGGTATAGCGTCATGAAAGTATGATTGGATGCCCACAACTTAGTGTTAGCTATGTCATCAATTGAGTAATTTTGCAGAAATCGTAAAGAGACTGCCCATTTTCTGATATCGTGGGCCCTTCCCACTACACCAGGATTACTTTCACGAATTACATCTACGAGCAAGGAAGCCAATTTTCTTCTTGTGATGCGATTACCTGTACTATTGACCCATAAGGCTCCCTGCAGTTGGGGCTGAGAAACTTTATTAAAGCTTGAATAGGGCATAAGACATGGTGTGTAGTCCCGCGTTTCAGCGCCGGGACCGTAAACTCAGAAAACACAAGATCACTATGTTCGTTTTTGACAACGAACGTGGGAGATGGAGCAATTTGTAAATTCTCATTAAGTCTCCCAAACCTGAAGCAATTAGGTTTGTTGCTCACCACCGCCAGATCAGACACCCTGTTACCTGTGGCCAAAGCCATAAGGAACACAATTCTTTAATAATGAGTCAAAATCCGGCGCATGATTATACTTGCGTGAATGAAGCAAAGACAAAGCTTTGTCAAGTGACCAGGTAGTCATGAGCTGACGGGGTGGTGGGCGAAGCTTGAAACATACCCTCATGAACCCTTTCTCCTCCGCCTGCGGTATCGATAGACCTGTTAGGTCATAAAAGGAGGGTTCTAATAGCAGACAGATGATTCTTCATTGTAACTACAGAAAGGCGTTTTTGTTCAAACAAATAGTCCAAGTACTTGAAAACCAAAGATACTGATGCATCAGTTTGCGCCGTTTCTACTATCCAGGTTGTGAACGACTTCCAATGCGATTGATATTGTCTCCTGGTAGACATAGTATACTGATTAAGGAATTTATTAGTAACACTCTCTCCAAACGGAGTTAACCATTTGGCATTATGAATGTCCAAAAGGCAAAAGTCAGCGAGGTCTCTAGGTTGCCAATTGTCTCCAAGTGGAAGTACGAGATCGGGAGCGACACCGGGTTCTCGCACCACATTTTCAACCGGTGTACCACACCTGAGCCTGCCATAGAGGCGTGATCATCGAGACTAAGCCCCGGTAACCCCGTAGTTTGTGAACTACCTGACACATGAGTGAAGCGTCGGGAGGCGGAAATAAAAAAGATGGAATTCCACTTGTTCCAGTCCTCCAACAATGCGTCTGGAGCCCCCCGCCGAAGTAATTCCTCGGCGGGTTAGGTAGAGAGAAAGCCTGGGGTTCTCCTCGGACGCGAATAGATCCACTTGTGGACGGTATGGCTCTGCAATCATCTTGTTGAAGATGTTTTGCTTGATTGCCCATTCTACTTTGGTGCTCTGTCGCCGGGACAGAGCGTCCGCCCAGACGTTCGCCACGCCTGGGAAGTATGATGCATAAAGATGAATGTTCAGCTCTTCTGCCAGAACAAAGATCTCTTCTGACAAGTCTAGCAACTTCCGAGACCTCGTTGACCCTTGCTTTTGAATGCAGTGCACTGCATTCAAATTGTCCATTCGAAAAGCTACTGATTTCCCTCGCAAGGAGGAGCCGTGAGTTTGAAGGAAAAACAAAGGGACTAGGAGCTCTTGCTCGTTGATATGAACATTCTCGGTTTGGGACCACAGACCTTGACCCTGATGGCCTAGGCTCGACTGATAACCCCATCCTATTGTCCCTGAAGCATCCGTGTCTACCCATATCGTAGGTGGGGAGAAGTCCACGTCATTATTGAGTGCAATATTTATCTCCTCGCCCAGACCGACAGTAAGTTGTGAATTAATGGAGGAATTTTCCACAATTTTCCTGCCGGCAATAGCGGGAAATATTTGTTTCCTTCCAAGATTAATCTCTTTACTTTCAAACAGCCCAACTTTACAGTTAGTTGAATCCAGTTGAGAGAGCAGACCAGGGATTCCCAAGTCCTTCTCGTGGTGTTCAGACTGTGGAGAAACACAAACAATTTCTTTCGAAATCTGTTGCTGTTGTCCTCACTCTGACTGAGAGTAAGATTGGCTGTGTCCCAGACCAGCCCTATCCACTGAAATACCCGTGAGGGAACAAGATGTGACTTTGCCAAGTTGACCTTGAACCCTAGGGATTGTACATGATTTACAATGTGATTGACATGGATTTTGCATAAACTCTCTGACTCCGCCACTACCAGCCAGTCGTCTAGGTACCACAACACCTTGATCCCCTGATTTAACATTGGCATGAGGGCCTGCCGGACTAATGTTGTGAATATTCTCGGTGAAAGGTTCAACCCGAATGGCATTCTCTGAGAGACATAAGTCTCTTGCTTGATCCTCAAGGCGAGGAATTTTTGGAACCTTTTGTTTACCGGGACATGCCACTAGGCATCTGTCAGGTCTAACGAGCCTCCAACCTTGCGGCGTAAGTGTTATCCTGATGTGATTCACGGTGAGCATCCTGAAGGGTGCGTCGTGACCGCGTGTTCAAATAAGATTGGTTGACCGGTCTCATCTGAACACTGTCCCTCTTTGTTACGAGAAAAGTTTCTGGACATGAAAACCGGGCAAGTTGGAATGACCGGGACAATGAACTGCATGAACAGATTCTGGGCTAGTTACTATCTATCTATCTATTGCCTGATGCCGTGATCCCCGAAGGGGTGGCCACAAACGAACCGCCCCCATGCACCTCTGTCCCCAGTCAGTCGATGCCCCTCCCCCCAACCAGCACCGCCTTCGTTCATGTAGTTCCTCACTCCATCCTTCCACCTCATATTCGGTCTACCTCTCCCCCTCTGTCCCTCTAGTAACTCCACCTCTAATTAAACCTGGTTGATTTCTAGTGACGTCAACAAGGTCGCCGGAGCTACCGCCAGGTGATGCTGTTGCGTCCCACTGTCCTTGCCCAAGTTCGCCGGGGCCAGGCCCGTTGACACGCCCGAAACAATCCAGTTACCTGACTGGATCTGTCCGGTAGAACTACCCTCGGATCCGCTCGCCTTCGATAAGCCCGGGGAGAGAGAGAGTTTGAATGACTAGTGTATTAATGGTGGATGAGTAGGGTTTAGACAGCTGACTGGCTATGACAGATGTCGACCTCTGACCTAATCTGTGTTGTGACCTGCTCTTATACTCCTACCCTGTTATCTTGTCTTGTGTTGGTTGCAAGTTATTAATCATATCATAAACTGCCTCCCAAGTCTCAGGGTTAAGCACAGATGCTGTTAACACCGTAGAGAGGGTTACCCGGCTGCCAATGTCGTCGGGCAACTCCTTCACCATATACCGTCTCAAGTTTTGACGTGCACGAACAGCCTCCAACAAGGCTATTCGTATGTTCCCTAAGGACCGGATAGGATTAGGTAAGAGAAGCCGCCGGAATAGGTCCGTTGTCTCCCTAGCACCCTGATCAGCCAGGGAATCTACAGGCCTAGAGATGGACTGGGCTAATTGACGACTTAACAAAAATTGTGAAAAGAGTCTAAAAGTTTTATTTCTCAATGTGAAGTCTCTATCCAGATGCGCCGAAGGGGCGGTAGAGAAGGGCCCCTGGAGGTCCTGTAGTGACAACTTAGGGGCAGAAATGAATTCAAAAATTGCATGTGGAACCCCTCCGGCTTGATTGTTTGTCAATGAAAACCACAGATGGTTGTCTTGAGGAATCTGATGGGAGGGTTGTGACGTTAGCGTTACTGCGAACTGTTGCGCCTCCTTATCCCAGTCCACCCATGGACCTAAACCTACCTTCCCCAAATGCAGGCCTGGATTGCTAGACTGCTCCCGCACCGGGGTTGTACCCAACTCCGACGATAGCGTATTGAGAGACATATCTTGTATGCCGATGGGCTTTGTGCAATCTGAACAGAGCTGTGCCGATGGGGAAGGAGGTAATGCCTGGGAAGGTACATACACAAAGAACTCATAAAAACCCACATTAGGGATAGCCTTGATAGTTACATCCAAGAGTTTACCCTGTTTGTCTTTAGCTCTAAGCTCCCTACCCTTACTCATCTCTATTACCCAATCACTAGGAACTGGGATCTCCCCCGATATGGTTGTATGTGCTATACTCGGGTTTGTGGCTGTGACCCGAACCCAAGAGTGATCGGGTCCCAGCACTAGAGGAAAAGAGCCTTCTTGTTGGTGAGGCTTATCTAGAGAAAAGGGGGCAATATCCGTGGTGACACAAACATCGGTAGTTGGCAAGGAGGCGGACACTGTAGTGCCACTCGCCGAGAGAGTCGTATTAGTTACGTTATCAAGGGGAAATGACACATTAGGTAGCACACCAACTCGGGTGGGCTCTAGAGGCCGCACAACCGAACCAATCGAGGGAGCTCTCGGCGTAGCTGTGGGAGTATCCCGAGATTTCTTAGGAACATTGCATTGGGTCATAACCCTGTGTAATATGTCTTCAAGATCCTTGGTCGTTATACATTTACTATGGGACCTCTTTAAAGATTTGGATTTTACTCTTGAACCTTCCCCACTTAGTGTTTTAGATTTTACTCCTGAACCTTCCCCACTGTGTCCCGGCTGCGCCGAGGACACCCTGACGTCCTCCGGCTCATCCGGGACTTGTATCACTTCCGGTTGTAGCCGGGTTTCAGACAGTTGGATTGTATTTGGTAACACAAAATTGGGTTTGACATATAAGGGTTCAGAGTGCCTACCTTTGCGAGGCTCTTGGTTACTAGGGTTCTGGGAAACTGTTATACTTAGAGGTACCTGTGAACCGTCATAGTTTTGGTGGTCACACGCCGTGGAACCACGGTAATGTTGTGTTAACACACTTTGAGCAACCCAAGGAGGCCTACTTCTTGGCAAGTTAAAGTTCAATTTGGGAAAAGCAAAATGTACCTCTTTCTGTCCATCCACAAACACCTCAGACCTATCCCTGGGGGTTGACTCAGCCCCCTCCGTCCCTACCTCAGAGCTGCCAGATTGTACATTAGGCTTTGCGGAGCTAGAGATGGAGGGGAGTGGCCACAACTCCGGCATTAGCCGTTGCCGCGACTGCGTCTCCTCCGTGCGGGAACCTATATGACCCATAACTGTCTCTCTGAGGCTTGAAGCCGCCTTGTCATCCTTATGTCTCTTGGAAGACTGCGAAGTCTCCACTGAAGATTGCTTGGACCTCTGTCGGGGTGATTTCGACCTAGACCTAGAAAAGTCCCGTGGTGAAGTCGAACGCGCCCTCTTGTGGCGGCCGGGGGGGTTTACCTCGGTTGAGTCACTATCACTGCTACATACTAATTCTTTTATAAGAAGTTAGGCTTAGCTGTAGGTTCTGAATTTGACTTGGAGGCTGAGGGATTAAGAACTGGTGAACTTAACAGCAGCAGCTCCCAGAGAGCTGCATCATCGCATATTAAATCTTTATTGGCAATGTCTTTAGCATTAAAAATGTTCTTAATTTCTATGAGGGCAACCAGGCACGATTGATCTCTCTTACTACTTAACTCAGTACATAGGTCAGAGCAACCGGGACATCTCCGAGTGACCCAGAGAGCCCGGAACCTATCTAGGCACTTAACGCACTTAACGCAAAGTTTATGTGCAAGGACTGGAATTAGGGAGCAAGTGGGTGTAGCACAAATATTGACAAGAGGGATGATGGAGCTAAAAAAAAAAAACGCCGGGATCTGCCCTTTCCCCTGCCGACCTGTGCTGCTACTGATGTGCTGTAATCTGGAAATAGAAAATTTCCAGGAATCAATGCTCATAAGGATAAGCCGAGAGGTTCACACATCATAAACACCCCAAATACGCCGGAAAATTAGCTGTAGCCCAACCGCTACTCTATTGTTCCGTTGTACTTGTATATGGAAAAACCTTGATAGTTTCTTCGTCTTTTGAACCGCTTACCTGTGACCAAGTGTCACTGCCCCATTTTCACAATTTTAATTCACTATCGGATCGTCTATTAGGACGTGAGGGATAGTCAATTACCTCACTGGACTTTTCCGCCGGGCATTATAAGTCAAAACATGCCGAGTTCACTCGGCCAGGCCGAGATTACTTCCCTTGGGAATTAGCATTTCCGCCGGGAGTCTAGTGGTACACCACACCACGCCAGGTTATTTGGAAGTTTTCCTGTCTCACCTGCAAGGCGAGTATCCGGTATCAATACACAGAAAGATACGCCGGAAGACCAAACCAAACTATAGGAGGTGCCGGCTTAACTGAGAAGTCAGCACCACCAAAAACCCCCACCAAATAAGTAAAAACGTCTCCTGACACCCTGTTAACATGTAAAATACCACTACATGAAAACGAGGGTCACATCTTAGGGCTAAAACACAGTATTAATTAAGCAATAATAAATACCCCTAGCCAACTAAGAATACCCCTACTGAGGCTGGCCAGGAGGCTCATGGTAATAATCACACTGAATTCGTTACCCTTACCTCTGAAGCCACAGCAGCAGCGCACGTAGAAAACCCCACGTCCGAGGGGAAAAGTAAGCAAACACGGACTCTGGAAAGTTCCACACCACGTGTGACAACTCTTGAACCAGAGCGTCTGGTAAAAAATATAATAGAATGTAACTACCTCATAGAGATGGCCTGAAGCATTGTCCCGCGGATAATAATTATAGCCTCCTTAAAAACATGTAAAAGCAATGCTAAGGCGCACAAATAACAATATGAACACATGATGCACGGGCCCGAAGCGGAACGATATGGCGCCTATACTTTAGTACCCTAATTTAACACTTCCCTGTGGGCATACCAATGGGGCTGCCAGTTCTAGCTAATCTAAACCTATCCTAGAACAACTCGGATATATACAAATGAGCAAAGGACTCACTAGAGTTGAGCGAACGAAGAATAAAGCGGAGCACTGGCGAGGCACGTCCACACAGTATGCGCGCAGGTGAAGGGAGAATGGCGCCGCTTGGTTCAGCGTTTCGGGTAGATTCCACAAAAGGCATCCACGACTTGGAAAGCCTTAATATAACAAATTTTAATTTCTTTTTCTTTTTTATTTTTTACGAAGTTTTTTCGTAGTGAGTACCCAATCATAAAGACGATTCCATAAGAGAATTAGCGTTACACTTATGATGTAGGACTCTTTCCCATGCGGCGGGTGTTTCAAACAAGCTGACCACGGGTGCTTGGAAGGGGACTATTATACTAATAGGCATATCGTCACTAATAAATAGTCCGGCTTCCCTGATCTGCTGTAGTACCTGACGGAGGCCCTGCAGGTGCTAATCCCAGGTTTTCCCATAGACAATGACGTCATCCAGGTACGCCAAGCAGATTTCCCAGGTGAGGCCCATGAGGACGGATTCCATTCGGCGTGAAAAAGTGGCAGGCCCGCTACAGAGACAGAAGGGGAGTACATTAAATTCATAAAGGTGTCCACCAATGGTGGAAAAGGCGGTCTTCTGTTGATGATCTTTCTTGATGGGGACTTGCCAGTATCCAGCCTGCAGGCCCAGTGTGCTGAACCATTTGGATCTGTGCAACAAATCCAGGAAGTCATCTATCCTGGGTAAAGGCGTGGCGTCCTTGATGGTGGCGTCGTTGAGTCGTCGATAGTCCACACAAAACCTAGTGGACCCATCTTTTATTCTTGACTAAGACGACGGGTGAAGACCATTGGCTGACGGATGGGGTGGCTACCCCAGTGTCAAGCATTTCTTGCACTTGGTGGTCTTACTCCTGACGTTGCAGAGGATTTTTTCTCTGGGAAAGTTGACGGATGGGTATGGATGGGGTGCTCCACGACTTTGGACTGTCCGATTTCTGTGGACATCTGGGCGAACACATCAGCGAAGTCGTGGAGGACTTTTAATAATTGTTTTTGCTGTTTGTTCGTTAATTTCTCCGGAATGGAGGGGAGGATGAGTGGGGTTGCAGTTGCAGGAGCTGAGGGTGTGACATCGTCAAATGTTTCCAAGTCGCCAATATTGAGGCTCTTGGGTAGTGTGAGGGGCTCGTCGGAGATATTGGCAACAAGGGCGTCACCTTTGGCAGGGGGCACTATGGCAGGTTGCACTCTGCACCTGTCAGCTCGAGGTTGGTCAAGTTGAGGTGTGAAAATCAAAGGCCTGTGTGCTGCGTGACATAAGGGCACCCACACCTGATATTGGGCAGGTATCAGTATACACTGCGAGGTCACTGCGGGAGCCACTGTGGTGATGGAGGCTGATGGCGAAGGTTTTAGGGGCCTCGGACAGGGTCCTTGTCGAGGTAGGTGGTCTAGTTTGTGGTGTCTTGGAGGCGATCGTAGTTTTGGGGGGTGGAGCTTTTGGGTGGTGATGGGGGCTCCTTGTCTTCTTCAAAGCCTTGTTCCTCGGGATGACTTTAGGTGAGGTTACAGGAAGTTGAATTTTGTTTTTCTTTCTAAATGTCAGACGTCGTTGGCCGCAATCCAATTGAGCTTGCAGCCGTTGTAACACATCCAGTCCCATATATCCATCATATTGGTAGCACTCTGAATAGAACACCACAAAAGGATGATAGCAGGACGCTTCTGGGTCTGGTGTGGTAATGTGCAGGGGTCTGGTCTCCCCTCGGATGAGTAGGGGCGTGTCACCTGCACTGATGAGGTTTGTGGTCGTGGCGTGCAACATTCCAAGCTTGCGGCGATGTTTGTCATAGAAAGTGTTGAACAAACAAGATCTCGCAGCTCCAGTGTTAATCAGAAGGTGGACTGATATGCCTTCGATTTTTACCAGATGGTAAATGGGGGGTGGTTTGGTAATAGTGGACTCCCCCGCCGAAGCCATGATGGGCTGGGGAGGTTTTCAAAAACCTGAGGAAGATCTTCCTCTTCGATGTCTTTTTCTTCTTCAATCACGTGAATTGGGTTGACGTCTGCAAGGGAATATTCCACATCTTGATATTCCTCCTCTAATTCCAATTCCTGGGATTCTTCCTCTGCTGGGAGGGCCCAGTTGTGTGAACTTCTTTGCTTTGCTTGACCCCTTATGAAATGAAGTGGACAAGCTGAGTTGCATGCCTTGAAATCAAAAGGATTGATAGTTACGATAGGGCTATCCCGGCTTCTATGTGAGGGCATACTTCGTTGAGGCCCTCTGTTGGGATGGCTGGTGGGTGGGTACACTCGGCTATGAGTGTTGTGGGTGGGGTAAATTCGCTTACCCGTATGTGGGCGGCCCTGTAAATAAGGTTGAAGGCGGCCATGTTGCAAATATGGTTGCCTTGATCCGTAGTTGTAGGATTGTCCAGGTTTTCTGCCTCCTTGTGGATGCGTGGGAAACATCTTGATTGCTCCCAATGTGGAGGTCTTAAGCCGGGTGGCTAACAACTTGTGAATAGTAATAAGATCTCTGTCGTAACCAACGGGATCATGGATGGTGAAATGCTCCTTAACCCTTGTCTAGTGGGGTGTTTTGGGCTCATTTGGGCATATTCAGGCCCTCCTGCATGATAAATCAAGCATCTGCATGAATAACAAATTATTTAGCAAAACACTAGGCACTAAAAGCTACCCAATGAGACCAGAACGAGCTATGTAGCACTCGTGGTTCTCTTGCAGTGATGCCACGAACATGGGAGTTTAGCATATATCGGTATATTTTTCGCAGCTATGCTCACTACTGGCTACACTGCCGGCCTCTCGAGAACACAGGGAACACGAGTTAATGGGCGGCGGTAAGCCCTGGGAGTCGGCTGTCTGGCCCTCTGTGCTCCCGGCCATTTGCACTCGATTTTAACCCTTTAAAAGCCTTAATAATGCTCCTAACTTGCTGCAAATTGGTGCACGACTTAAGTCGAGCGCCACCAATAAGGGGTTAATGAAGGCAGGGAGCACTCTCAACAGCACACTGAACACTTGTTGTTGCTGTTGCTCGGGGGTCTGGAGAGGATATGCGGACTTCACTTGTTGGGTTAGAAGTCCGAGCTTGATGTCCAGGTCTCCCTCGTATCTTATATCGTCGACTTTGCTTAGGGCGACGACAGAGCCCAATGAAGGTTGAACCGCATTTATTACGATGTTCCAGAATTGATCCCATGTAAGTTCAGGGGTCACTTGTCCAGCTACCAGGGACACGGCCTTTCCCAGGTGCGTTAATAGAACTGCTATATTTTCACGATCAGTTTGATATGCCACGCTGAGCACTGGATTAACCATATCAAGGTATGGGAATGTGTGAACGAGCAGCCATGATGACTTATATTTGATAATGCTCTAGCCCTTTTGATTTATGTGCCGAATGGCTTCTTCTTCCCGAATCAAGAACCACCGCCTGCCGCCAATGTTATGCCAGGCTTTTACTGGGGTTTACTGGACTATTTAGGTAGGTTCTTACTCGACTGGAGAAGTTGAAACCACATGAACACATGCACAAAGTTAATAGAGGATAATTATAATACAGAGTACAAGCATAGATAACCTTATTCAACGTAACTATAATGTTAATACAGAGTTACATTCAGTTTTGGATAGGTATATACACAATTGCATATCACGATCGAGGATCCACAATAAGTTCCAGGGGGATGGCACTATGCATTTCCAGTGATGACACCAGGTACTTCCGGTATCGTTATAATAATAATAATAATAATAGTAATAGTTCTTAAAGCTAGCGCATGCTAAGCCAGCCAAGGATAGCCCAATAAGGCCAATTAGGCGTATTTCCTTTTGGGGTCTTGTACTACTATCCCATCCCCTTGCTCATGAGGGACGGTAACGACTCAGTGCTTGTGAAAAATCTTTAATGCGCCGAGCGTGGACGCGATCCCGGGACATTCTGGGTGGAAGTCTAAGATGCTAGTCACTACACCAGCGAGCCGGTGTACCTCCGTTGCACTTCCGTTGCACTTCCGTGACACTTCCGACGAGGTTCTTGGGCCGTGGTGGTGGTCCTGTCGTGTGGTGATGACAGCAGGATGGAAGATGTTATAGAACTCTTTAGTTAGGGGTCTTAAATGAATATGTTACGTTCTACCAGTGTTATACATAACATATCATCGGATTAACGTGAGGAGAAGTTCTACCAGTGATATACTGTCTCTCTCAACTATCCTGACCTTTATAAGAGTCGTTAATTAAGAACCTTTACAGTACTCTTGGGTTTGGGGTCTTAAATGCATATGAGTCTGTTCTGCCAGTGCTATACATATCGTATCATCGAACTAACGTAAGAGGGTTGGGATGCCAGTATTCTCCAACTTCACTTAACTGTCCTGACCTTTATAAGAGTCTTCAAGGGACTTTGGATGGGTTTATATTTGGGCCTTTTACAAATTTGTGCCTTGTCGCCAGTGCCTAGGACAGCGTATCGTAAGTACTCTATGCAAAGTGCCGTTATGCCAGTGCTACGGTATTTCGCGAGCCCTGACTTAGAGAGAAGTCAACTGCCAGTGCATCAACTTCTAAAAAGCCTTATTGGGGTTAGGTTTACTACCACTAGATCGCAGTAATTCCTGGTCATCAAGGCGAGGAATTTGATGTTGAGGTGCCACCATGGTGATTCAACAAGAATTCTGTAGAGCCAAGATATAAAGATCTTCGGTAAGATAACTTAACGCCAGTGCCTTAGTTATCTTACCGAATATAGCCCAAATCTTCCAGCTCTCAAAAACCTTCCAGTGAAGTGGATTTAAGAGCGTTCCAACTGTACTGGTCCCTGTTCGGTCTGTCATAGTCATAGTGATTGTGGCGTTTCTCCTGGTGCTCTTTCTCGGTGTTAAAAGGGCGGATGTGCTGGGAGGAGTGCCTTGGGCGGCTGGAGTAGGCCCTCTGGGTTTCCTTGTCATGGCGGTGGTGCGGCTTGGAACAAGAAGGGCGCGTGGTGGTATAAGACTTATGCAAAGTCTTGCTTCCCTTGCCTTCCCTCCGGTCCTTCTTGGTTCTGTCGCTGCCAGGATTGCTAATGGTGACTATGATGTTCTTTCCTGGTGTTGGGGGAAGTATGGGTGTGATGGAGGTGACTCGGGTGCAGTCTGGTGGTGTGGCGCTTGTGTCTTTTTTCCTCGGTGGTGTTGTGTTTCCATCCTCTTTCTTCATTATTTCAATTTATTACTATTCAGAGAATTAATTATGTATCATACTTATATATATTGTTGAGTTTATTGAGGATTAATTATTAATTTACTGAATTGTTTTGTATTGCATTTGTATAATGAAGGTGCATAATCTAGACTGAACAAAGATAATAAACAATTAACATCACTTAATAGGCTAATCAAATACGTTCTTTGAGTATATAGCCCATAGTAAATTAGTATAAGTAATAGTATCACACTACATTGCTTTATAATATGTTATTTGTTTTTATATAATTGACATAGTGTACATAATATGTATCTTTGTACTGTATTTTATTAATATTTGTAAAATGTAAACACAAACACTGTTTACTACTGCCTGGCTACTGTTTTAGTGGCATTTTTAAAATTGTAATAATTTCAGTATACAAGGATGCATTTCAGTATACAAGGATGCATTTCAGTATACAAGGATGCATTTCAGTATACAAGGATGCATTTCAGTATACAAGGATGCATTTCAGTATACAAGGATGCATTTCAGTATACAAGGATGCATTTCAGTATACAAGGATGCATTTCTTTATTGTATTTTAAGTACCATTAGACTATAGTAGTCTGGTTAGGAAGCCTGTGAGATTTAGAGGGTTAGTTGAGGGTTAGTTGTCTCAGCCCCATACAGTGATGTATGGGGCTGAGACATGGGCTCTGAAGAAAAAGGAGAAAAGAGGGCTGGATGTGATGGAGATGAGCTGCTTGAGGAGTATGTGTGGAGTTACTCGTAGAGACAGATTGAGGAATGAAGAGATACGTAGGAGAGTCGGGCAGCAGGAACATTTGTCAGCCAGAGTGGACAGAAGGGTGCTGAGCTGGTATGGTCATGTTGAACGAATGGGAGATGAAAGGCTTACAAAGAGAATATGTGAGTCAGGTACAAGGGGAGATAGAAGGGCAGGAAGACCCCCATTGAGATGGAGAGACTGTGTAAAAAAGGCTTTGGATGATAGAGGAATGACTATAGATCAGGCAGGGGAAGTGGTGGTGGACAGGAGTGAATGGAGAATGCTTGTGAATAGTTGAGTAAACACGTGGTCATTTGGAGTAAGGGGTCGGGCGCAAGTTCGACTAGATAATAGTCCATCAGGCGCCTGGCCAGGGGGGATGATTAATATGAAGGGTGTGCCTGGAAGTGTGGTGGGAGGGCTTGTGGCTTTGGCTCCGCTGCATGTCTGCCTGCCGAGATCGGAACCTCTCCGGGTGGTCAGGGGCCGGGGGAGTGCTGGAGCGACCTTGGTAACCCTGGTCTCTGGGTCTTCTCCTGGGTGACCTGGATGTGTGTGAGTTTGTGTTTTTTATCTGTGTTTATTTTTTGTTTTATGTTGTTTTTGTGTTTTCCCTGTTCTTGCTCTGTCTTGAGTCGGCTACCCCCAAAATGGGGATTGGGCCTGAGCATATAGATAGATAGATAGATAGATAGTTGAGATAGACTGCATACTTTTCATTCCTCGAGATCCTTCAAAAACTGCATAGAATCGTCCAGTGGCATGCTAAGTCAAATGTGAAATTGCGGTGTAGGTCTTCAACGGATTATATATATATATATATATATATATATATATATATATATACTGTATATATATATATATATACTGTATATATATATATATATATATATATATAATATATATATATATGCGATATCGACTGGTTGCATGGAAAGCGCAGTCTAAATAGGAACAGTATGACCAGGGTTATGAAAAACATCTTGGGAAGTGTTTTTATTCAGTACAACGTTTCGGACTCTCTGCGTCCATCATCAGGTCTATAAACAGAAATGAACACAATATTTCCAAACATGTAGGCAATAATAAAATGAAGGGCAAAATTTCGAGTTCAATAGAATTCACAGACAAAAAAGGGGAACAGCTACCAAATGAAATACTGTATTACAGGAGCAAGTAAAGTAATTTATAAATGTACTAAACAAACAAAAGTCACCGAAGTTGCAAGGACTTAAATGGTTTAAAATAGAACGGTCAAGAGGGACAGGACTAGTAATTAATCAAAATATAAAAATATAAGGGAGTTAACTATAATTTCAACCCAAAACATTAATTCAATAAGGCCACCGATTTAAAACTAAAGTAATAGTAACCTCAACTCAAGAAATTTTTAAAAGCAAAGAAGGGGGACAGAGGTTTCATTACCACCTATACGAGGACGTACCACTGCTTGGTGAATGCTTTCCAGAATGAGTAGGTCTGCATCGTTACCGCTACTGTCTAAGACTGAAAATTTATTCTTATTTATAGGGTGGTCATGACTGAAAGCATGGTCCCGAATCGCCGAGTGAATCGGCCGTGACAGTGGAAAACCAGTTCTCACTGATTTACCTAGATGTTCCGAAATCCTGGTTCTCAAATGTCTCTTTGTCTTACCGATATATGAAGCCTTACAGCTATCACACGTGTATTGATAAATGACGGAAGAGGCAAGGTCCCCAGAAATCCTATCTTTATATCTAAAAAAACTACTTATTGAACAGCTGGATTTAAAAATAATTCTGATATTAATTTGATGATAAAATTCACGAAGGAGGGAAGTGAGCCTTTTTCGTAGTGTGAAACTTTTTGGGCCAGTAAATATGATGGGCAAATAAACAATATTTCTAGAAGCAGTACTAACTGAAGCTTTGTTTCCTTCCATGATTTTACCAGGGTTTTGCCAACATACGTGTCGGTGAACCTATAGGGGAACCCATTATTGTAGAGGAGGTCGCGAAGGTACTCAATCTCTTCATGAAATTTGAAATAATCAGAACAAATATGATAGGCCCTATAGGTGAGAGTTAGGATCGAATTACGATTGTAAGCTATGGGAATATATGAGGAAAATTTAGTAGTCAAGCCAGTGAATGTGGGTTTACGGTATAGTGAAGTTTCAAACCCTAAATCTTTTCGAGTGATATTAATTTCTAAACATTAAATAATCCCATTTACTTCGGTTTCCGAGGTGAACTTAATGTTACGGCGTTTCTCATTCAAATAATTCAAAAACAGGGGAACATGATTACTTGATCGAAAAAGAAGTAACATATCATCTATATAGCGACGATAAAACAAAGGTTTAAAATCTAAGGGACAATCATTAAGCCATTGGGATTCATAATGACACCACAATAAATTAGCAAGAGAGCATCCTAAAGGGGAACCCATTCCAACACCATCATGATGTTTATAATATAGGTTATCAAAAAGACAAATATTATCTTCCACTGCTAGCTTCATTAATTCCCTAAATTGTTTTTTGCTAAAACCACGAACTTGTTCTACACCATCAAACAACTTATTAATGCAAATGTCTATAGTTTCCGCTAATGGTATGTTCGTAAACAGGGAGGGGATATCAAAGCTTGCCATAAAACAATCCTTAAATTCTAGGTCAGTTATTTCTTTAACGAAATCAAATGATATATATATATATATATATATATATATACAAACATTAGCGTAAACAATAATAGCATGCAATTATGCTTTATGAAATGTTATTTGTTTAGACTTAGTTGATCTATAATATGTGTCTCTTTACTGTATCTTATCAACTATGTATTAATATATAACCATCTATATACTATAATATATAACTATATACTATAATATATAACTATATACTATAATATATAACCATCTATAATATGTGTCTCTTTACTGTATATTATCAACTATGTATTAATATATAACCATCTATATACTATAATCGGGCTACCGCCGGAATATTGTGTGCGTAGAATCTTTTGTGAGTGTAAATCTAGATACTCACGAGAACTGTTATCGTTATTATTCGAAGGTCAACTTTTTTAGTAAACATTTTGGGATCTTTTCCACTGGTATCGGAAACTAAACTGAAGATATATAACTTAAGTAACATAATTATTTAAAAAGTGTACCTCTTACCTCTTAAGACCAGTGTTGAAGATATAATTTGGTTGAGGGAAAATTCGCTCGTGTGATACCTGCCTAATACTTACTATTGGTGTGTTTTGTAACAGAGTGAGGGCCCGACAGTTCCCTGCCATCATTAGCTGCACCACCATTGACTGGTTCCACGAGTGGCCGCAGGAGGCGCTCGTTAACGTTTCTGAGACTTTCCTCGCTAATATTGAGTATCTCCCGGTAAGATTAAAGATAGAATATATAAACTGTTTGTATATAGTTTATCTCTTAAATGCTTGATTATAGGTCAAATTATTATAATAATAGAACACAATATGTACAGCACAGTGAACATTCAAGATTTCGAAGGGATTGTTAATTCAATTATATATATTCATTCTTGTAGGTGACAGATATAGAATATGAATGTAGGCTTCAGTATTTATGGAAAGCTTGAATATTTCTTTAAGTAACAGAAACGCAATTGCTGTATACTATATATTAATCATTTAAACAACAGGTGGGTCTTCGCGAGTCAGTGTCTAAGTTCATGGCTCATGTGCACGGTTCAGTGAATGACATGAGTCGTGTATATCTGACTAATGACCGTCGCTACAACTACACCACCCCTAAAACCTTCCTGGGCTTCATCTCTCTCTACTCAAGCCTCCTCACTGCCAAGCACAAAGATCTGCAGGCCAAAATTGAGCGACTCATGAACGGCCTCGAGAAGCTAAGGACAACATCAGCTCAGGTAACTGTTCTAGAGTTTCTACTGACAGATTTAACTAATATAGGTCTACATAGATACTCTGACGACCCATATCTAAAGATCCAAGCGAGGAATTCAAGATTTAAATCTTGTAAAAATAGCAGAACCCCAATAAAGAAAGATGGAAACATTGAATATCACAGCAAAAGGCTGTCTTAAGGATTTCAATACAGCTTACATTTATGAAAATAATAAAATGCTACCTGCATATATTTACGTTGTGTACGCAAACATACATACACATATAACAACAAAGGAATCTATATAACAAACATTTTGAACTTTCAAACTTCGAACTCCCAGATGGCACCTCTTCACTTTCACTTTATTTATATTTGTTTCTTATTACTAGCATTATGAGTTCACAAGTCTACTGTGAACTTTAGTGTATTATGGAGCATACGGTATGGTTTTGGTTGACGTCAACCCTACTTAACTTCTATCTGTTGTACGGTAGGTACTAGGTACCTTTTGAAAACTTTTCTACAGGACCCAACAGCTGAAGGTGATGTTGAGTGATGGCAATGTCATCCTCCAGAAAATTTAGGCATACATACTTTATGAGATGGACTTTAAATTTATGGACTCACAATTCAAAAATTATATGTATGTACTGTGTGCATGTATATACTCAGGCACATACCCCATAGCAGGGAGTGGCCAACTCGAGACAGAGCCCGAACAGAAATAACATTTATTAAAGTTCCAATTTTTAAGGTCCGGGACCAACTTCTTGTTCCCTTGATCCATTCTTTGTATCGATGACTTAAATTGCTTCAAACTCCGTGTGTCCAGGCATTTTTGCTCGAATGTCTCTTGATTTTGGCCCTGTCACTCTTTCAACTCCCGGGGAGGCACTCGCTGCAGGCAGTTATGCCTTTTGTCTCCCTCATTTACATAAAAAACAAAAATAAAAATAAATAAGTATCTGTTATATTGATCAAAGAGATGGGGTTGATATCTGGTAGTTTTGACACACACACACACACATATACACATATATATATATATATATATATATATATACAATATACAACCACTGAATATAGTCAGAGTGGCGGTTATTCACGAAGCCAGGCAAGAGACAGCAGATCCAGCATGCTGGGCCAGGATCACTAGGCCGTTCTATCCCGGAACCAAAGCAACCAGGAAGAAAGTCCACCGAAGGCGACCATCCAACATCATTATTACATTGGCTATTGTTCGGGGCTTAGCCACAAATCCGGTTCAAGGCAGACATGGGGAATTTCTCTCTATGTAGGTAGTATACTGAATTGTCCAATGACTGGGAGCCACCATCGATTGCATTAGCTGTGTGACGTCTACCAGCGTTGGCAGAATCGCCTCTCGTTAGCCACTAGCGCTCGCCAGGGACATCGAAATGGGCTACAGTTATCAGAGAATATTGTTCTTTCTTTCCTAGTAATCGCATTGTCACAGACAGTCCAGTGGTGGTCTTTGTTTTCGTCTGTGACAACAGGTTATATTTTATATCAACAGTAGTGATAATAGTACCAGCGTGGGAATGAGAAAGACTTTCAGAGCGAGGAGGTAGTGTCTGGCTGTGTCCTGTGGCGCCTGCTGTCTTGTGACGTCTCGGCCCGTGATTGGCCGACCATCGCGCCTTTGCGGGCTCCTGTGTAACTAACCTCCTCCATGAGGGTCCCCAGGAGCTGTCCTCGTCAGGACAGGCTTGGCGCGCATTTTTCTCACATCCCTTTGCATACTCTCTCCCGATCACCACCTTTATCACCGTTTCTCTCACTCGATTCTCTCTTTCCATACTCTAACTTTTATTAACTGCACAACACTCCCCTTGGGTTCTGCATACGGTTTCCATAGCCGGCCCATTGTATTGCATGCGCCGTCCTCAGAGATATTTACATATACTTAGAATAGGTTTGAGGGTTCTTAGTTAGTATAGGTTAAGAACTTTTTGTGTGTCTCCATTATTGATTTAGTGTTTCTGCTCTTTTATTTAATGCTAGACTGGGATAAGGTAACTGTAGTCGTTGTCTCCGATGTGTGTATGGTTTGCCTATACCTACACGACTTCGACCGGTCCTGTGGTAGCCTGGGCTGTCTTTTCGGTTGCGTCCTTTGCGAGTGCAGCATTGTGTTGACTGAGGGTTTTGGCCTGTACCAGTTCCACACTTTGCTGCCTCTTTGCTTGTCTTTAGAGGGTCGCCAGGATAGAACCAGATACTTGTGATCTGGAACTATCAAGAGAGCACCCTAGTCAATTAACGTAACTTAAAGGATGCAGTCCTGAGGACATCGCTAGGCTACGAGCCTGTCTTGCTCAACCCCAGTTCCTTACCTAGAGTATCCCAGCTAGACATTATTAATCGAGTAGACACTTGTTAGTATTTAATATAAGCTCTTTGATATGTGCGCATTATTATTCACAGCATTTATTAGTCTAGGCTGTTGTTGAGCCGCAAAACCATAGCAGACTGTTTCGTTGATGAGGAAGTACTTCTTTTAGTGTCGAGCATTGCTACCGTTGCGCATTTATAGTATTCCCGTGCCAGTTAACATTATATGTCCTATCTTTTAGTGTATTCGATTTACACGTGTGGTGTCCTGCCTCCTGCCTTTATATAGTTTAAGATACGAGCATCTTATGAGCATCAGACTTTCTTCAGAAGTTTCCAGGTCTATGCTGTAGGACTATACTTCACTTCTTTCAGATAGGAGTGAAGAGTTTATTGTTGTTTAGAGTAACTGTATTGAAGCATCTTTTTATTGTATTAAATCTTGCAGTGATTTAATTGATCTTTCTATAGATTCCTTTTTATACATTTTAACGTAACTTGCATCTTGTTTGTGATCAGGCTATACCAGTGTGGGTTAGCCTGAAGTAGAGTACATTTATGCCCAGTTAAGGATACCCCGCTATCGCAGATTAACCCTGGAGGGTATAGGTGTTTTTGTTCGCCGGCATATAAGTTTGAGGGTTTGGATCTACCGTACCGTTGTTGCATAGTGCCCTATTACTAGTCCAATCATTAAGTGCCCTTGTTTTATTCGTAGTCCCGGTCGTAACAAATGGCGACCTTGCCTAGTATCTTATCTTAGTCGTCATAACAAATGGCAACCTTGCCTAGTATCTTATCTTAGTCGTCATAACAAATGGCGACCTTAGTCTAGGATTTAGTGAACTAAGAAATAATTGCAGGATTTTGTGTGGAGAATTTTTTTGTAATCACCGTTTGGGGGTCGATTGTTATTTCTCACAGTTTGGCAGTGGACATTTGTTTTTTAATAATATTTTGGACACAGAATTTCTTTGGCAACGTAGTATAGCACTTGAGTTGTCTTCAAGCATTTTTTGAGTGAATAGTGCTACATGAGAGTTTAGGTATTTTTTTTTTTTTTATAAACGTTGAGGATTTCCGGTGGACACTATGTCGAACGACGGATCAGTGCATAGTGAGGACACAGTACGGGAAGCAGGCTCTGAGGTGCAGAAGCTAGGTTTGTTAGATGACATTAGAGTAGTAACTAGTGAGGAGGATGCAAGGAAGTTTCTGGAGATGCCTATTACTGTTGCCCGGGTGTCGGGGATTGATCGGTATGGTCTCCAGTGTTTGGCTACGGTCATGGGGCATGTTGGCACTAGCAGCATGACGAGAAGTGACCTACAAAGGAGTACAAAGGAAATCAAGCAACAACAGATCTAGTGACCCTTCTAGGCTGCTTGTCCTCCAAAACACTGAGGATCAAGTGTCCAAACAGTGGTTTAGAGTGGGTAAGGGAACATTGGAAAGGGAACTACTGCCCTGCCACTGACGTGGCAGGACTAGGAAGTTAGTAGGGGACATATGGGTTAGTAACTGAGGGGAGGATAAAGTTATTCATTTACAAACGCAGTCAGTCGCGGGTTTGATGCGAGATATTTGTCTAGGCGGAATTTAAATGAATCAACGGTGCTGCAGTCTATAACGTCTCGGGGAAGCCCATTCCACAAGTTGACAACTCGATTGAAGAAGAAATTCTTAGATTCGTGCGAGTTAAAAGATTTACCAATAATTTTGCAACCGTTTCCCCGCGTGTAATTAGATTGGTCGATAGTGAAGTACTTACTACAGTTCATATTGTCGATGCCTTTGATGATTTTGAACACTTGAATTAAGTCACCTCTTAATCTGCGCTGGGTTAAAGGAAATAGATTTAATTCTCTAAGACGCTCTTCGTATGGTTTGTGGCATGTGTGCTGGGCGGGGTGCGTGGTGCACAGGGTGGAGTGGGTGTTTTGGCACCTTCGGCCAAATACCCCCCTCCACTCTACTCCCATCATGCCCTCTAGAACACCGTATCCGACTACGTTCCCGCAGGCCGATAGTCACTGGCAGCATGGTTTGCCCCTGGGTGGATCACTGGGTGGGTCTCCAATTGTTGCATCTCCTCCTCCTCAAGGTTTAACTCCAGATATGCTCTTCCAGCTTGAGATGGCTAAGATTCAGCAGCAGCAGCGAGAGGCTGAGCTCAGGATTCAGGCTGAGGAGAGAAAGGCCATGTACTGTGCAGACATAGAGCTTGAGAAGTCTCGGGTGGAGTCGACAGGGCAGCGTCTCGGTTCTGGGAATCGAGGTCTTGATCAGTCTTTATCGCACCTTCTTAAGTTAGTCCCTGCATTTGACGAGTTGGGTGTCACCGAGTTTTTCCTGCGTTTTGAGAAGAAGTGCCGGGAGCACCAATGGCCCGAGGTTAATTGGGCAGCCCTTGTTTCCTCTAGGTTGGTTGGCAAAGGACTCAGGGCATATGATGCGTTGCCCTTGGAGTCTTGCATCGATTATGAGGTATTGAAGGAAGCTGTTCTGCGGGCGTACGAGTTACAACCAGAGACATATAGGTTAAAGTTTCGGGGTGTTACGAAGGGTCGTGAGTGCACTTTTCTAGAACATGCCCGGGAACTGTCTGATGCTTTGAGAAATTGGCTGAGGTCAGAGAAGGTGACGACGTTCGAAGAGCTTGAGCAGTTATTCCTTCTAGAGCAATTTTTTAAATGCACGGGCGGCGACCTGACTTTGAACCTCAAAGAGAAACAGCCTAAAACTCTACAAAAGGCAGCTGAGTTGGCTGACCTGAGATTATCGCTGATTCGTGGGTGCGGGTCTGCACAACGGACCGATGCAGTTAACAAGGGGCGCAACACTCCACCTCCCCGAGTCAGTGATGCAACATTTAATAACGAAAGTAAGAGCAATGATACTAATTTTGACCACAAACCAAAAATCGTCCCGTTTAAGAAAGGTCAGGGCCCTTCCCCACCTCAGGGGAAGTCCAAGGATGAAGTAGAGTGTTTTAAGTGTCATCAAAAGGGGCATTTTGCACGTTCCTGCCCTAGTAACCAACCTACAGCAGTCGTGTCTTTGGCTAGCAACATTGGGGTGTCTCTGAGGTCTTCTGCGTTTACCCATGGTGATATGTCAGATGCGGGGGCACAGCCAGTGAAGGAGTGTCCGGAAGGCTCGAAACCTGTCCGCGATGCTTTTTGCGACCATAGAGGGCGTGGCTGCGTGAGTTGGGCTGGTTGCAAGCATGGGTTGGACTTGTTGCGTGATACAGGTGCATCCCAGACTCTGATGAAAAAGTTTACAGGCCAACCTATAAACGCGGCACGGGTAGTTTGGTGCAGGGTATTAATGCTACACGGTCATACCCGTTGGTTCGAGTGGAGCTGGAGGTTGATGGTGTGACACGAGAGATAGATGTTGGAATCGTAGAGAAACTGCCAGTAGAGGGCATCGACCTTCTTCTCGGCAAAGACTTTGCTGTGCCTACTTCTGAGGTTCCACCCTTAGTCGTTGCCGAGAGGGCGGCCGACGTGAGTCGGGAGGGGCAGGAGTTGGTCGAGATGTGTCAATTACAGCAGATGGCGTGTGTTGTCACCCGATCTCGTGCATCTAAGGTGTCACAGCCTATTCCTCAGTCTCTAGACCAGTGGAGGAACGGTCGGAAGGAGAAAGCTAAAGTTGGGAGAAGTTTTGTGAGTTTTGATCCAGCGGCTCTTCTTGGCGACTCGGTACTTGACCCAGAGGTGAGCTCCGGAGTGGCCCCAGAACCTGACTCCCCTAGTGACATGGTTGGGCGTGATGGCACTCCGCGACAGAGTAGTTCCCAGGTGGAGGAGAGTTGTGGGAACGGGGCTATTGAACACGAGGACGGGGAAACATGTCATGTGAACCTGTTAAAGGAGTTTGTGAGGCAACCACCTGAGCAGCCTACTGTCCCTGCGATGGTCTGCAGCGGCCAAGGTGGAGAAGGAGAGGGGGGCAGTGGGGCACAGGTGGAGGAGAGTTGGGATTGTCATGTCTTGGCGGAGCAGTGGGCGGGGGACACGAGTCTGGTGGCTGTGGAAGCGCTAGAGCACCTGCCTGAGTAGCAGTGTGCAGCGCTCCAGCACCAGCTCGGTTCATACCCCACTGGTCGTGCCGAGCACCCAGGCCTCACAACTCATGCGGTGCACGATGTTCGGCTGGCAGGTCACTTGAGTGTTAGTAGACCGTTATCCTCGTTGTTTCGGTGGTTCAAGGTGGGCGACGAGGCTTTGGCATGGTTGTCAGGTCAGGGTCGACCCATGGCTGCCAAGGGTGGTGGTCAGTATGAGGACATTGAGCAGAATGGTGAGGTGGGCTGTGGAGTGGATATGCCCGGTCATCGCATAGCCTCCCAATGCTGCTCTAGTCGAATGCAACAGCCCTACCATAGACCGACTGTATCTGGCCATGTCGCTGAAGGCGGTGATGCTGTGCGGGCAGATGTAGTCGCAAGGAATGCGGGGGTGCGCATGTACGGTATCGGCGGGGAAGCCTTAGCAATTATGAACTATGGGAGTGACTGCACAGGTGGTACTGATTGTCCCTCTCATGACCTGGCTGTTCTAGGGACGAAGGTGGAGAAGGAGGGAGACTATAGTTTAGAAGCTGCGGTCTCGGCTGGGTTGTGGGAGGGTACTAGGCATGTTGTTCTTCGAGATAAGTTGCAACCTCTTGTTCCTGAGCGCCAAGAGATGTTGTTTACTAGGCTGTGGCAGTACATCCGCATGTTTGTTGCTTCTCCAGGCCTGATGTACGGGGTAGAATCCGACATGGAGGCTGGAGACAGTGCAAGGCTCAAGTTAGTTCCCTACCGTATAAATCCTGCTCAACAGTCTGTCGTAAAAGCAGAGCTAGACTACATGTGGATAAAGGGTCTGAGGGATAAAGGATATCGTGAGTGGCCGTTGCCAGTGAGTTTGCAACCTGAGTTGAGTGGCAAGATCCGTGTGTATGTTGATTGCAAGAGTGTGGGTGCATTATCCCTGACAGACACCTATCCATTACCTAGAGTTGACGACACCATAGACCGCATCGGGGCTGCCTCGCTCATCACGAAGGTAGAACTAGTGACAGGTTATTGGCAGACCCCGTTGCCGGAGAGAGCGAAGAGAAGTGCCAGTCTTGTGATGAACTGGGCAGTTTATCAGTGTCAGGTGTTGTTTTGCTGCCGGAACACAAGTTGGATGTGTGGCATGTTAAGGGCACTGATAATGTTTTGGCTGATTGTTTGTCACGGGAGGGTATGTTTGCAGGAGAACCCTCGCCGTTCAGTCAGTGTGTGTTGAGAGTGGAGAAAAACCAGGCTTGCCCCTGTAGAGCAGCCGTCAAAAACAACATTAAAATTAAATTAAAAATCACATAAAAACTCTTTCTTTTTTATAGTTAATTGTAAGTTGCCAATGTTATAGCTAAAGTCCTAAGTTGAACCTGTCTTTCACTTAGTAGGCTGGCCTCTGTGAAGCTCGCTCAGGGAGCATAGCAGGCTAAAATTATACTATTGTGTTTGGGAGGGGTTATTAGATTTTCTTTATGCTAATATGTTGTTTTATTTAAGATTGAGCTTTGCGTTTCATTTCTGGTGGAGTGGCTAGGTGTGGCGGGTCTTGTCGGCATTCTGCCTTGTCAGATATAGTGCTCGCCTAATGTTGAGCGTCCCATATCTTGGGCGGGGTGTGACGTCTACCAGCGTTGGCAGAATCGCCTCTCGTTAGCCACTAGCGCTCGCCAGGGACATCGAAATGGGCTACAGTTATCAGAGAATGTTGTTCTTTCTTTCCTAGTAATCGCATTGTCACAGACAGTCCAGTGGTGGTCTTTGTTTTTGTCTGTGACAACGGGTTATATTTTATATCAACAGTAGTGTTAATAGTACCAGCGTGGGAATGAGAAAGACTTTCAGAGCGAGGAGGTAGTGTCTGGCTGTGTCCTGTGGCGCCTGCTGTTATGTGACGTCTCGGCCCGTGATTGGCTGACCATCACGCCTTTGCGGGCTCCTGTGTAACTAACCTCCTCCATGAGGGTCCCCAGGAGCTGTCCTTGTCAGGACAGGCTTGGCACGCGTGCTTCTAACATCCCTTTGTATACTCTCTCCCGATCACCACCTTTATCTCTGTTTCTCTCACTCAATTCTCTCTTTCCATACTCTAACCTTTATTAACTGCACAACACTCCCCTTGCGTTCTGCATACGGTTTCCATAGCCGGCCCATTGTATTGCATGCGCCGTCCTCAGAGATATTTACATATACATAGAATAGGTTTGAGGGTTCTTAGTTAGTATAGGTTAAGAACTTTTTGTGTGTCTCCATTATTGATTTAGTGTTTCTGCTCTTTTATTTAATGCTAGACTGGGATAAGGTAACTGTAGTCGTTGTCTCCGATGTGTGTACGGTTTGCCTATACCTACACGACTTCGACCGGTCCTGTGGTAGCCTGGGCTGTCTTTTCGGTTGCGTCCTTTGCGAGTGCATCATTGTGTTGACTGAGGGTTTTGGCCTGTACCAGTTCCACACTTTGCTGCCTCTTTGCTTGTCTTTAGAGGGTCGCCAGGATAAAACCAGATACCTGTGATCTGGAACTATCAAGAGAGCACCCTAGTCAATTAACGTAACTTAAAGGATGCAGTCCTGAGGACATCGCTAGGCTACGAGCCTGTCTTGCTCAACCCCAGTTCCTTACCTAGAGTATCCCAGCTAGACATTATTAATCGAGTAGACACTTGTTAGTATTTAATATAAGCTCTTTGATATGTGTGCATTATTATTCACAGCATTTATTAGTCTAGGTTGTTGTTGAGCCGCACAACCATAGCAGACTGTTTCGTTGATGAGGAAGTACTTCTTTTAGTGTCGAGTATTGCTACCGTTGCGCATTTTTGTATTCCCGTGCCAGTTAACATTATATGTCATATCTTTTAGTGTATTCAATTTACATGTGGGACTGTGTGCGAGCCTTTGAAGGGAGAGGACGTATGGATTTTTCTCTCCGTGGTGAACAGCAAGTTAGTGAGGGAAGGGGTGGTGATGGAATTGTGAAATATACAACAGGGTGAGTGGGAAATTACGGTGATTTGATATTGGGTGAAACTCTGGAGTTCTATCTAACCAAAATCAAACAACATGTGAAAGAAGAGACAGAAAATTGAAGAGTGCTGTGCCAGGCAGCGAGGGAGGCGTAAGGACGAGGGGCAAGCCGATGCCAGGCAAAATACCCTCCACCCTTGACTGTCTCCAGCCAACACCACTCACCCTAGGGTGTGCCTTCCCCACCCCCATCCCATCTGTCATCGCGCCAGTGCATGGAGAAGCTGGTCGTGTGAAAGTGGACCGAAATATTCTGCATGGCGCTAATGCTGAGAGGACGACTGCAGCAGGGGGAAGTATGCAGGAGAGAGACAGCGAAGTACAGCAGAGGCGAAAAGGCGGAGTAAGGGAATAGAGGAAGGAGCCATAAACCTCGCTGACCACAAAACTCTCCCCTCCTCCCCTCGCTTAAAGTAATATGATACCTGACAGTATAAAAGCAAAACAAAAGTGTATTTAAGTATGGTTCTTGTCTAAATCCATGAGGGAGATTTGTATTGAAAACAAAATGTCAGTGTTAATTTTTGATGCAATGCAGCTTAAAAATAAATGTGTGTTTATGTAAGAGTAGTAGTAGCTACTGTATAATAGAGAGAGAGAAACACAGTGACAACAAGTATTCAACCCTCCCTCCTCCCCCCTCCCCCATCCTTACCCACACATTCACTTCCCTCTCCTCTCCTTCCCTCCTTCCCTCTTCCTTCCACTTTCCTCAATGTCCCTCATGCTAATAATTTACATGAGTAACATGATGTAATATTTTGTACATATTTTTGACTTGAAAATAATTAAATCTTAGGACATAATTGGCTGGTTTCCATTTAAAGTTAGGCATATTTAGAATGTAAAGCGGCTCAAATTGCCAAGGTTTCTTTAGCTTTGTATAGAGTCATTTAGCTTTGAGGAAACAGGCCGATTATATTAGGTAAGGTTATATATGATTTATGGCCGAGTCAGGAAATCAGACTTGAAGTGGTATATTTCATGTGAGAGTTATCTCTAACGAACTAGTAACTAAGTATACTATTTAAAATAAGGTATAATTCGCTGATATATTATGTGCATATTGATAACCAGGACCTTTTTCTCAAACTAATAGTAGATTTCTAACATCCTTCTTTAATCCTTAGCACTATTGTGACACTTGTCTTTTTAATCATTTTACTCTCTTAATTAGTGTATTTCCTTTCTCACTACAATAATCGTTTTGTATTATATATATATATTATATATATATATATATATATATATATATACCCAGTATATATATACCGTATATATATATATATATATATATTTTTTTTTGTTTTCCCCGTGTTTATTCTGTGTGCGTATTTTTAAACACTACTTTTATTTTACTTTATTTTTCTATTTTATTTTGCACCCACTGTCTTGTAATATAGCCTGATCTTCTGTAGCCTTGCATCATACTAGGTGAGTTAAATAACTTATCTTACTCTTTCTATCTCTAACGCTACTCATAGGATGTTTACATTTTCACCTTTATCGGGCAGAGGCTCGTCCCTTAGGAAGAAATGATAGATAGACTCAGTATTAGGGAATAGGTAGGAAATTATGATAATAAGACAAGATGATATTAACTCGGTCCCAGTCGAGGAATAATCCTGATGACAGACAAAACGCAGTGAGAGATGCAGTACAAATGAACCGTGAAACAGACAATGAAGTTAATGGAGATGTACTAGCAAACCCTGTTAGAGAAAATGCAGAAAATAACAATCAACAACTGCAGCCCGCAGAAGAAAACGCAGGAATCAATAATTCGCAAGACAACAGAGGTGTGGAACAAAATAATGAAAATAGTGTAGGCCTAAACGAAGATAATGAGAGAGAAATAATCGAAAATCGTGAACAGAACGAACGACCTCGTAACGTAAACATGAATGGTGGAGAATGGATGGGACATTCTGGTGACGGACTCACAACATTAGTGAATGAAATCTATACAGAAGTGATACAATGGCAACATAATAAGTTTGAACTACCGATTTGTGAAGCCGCAAAAGACATGCTGGGGGAACTCAGACGTATGATCCTAAAGTATGTTCAGGATGCCCCTTTGGCGCACGTGGCAATCAAGATAGCTTCTTTCATTCCTCAGTTGTTCCTTCAAAGAAAAAGACCAAAGGGAAAACTGAATGAGAACATTAAAGCGCTGAAACAGAGAATGGAGTGGTGGAAAAATGGGGAGTTAGACAAAATTCTTAGCCAAGTACGAGCAATCCAGCAAAAACTGAAAACAAAACAACGAAGAAAGAGGAAGCCAGATGATATGGCACGATCAGTGGGAAATAGCATGAGGATTGGTAAAGTGGCACAGGCAGTCAGAATGGTCACTGGGGAAGCCTCAAGTGGGGTGCACGAAGTGAATCGACGCATCTTGGACCAGCTGAAGGAGAAACACCCAGAAGCAAAACCAGCGAGTGATGAGGCCAAACTAGACGGGGAATATGTTCCTCCAGACCCGGTGATATATGAGAATATAACTGGAGACCTCATATGGAGAAAGGCGCTGAAAACACAGGGAGGAGCAGGTCCATCAGGAGTAGATGCTAAGACTTGGAGGATCTTCCTAAGTCAAAACAAGTTTGGTTCAGCCGCGGGTGACCTTTGTGAAGCAATAGCAATGCTGGCAAAGAAACTTGCATCATCACCATGCGTGAACATAGAAGCTCTGACAGCATGTCGCCTGATACCTTTAAATAAGAATCCAGGAGTTAGACCAGTAGGCATTGGGGAAGTTCTTAGAAGGATTATAGGAAAAGCAATCATGTCTGTATTTGGAAAAGATGTACAAAGAGCAGTGGGCAACTTACAAGTATGTGCAGGACAGCAAGCCGAAGGAGAAGCAGCAATACATGCAATGGGGAAGGTGTATCATGAGGAAGATTGTGAAGCGGTACTGCTAGTAGATGCAACAAATGCCTTTAACACCATTAATAGGGAGGCAGCTATTCACAACATCAAGATCAAATGCCCGAGCATCGCAAAGTACATAGAAAATACTTATAAGGAGCCAGCTAACCTGTATATAGTTGGAAGCACAAAGAAGGAAGAAATGAAAATTCTCAAATCAAATGAAGGAACAACGCAAGGAGATCCAGTGGCAATGGCAATGTACGCACTGACACTATCAATTCTGCAGCAGAAAATAAAACATGAGGTAACCCGAGTGAAACAAGTGGCGTATGCAGATGACCTCACAGGTGCAGGAAAAATAGGGGATCTCAAAGAATGGTGGCGGAGAGTACAATCGGTAGGCGAAGTCATTGGGTACCATCCGAATGCTAGTAAATCTGTACTAATAGTGAAAGAAAACAAGTATGAAGAAGCGGTGCGGACTTTTGATGGGACAGGAGTGAAGATTACAAAGGAGGGTCAACGCCATTTGGGAGCAGTAATAGGCACAGAAGAATGCAAGAGAGACTATGTGCGAAAAAAGGTAGCAGAGTGGGTAAAGGAAGTGAAAACCCTGGCAGACATTGCGAAATCTGAACCACATGCTGCATATACTGCCTTCACATATGGTGTTAAGCACAGATGGACCTTTCTTATGAGAACAGTGCCTGGCATTAGACAGATGCTCCAACCGCTTGAAGAAGCAATCAGAGGAACATTCATACCGGCCCTAACAGAGATGGAAGGCGTCACGCAAGAGCTAAGAGATCTATTAGCTCTTCCGCCAAGGTTCGGAGGTATGGGGATCATAAACCCAGTGGAGGCGGCACTACATGAGAACCAAAATTCCCTTAAACTTACTACGTCTCTGACAGAAAAAATACGGGAGCAAAATGAAAATGATGAGGTGGACGAAGAGGAACAACGAAATGCAAGACAGGAAATTACAAAGAGCAGAGAAGAGAGACAGAAACATAGCCTAGAACAAATTAAGACCAGATGTAGGGAAGAACTGAAAATGAGAGTTGAGATGGCACAAGACACGGGGGCTTCAAATTGGCTCACATCATTACCAATAAAGGAGAAAGGCTTCAGCTTAAATAAACAAGAATTCAATGATGCCGTAGCCTTGAGGTATGGGTGGCCAGTTTCGAACCTGCCGCTGAAATGTGCATGTGGTGAAATAAACAACTCAGACCACTGTATGACTTGTAAGAAAGGAGGATTCATCTGTATCCGGCATGATGAAGTACGAGACATCACTGCACAAATGCTGGACGAGGTGTGCCATGATGTCAGAATCGAACCGGAACGTCTGCCTATGGACGGACAGCGCTTGGCCCACAATACTGCAAATACTTCAAATGAAGCAAGAGTGGACGTAAGTGCTCGAGGTTTTTGGACGAGGGGACAACGGGCTTTTTTCGACATCAGAATCTTCAACCCAAGAGCACAAACATATCGTGAGCGAGGACACAAGGCGGCATACTTGAGAAACGAAAGTGAGAAAAAACGCGCTTATGAAGAAAGAATTTTGAACAGGGATCAAGGAAGCTTTACTCCTCTGGTCTTCTCATCGTCGGGAGGTATGGGACCTTCTGCAAGTGTCTTCTATGCCAGATTAGCTGAACAAATATCGGAGAAAAAGCGCCAGCATAGAAGCCAAGTCTTAACTTGGATGAGATGCCGGCTCTCTTTCTCTCTTCTCAGGTCTGCACTCCTATGTCTCAGGGGTACAAGGTCCTCCCCGCTACAGAGGACAAGAGTGAGACACTTGGACTTTGAAATGGTCGTGGCGGAGGGACGAATTGGGGAACAACTAGGTTGATTGTAGGGAGGTACTGGTACAATAAGATAAACTACAATGTAACTAGAATAAGATAGATTGTACACCACTTTGTAACTGTCACCTTAATAAAAAAAAAAAAAAAAAAAAAAAAAAAAAAAAAAAAAAAAGGAAACATGCTTACATTACTGAAATGTTTGTGGACATGCAGTAATGCAAGTAATGGTCACTCTTCTGTAAATCTAAAATGGCTTACTTAAGAATGGGAAAGGGGTGGGACCTTCTATTTTTTTTTTTTACACGTGTGGTGTCCTGCCTCCTGCCTTTATATATATAGTTTAAGATACGAGCATCTTATGAGCATCAGACTTTCTTCAGAAGTTTCCAGGTCTATGCTGTAGGACTATACTTCACTTTCTTTCAGATAGGAGTGAAGAGTTTATTGTTGTTTAGAGTAAGTGTATTGAAGCATCTTTTTATTGTATTAAATCTTGCAGTGATTTAATTGATCTTTCTATAGATTCCTTTTTAATGCATTTTAACGTAACTTGCATCTTGTTTGTTATCAGGCTATACCAGTGTGGGTTAGCCTGAAGTAGAGTACATTTATGCCCAGTTAAGGATACCCCGCTATCGCAGATTAACCCTGGAGGGTATAGGTGTTTTTGTTCGCCGGCATATAAGTTTGAGGGTTTGGATCTAGCGTACCGTTGTTGCATAGTGCCCTATTAATAGTCCAATCATTAAGTGCCCTTGTTTTATTCGTAGTCCCGGTCGTAACAGCTGTCGTTCGAATTTCCAGAAGAAGGAAAAAAACAAAACAAGACTCCACCAATAATGACCCCCCCCCCCCCCAGACAGCGACAACAGCAGTGAGGACTCGGTTGAAATTAATTTAATAACCCAGGTGATCAACAGAAGTACCACCACCATCCAACTACATCATTAAGTAGGGCTATCTGTCAAGTTTGAAAAATATACCTTAAATGTGTTCACCTCAGTTGAGCAACCCTTGGCTTCACATTGCCTCATATCCCCAGCAATCCCCCCATTCCATCTCCTCATATATATATCAATGCTGTCAAGATAGCTAATATCTCTGACCAACCTGTTACCCTGCCGAAAGGTCTAGTTATAAGGGAGTTGGAAACTTTTGATGATCCTGCCATGCCTACCTCACTCGTGATGCCTCCAACCTTACCAAATAATCCAGAACCCTTACCCCCCCCCAACGTCAACATGATCTGTAACAAATGTTAATCAAATACCAGGATGTGTTCGCCACTGATAGGACATCCCACCATCCTCACACACCTGACCTCCTTTGCACCAGCTGTCAAGAAGAAAGACCCCATGCAATGGCAAATTAATTACTGCAACTGCATGAAATGGTCAAAGCAGGCATTGCAGAACCATCTGCCAGTCCTTGGTCATCACCTGTGGTGTTAGTGAAGAAGAAAGATGGCTCGTTATGATTTTTGTGTAGATTATAGATGCCCTAATAACGTTACTGTCAAAGGTGCCACTTCATTACCACGAATAAACAACTCCTTAGATTCTCTCTTCAGTGCCAAAATGGTTCTCCATGCTGGATATGCGTTCTGTGCGAGAAGACCATAAGAATTAGACAGCCTTCCCAAGCAGTGAAGTTAAGTTATACGAGTTTAATGTTCTTCCCTTCGTGTTGTGCCACGGACCCACCACCTTCTCTTAACTAATGGAATCTGTACTACAAGGACTCGCATCGGAAACATGTCTGGTATATTTGGATGATATCATCGTGTTTCGTTGTACATGGGGAGACCATCTAGGACGCCTCAGCCAATTTTTCAGCCACATTCGAACTGCCGGATTAAAACTGAAGCCCTCCAATTGCTCATAAATCTGTTGCATTCCTAAGTCTTGGTATTTTGGGTGAGGTTATTGATCCAGACCCAGACAAACTAACTGCCATTGCCAGCATACCACCCTTGACAAGGAGAAAGAATTCAAGTGGACCCCAGAATGCTTGGATGCCTTCCAAATGCTAAAGGAGAAATTAGTCTCAGCCCCCATCGTCTCTTTCTCGGATTACAACGAACAACCAACCTTTACGACTCTACACAGACGTTTCTTTTGTCAGCATAGGAGCCGTTCTAGGGCATGTAAGAGGTGGCAAACAACACTTAACAGCATGGGTCAGCACTACTCTCACTCCATTTCAAAGAAAATATGCTGCCACTAAGCACAAGTGTTTAGGAGTCATCTGGGCTCTTAATCACTTTGTATCATTCTAATTTAGTACTCGTTTTACCATCATCACCCACCATCAATCCTTGCAATGGCTTCGGAAATCAAAGAATACGAATGTCCTTATCGTTCCGCGACTTTAGAAGAATTCGACTCTGAAATCCAGTACAGGCCGGAAATTCTTTGCACCAATGCGGATGCCCTGTCCCATTTTCCCATCAATAGCGTCACACATAAAACCATTGAGTCACAGAAAACGTTACTTCAACAATGGGAGACTGAAACCAAACCTGACTGGATGACTGCTAAAGTATATGATACTTTAAAAGAGGGTTGGAGATCAGCTATATACACCTTCCAGACAGGTGGTAGTGGACCCTCAAGCCACAGATGACATCATGCACAACAGCATATACTCTGGACAAGTATGCAAGCGATGTTTACTGGACCACCAAGATGTCAATCCTCGTCAAAACAACAACGCAAACGTGACGACCTTGCTGTCTTGGCAAAGACAGAATCAGAACTCCAGGATCTTAAAGACAATTGATTGCCTCCAAACCACGGCAATTGTTGGCTGTAGATGTAATGAGGCCAATTCCAGAGAGAACCAACAAAACGTACATCATCAATCACTTTTGTCAACAAATACTCAAAGTTTGTCATCGCTTGCCCTGCTAAAGAACATTCTGCATTGACTATTGCTGAAGTATTAATCAATGATGTGATCCCCTACTTCGGACTTCCCCATGCCATCCACTCTGATAATACACCGGAATTCTCAGGAAAAATCTGGGAAAAGCTTTCTGATATATTCGTTTACTGGATATGCCATTCATCCCCCTATTGGCCACTAGGGAATAGTGTGTGCGAAGGGAGCGAATGGAGTAGTGGGAGAGATGCAACATTGCAGCAAAGAGAGAGAGATTGCAGAGAATCAGTGAGTGGACGTGAATTAATGATGTGAAAGGCTTTCTTTTCTTGGTACATTTACGTCCACACAGTTCAACAAAAGCCTTGATGACAGGTCAAACGTTACCATTCGTATTCCAACCACCGCCGCAGTCACATCTATGTCCACCATTACCTCCATCTTACATCGCCAGTAACAAAGATATTTTTCAAGTACATATTTTGGTACTCTATAACACGACAACAGCGAAGGGTATGTTTTCCAGACCAACTCCATAACATTCTGTAAAACAACAAAGACTCTGGGTTCGAATTCATGGACTGCCACATGTGTTTGTAAATTTCATTAATCGATTTTAGGAGTATAGTTGGTTGTTGGAAAGAACATAATAATACCTTGCATATTACCCAGGAAGAAGGCCAAGCACCAGATGCCAGAACCCTAAAATTAATAAAATTCCTAGAGACTTTCCAACACCACCCTCTGCTATGACCTCCAGGAACGAGGAAGTGCCTTATTCCCCGGCTAGGGAAGTAAATTGCAACCACGGGAAATAACCAGACTGGCGGCTATTCACGATGCCGGGCTCCTCTTACACTCAAACGACCATGTCGAGCAGCCGAAAGGAACAGAACAGCTACCCACAGACCCAGCATGCTGGGCCAGGACCACTAGGCCGGACTCCAAAGCAACCAGGATGCCTCAGCAGGAAGAAAGACCACTGATGCAATCATCCAACATTAATATTACATTGGCTATTGTTTGGGGCGTAGCCACAATTCTGGTTCGAGGCAGACTTGTGGAATTTGTTGCCAACTGTTCCCATGTAGATATTGAATCAATCACGGACCTAAAAACAATTGAATCAGTTATTGTTTGTGGCTTAGCTGGTAGTCCAGTTTGAGGGAGACTTGAGGAACATAGTTTAGTTTGGGGTAAGATAGATGTTTGTACTGGGGATCCAGAACTTGTTCACAACTGTTCACCCCGGGCTTACCATAATTCTTATAGCTACCGCTCAGACAGACAGCTGGGTAGTAGCACTACCAGCCTTGTAAAAGTTGTGGACCAGAAACCCAGTCATCACCCCGGCTCTCAACCCCACTCAAGACGTACCAAAAAGAAGAAAAGGGACCGAAAGCGGAATAATTCACCTCCTCCCTCCAAATGCATATCTACTGCTTTAAATAACATCCCAAGTACCCCTGCCAAAATATGAGAAATCAGATAATAGTATTGAGTCTCCTCTATGCTCTTCTTGTAACCAGTATAAATTCAATTTAGGAAAACAATCCACAGAACATCTATCCCTGGGCTAATAACATTATACTCGACAACCTCTGGAAATCTAGGTCATTGGTCACTGCGATATATTAATATAGATTAGATACATAATACACTCACCACATCTACACTTGATATGTAACACCACACTTTGCCAGATATTGTTTAGTCATCACTATGATAATGATTCCATTTTCGTTAGGGCTGGAGTGAACCCCGTTCTCTATCATATTCTCTTTTACCAATGATTGTTGTATTATACGTGCATACAAGATTTTAAAACTTAAAACCTAATACTACTGGTACCTCACCTATGTGGAGTTCGCCACTCTTCACACAGCCCTTCGTTGTTGTTTGAAAATAGGTGCAGCAGACTGTTCGAAAGGGCGGAGCGCTCCCCTACGAAGATGGGCTCGTCTGGTACTTTTAGTAGTTCGACATCGAGGGCTCTCTTGAAGCTGTCTAACGAGACGCCTCTCATGTCTCTTACTCGCCGTGGGAATTTGTTGAAGAGACGTGCTCCTCCATGTGACAACCAGCCCTCTCGCAGAGAGTCCATAGCACCCGATTTTTCATCTTGGCGATATTGCATTCCCAGCCTCTCCTATCACTGAACTTCATTGCTATTGGGGTATGTAGATTTGGTACAAAACCCTCTGCGATTTTCCACGTATATATTATTAAGTATCGTTCCCTTCTACATTCCAACGAATACAGCTTTAGAGATTTTAAACGCTCCCAATAGTGTAACTGTTTTACTGAGTTGATATGTGAGGTGAAATTCCTTTGTACACTTTCTAAGTCATTAATTTCACCTGCTTTGTATGGGGATGTTAATACGTTACCGTATTTTAGCCGTGGTAGCACCAGGGATTTGAAGAGTGTTATCATTGGCAATTCACCTCGAGTTTTAAATGTACGCAGAATCCAACCTGTTAGCCGTTTTGCAGCTGCAACTTTGACCTGGTTATGGTCTTTGAATCCCATATTTTCAGACATTATCACCCCAAGTTCTCTCACATTGTCTTTACGTTCTATTATGTGATTGGATTCTGTTATGTAACTTGTGTTCTCTTTAACGAAATTATTATCTCTGTATCTTATTAATTGGAATTTTTCTTCATTAAACTGCATGTTATTTTCTCTGGTCCACTGGAACATCTTATTTATGTCCTCCTGCAGCCGGCCCGTGTCTTCCTGTACCTTTACTATCATACTCAGTTTCGTGTCATCCGCAAAGGAGGATACTGTACTGTGTCTAGTATTGGCATCTATGTCACTTATTAGAATGAGGAAAAGAAGGGGCGCTAGCACTGTTCCTTGGGGAACTGGGCTTTTGATGTCCGAAGGCTCAGATGTTACTTGGCTTACTGCTACTGATTGTTTTCGGTTCACTAGAAAGTTGTATATCCACCTTCCAATTTTACCTGTTATCCCTTTTGCTTTAAGTTAGTGTGCAATAATACCATGATCACATTTATCAAATGCCTTAGCAAAATCGGTGTAAATGACATCCACGTTTTTTTTTCTAGGGATTTAAGAATTTTGACGTAATGTTCCAACAGTTACGAGAGACATGATCTTCCTGCTCTGAATCCATGTTGACTAGTGTTGTACAGTTAATTTTTTTCCATAAATGTTGAGATTTTGCCTCGCAAGACTCGCTTGAACATTTTAATGATGTGGGAAGTCAGAGCTACTGGGCGATAGTTTTTTGGTAGTGCTTTACTCCCTCCTTTTTTGCAAAGGGGCAATTATTGCGTTTTTCAAACTATCCGGTAAATCTCCAGTGTCTAGACTCCTTCTCCACATTATAGCCAGGGATTTAGAGAGGTTTTCCTTACATTTCTTTATTAGGATCGAACTCCAAGAGTCCTGGCCTGGTACCGAGTGGGATGGCATGATGGCGATGGCTTCTGCTGTGTCTTTTGGCGCTAAATTAATATCTAGAATCTGGGAGGTTTCCGTGGGGGGATTATTCATGACAAATTAATTTTGGTCTCTGATTGCTTTTGTTTCGTCAGGATTACTGAAGGCCGTTTCATATTGTAGACGTAATAGTTCACTCATTTCCTTTTTGTCCCCTGTGAATGACCCATCATCTTTACTTAGTGGGCCGATGTTTAATGTGGGTTTAGTCTTATGTTTAGCATATGAAAAGAAGTACTTGGAGTTTTCCTTTATGCTTGCAATAGCTTTACTCTCCTCTTCTATTTGTTGTAGTTCATATGAGATTCTTAGTCGTTGTTCAATTTCCACAATTTATCTATTTTGACCTTTTGTCTTTCCTGTAGATTTTTTTGTGTGCGTCTTTGTGTTAGTAATTTTCTTCTTCTGTACAGCTTCCTTCTTTCCCGTTCTTGTTTGCTTCTTCGTCTTGTTTGTTTTTCTGGTATGTGGTGGCTACATATTTGGGTCATGGTTTCTGTTAATAGGACTAGGCATTCTGATGGTGCCCGGTTGTTCATTAATCTTCCCAGTCTATTTCCTCCATTTCTTGGTTTACCTCTTCCCACCTTATATTTTTTGCTATTGAAGTTAAATTTGCTGAATGGACCAGTTTTTGGTCTAGCTTCTGAGGTGTTCTGTACACATGCTAGGGTTGTTTTGATCTCAATTAATTTATGACCTGAGTATGTTGTGTCCGATATGTTAACACTGTGTACTAGGGAGTCATTGTTAGTGAAGACAAGGTCTAAGATATTATTTTCACGTGTGGGTTCGGCAATATGCTGGCTAAGACTAAAAAAGTCGCAAAGTTTAAATGGTTCTCTTGCATTTGCTTCTCTGGAGTTATTCGACACTACTTGGTCCTCTAGTTGCCTCCACTTGATGTTTGGAAGGTTAAAATCTCCTAACCACATAATATTTGGTGTCGGGTTTCCCAGGCTTCCACTTCTGATTTTATCATGTTGAGTTGGGTTTTGAATTCTTCTAAGGATGAGTCAGGAGGTCTGTATGTGACAATAATTGCTAAATTTATGGATTCTATTTTAACTCCAAGTATTTCCACTACTTCATTACTGTTATTTAGAAATGCAGTACATATCAGAGTCATGAATGTACAAGGCTACACCTCCACGAGTTCTATGCGTTCTGTCCGCCCTATGTAGATTATAACCAGGAATCCATACTTCACTATCTGCCTGATCTTTAATGTGGGTTTCTGTGAGAGCCCCATATATAGCGTTTCCTTCTTCTAGCAGGCCCCTAATAAATGGTACTTTGTTTGTTGTTCTATTTTTTTAGACCTTGGATGTTTGCAAACAAGACGGGGGAGGGGCTATTTATTCTACTATGTGTACCTAGTAGTCCTCGGAAGGTATTTGGTGTTGCTCGTAGAGCACATCCTTGTGCCACGCTCGGGAGGACAGGAGGTACTCTAGCTGGGCTATTTGCTCTTCCAATTCTCGCACATTGTTCATCTTGTTCTGCCATTTCCCATAGTGTCTTCTTCCTGTGTCTTGTCCTCGCAAAAGTGGAGATTTTTTTGTTATTAACATTTGTGTTGTTTCTGGCTATTCTCCAAGTCCTCCTAATATGGAAATCTGAACATTTGCTATCATAATATGTCTTATTCCCTAGTGATGACTGGCAGAGGGGTGGGTGGTGGTATTTGCAGTTTTCACCAAATCTGCATTTGCCATCTCTGATCATAATGTTGCAAATTTTGGGGTGCTCAAATCTGCATTTTACTCCATTAAGTTCACCTTTTATAGCTATATTTATAGCTATATTTGTATAAGAATATGTATCAAAGTTAAATGCTGCCTTTGTTAATATATCTATATTTAACTTTCCCCTGTGTTATATTTGCCTCATTGTAACATTAAGTGCGTTTATGAATGTATTTGGAAGGAATCTGAGTGTAAAATGGAGGGAGTGTAAGAAAATGTTCTGGAAAGATGTCAAGAAAGTTAGGGAAGGTAGCAAGGGAAACAGTAAGGGTGTGAAAGATAAGAATGGGCGAGTGCTAGCCGAGAAGCAAGAGAGAGTCGAAAGATGGAGGGAGTACTTTAACGAACTGCTAAATGTAATGAATGAAGCGCCAGCAATCATATTTGGATGGGGTATGGGAGGGTGAAGAAGAGAAGTAGTGGAGGAGGAGGTGGGGATCAGGAGGTCAGAAGTGTGTGAAGCCATGAAAAGAGTGAAGTTGGGGAAAACACCAAGAATAGATGGAGTGTGTGGGGAAATGTTGAGGTTTGGTGGTGAGATAGTGATCGAATGGGTATGGAAAATGTGCAAACTAGCATGGGGGAAGGGGAGTGCACCTGATGACTGGAAGACAGTCATAAAAGTCCACCTATATAAGGGTAAAGGGAAAAGAGGAGTGTGTGGTAACCACCGAGGAACATGTCTTCATGTCTTCTAAGCGTAGTAGGGAAGGTGTACAGTAGGTTAGTGATTGAGAGAGTGAGAGCGAGAATGGAGAAATGGATAGGTGACGAGCAGGGCGGTTTTAGGAAGGGAAGAGGACGTGTAGATCAGATTTTTATCTTGAAATGTGTTGTGGAAAAATATCTGGAGAAGCAACAAAAGCTAAATGTTGCCTTTATGGACTTGGAGAAGGCCTATGACAGAGTGGATAGAGAAGGTATATGGAAAGTACAAGTTGATGAAAGCAGTGAAGAGCATGTATGAGGGTGCAAAGGCGGCAGTACATGTGGAAAATGAGCAGAGCAAGTTCTTTGATCTGAATGTTGGGTTGAGACAGGGGTGTGTGATGTCCCTGTAGTTGTTTACTGTATATATGGATGGAGTCATGAAAGAAATACAAGGACGAGCAGTGGATGTTGGTGTATCGCTGATAAGTGAGGGACACGAGTGGAAGCTACCTGTACTGCCGTTTGCTGATGATACAGTTCAGATGAGCGATAAATTAATGAATGAGAGTTGCAGGGTCTGGTAAATATGTTCGGAACAGTGTGCGAAAAACGGAATCTGTAGGTAAATGCGGGGAAGAGCAAGGTTATGGTCTGCGAAAGGGTTGAAGCTACAGAGTGCGAGGTGAAGTTGAACTGTCATGCTATGGAGATTGTCAGCTCATTTAAGTATCTGGGCAGTGTGCTGAGTAAAGATGGGACTATTATAACAGAGTTATAGTGACGTAGCATAAATTTGATGCCGCCACCACCTTCTGTCATTTGAGGGAATATAATTATTTATTATAATATTATGAATGTAGTATATATCAGTCCTTAAAGATTATAACAGCAAGGAATACTGAGACTTAAATACACTTGACTTCGAATTTATTAAATAACGTCTTAGAACTTTACAAACTGGGCTTTAATATAAATCAATTCAAGCAATCGTGGTAATTGTATGCTTCGGCCGGCAACTGGTACGTGTATTAATATAATGAATGATGCCCATTTATCTGACTGCCACATACTATTATCCAAAAAAATTATAAGTTCTAGTTACACCCCGATAGTGACGTAGATCCACTCGTCAGGTACCTTACATAAATCTTATCCAATACCTAATATGATTAGATAAAAGGGGTGTGGTTTAAATTAATTAGACACGCCCTACTAACATTGTCTCCGGACAGACATCACATGATCAGGAAGACATTTTATGATGATAATAGCAATTCCCATAACCCCTGTCTGAAGAGGTCAGATGATACTGCTTACATGTAGTTTGAAATAAACTCTGGTTTTCCTCTTCATGCAATAGGGAAATACAATAGAATAATACAATAGATAATACAATGACGATTATGATATTATATATGTTAACTGTCATATAATAGGAATAGAAGTAGAGTGGATATATATACTTAGTAATTCAAGCAAATATGTAAGTTTGAAATAAATTGGTAAAGAAAGCAATGGGACTATATATATCGTATATAACACTATGGATGGAGAAGTGTGGGAGAGGGTGCAACAGGGGAAGAGGGTTAAAGGAACGCTGAAAGCAGTAACAAGAAATAGGGTGGTTAGTATGGAAGTGAAGAAGTCCTTGCCTGACAGTGTGGTAATCCCGACACTGACTTATGGAAGCGAAGCATGGACGTTGGTAGAGAAACTCGGACCAAGAGTGAGAGGAGTGGAAATGAGTTACTTGAGAAGTGCGTGCAGAGTTACATGGAGGGATAGACAGTCGGATGAGGAAGTAAGAAGGAGTTGTGGTGTGGAGGTAGATGTGCTGGAAAGTGTGAACAGGAACACCTTGAGATGGTTTGGCCATATGGAACGTATGGGTAGCGAGAGAATGACTAAGAGGGTGTACGAGAGCAAGGTGGAAGGACAGAGAGGGAGAGGTAGACCGAAAGAGAGGTGGATGGATGGAGTGAAGAAGTATATGGATGAAGGCGGTGCTGGTTGGGAGGAGGGGCGTCGACTGACTAGGGACAGAGGTACATGGGGGCGTTTCGTTCGTGGCCACCCCTTTGGGGATCACGGCGTCAGGCAATAGATAGATAGGTAGATGAACGTATTTCATCTCTCCCAGTTCCGAAGAACACATCACAGTGTTAGTGAAATATCTGGCATAAACAATATAATAGACAGAGAGAGAGGGGGAGTTAGTTACTTACAAGGAATGAATAGCATCTACAAAAACAATTGAGGTCCATTTCTGGGAGAGATTTGGAATGAAAAATTAGAGATTGTGTGTTGCAGAACACTGTGTTCCAGCATTAACACTCTTCAAGTCGAACTGCCACTTGTGATTGCCTGACCCATGAGGCATTTACAGTGAGACTAAGCATGTTATAATCTACCTTTTCTAACTAATTTAGTGTTTAGTGACTTCAGTGAGCTAGCCTCGTCTTGTAACCAACAAAAATTAATGATGCGTAGCTGTTTTCTAATCCTAATCAATGGAATTAGCTTCGTAACCCTAGCTTGGACTCTTTCAGATTTATCTATGTATCCTAAGTGTTGGAGACCAGTTTTGCACATCATATTCCAGAAGGGGTTGCTTAAACTATCTCTTAATATAGCTGACCAACTTCTTAAACTATCTCTTAATATAGCTGACCAACTTCTGAGCTTAGCTACATTAATACACTACATGGAAAACCTCAAGTCATCGCTATTAAAACATCCACATTATTTGTAAGGTAGTTTCTAGAATTATATCTAATTATATATATTTTTAAATTAGCTAGGCCGGTATTCATAACCATACTCTCCAGGTTCAGCGGCATTTGCCATGGCTCAGAACATGCACCCAAAATTAGTAAGAATATTTTGTATGAGATATTTAAGGTCACGCATGATATGATTAAAATGTCCCATGATTGGTATGATTCTAAGATTGCTTTAAGATTATTTACGGTATAAATTGTTGAAGCCTCTGCTAAGACACAGTGATTTTATCTGTGCATATGCTACGCCATGGTAACTTATAGATTATTACCCTGTGAGTTATCTTGCTGCATCAATTATGTGGAAATTTGATCAAATGTGTGCCCTTTCCCGGACTGATGTGTGTGGTGACAGTATGAGGTACAACATTATCTGCTTTAGTGAATCCAGTGTTAATAATATCCTGTGTATTACTGTAGGTAGATGCTCTGAAAGCCAAGTTAGCAACCCAGGAGGTGGAGCTGCAGAAGAAAAACGAGGAGGCTGACAAGCTCATCAGGATTGTGGAGGCGGAGACAGCCAAGGTGGGATAATTTAGCAATATATTACATAAAATAATCACCAGTTGTTATGTTTTCCTCTACAGTACTGTTTCATATGTGTTTCATATATATAATGTATTTCAGACGCACACACATGTATATAATATATATATATATATATATATATATATATATATACCGGTACATATATGTATATATATGTATATATATATAAACCGGTACATATATATATATATATAGGTAATACAAAGTATATTTACTATGTAATAGGCCTAGTGAGCAAACCAATGTGCAAATAATCTAGCCTGGTTTTCTGCTCGTTAACAAATTTGCAAGTGGTTTGGCTAAATTCAAATTGATAATAGTTATTGTCATAGTAATACAGTACATGATTTAATAATGATACATTCAACGTGATATAATAAGGTACAAACTATGACAGTGAGGACTAGATACCTATAGGTATATGTGTCTCTGTATATTGTATACAGATACAGTAACATTTTACAGCATAACAGGGAGTGCATTTGTAGAGTAAAGTGAGACACTACAAACATGAACAAAACAAATCTTACAAATTCAAAATAATATAGAAATATAATAATTATATACCTCTGGTTTCATCATTATATATAATATAATAATTATATAATATAATAATTATATACCTCTGGTTTCATCATTATATATAATATAATAATTATATAATATAATAATTATATAGCTCTGGTTTCATCATTAAACATTAATATTTCTATTAGTTTGTTATACATTAAACATTGTCATATTGTTATTCAATAGGAATGTCTTTAATTTATTCATAAACAATGCTAACGAACAATCATCTACAATTAATTTCAGATAATCCGTTCCTTGATATATAAATGTTTTCTGTGCCATAGTTGTTCTTCCCCTAACCACGTGCAGTTCATTACACTGCCTAGTACTACATGAGTGTACGGTAGCATTACACTGCCTAGTACTACATGCCACGTGCAGTTCATTACACTGCCTAGTACTACATGCCACGTGCAGTTCATTACACTGCCTAGTACTACATGCCACGTGCAGTTCATTACACTGCCTAGTACTACATGCCACGTGCAGTTCATTACACTGCCTAGTACTACATGAGTGTACGGTAGCATTACACTGCCTAGTACTACATGCCACGTGCAGTTCATTACACTGCCTAGTACTACATGCCACGTGCAGTTCATTACACTGCCTAGTACTACATGCCACGTGCAGTTCATTACACTGCCTCCTAGTACTACATGCCACGTGCAGTTCATTACACTGCCTAGTACTACATGCCACGTGCAGTTCATTACACTGCCTAGTACTACATGCCACGTGCAGTTCATTACACTGCCTAGTACTACATGAGTGTACGGTAGCATTACACTGCCTAGTACTACATGCCACGTGCAGTTCATTACACTGCCTACACTGCCTAGTACTACATGCCACGTGCAGTTCATTACACTGCCTAGTACTACATGAGTGTACGGTAGCATTACACTGCCTAGTACTACATGAGTGTACGGTAGCATTACACTGCCTAGTACTACATGAGTGTACGGTAGCATTACACTGCCTAGTACTACATGCCACGTGCAGTTCATTACACTGCCTAGTACTACATGCCACGTGCAGTTCATTACACTGCCTAGTACTACATGCCACGTGCAGTTCATTACACTGCCTAGTACTACATGCCACGTGCAGTTCATTACACTGCCTAGTACTACATGAGTGTACGGTAACATTCGTTATAAATATGTCTTTGATAATGTCAGAAACAGACTAGCTTATGCATTCATACATCAACTTTGATACACAGAACAAACACATATTTTAAAGTGACAATATATGGGTCAGTGTACGAAGGATACCCACTTATATATGGGTCAGTGTACGAAGGATACCCACTTATATATGGGTCAGTGTACGAAGGATACCCACTTATATATGGGTCAGTGTACGAAGGATACCCACTTATATGGGTCAGTGTACGAAGGATACCCACTTATATATGGGTCAGTGTACGAAGGATACCCACTTATATATGGGTCAGTGTACGAAGGATACCCACTTATATATGGGTCAGTGTACGAAGGATACCCACTTATATATGGGTCAGTGTACGAAGGATACCCACTTATATATGGGTCAGTGTACGAAGGATACCCACTTATATAGGGGTCAGTGAACGAAGGATACCCACTTATATATGGGTCAGTGTACGAAGGATACCCACTTATATAGGGGTCAGTGTACGAAGGATACCCACTTATATATGGGTCAGTGTACGAAGGATACCCACTTATATATGGGTCAGTGTACGAAGGATACCCACTTATATATGGGTCAGTGTACGAAGGATACCCACTTATATATGGGTCAGTGTACGAAGGATACCCACTTATATATGGGTCAGTGTACGAAGGATACCCACTTATATATGGGTCAGTGTACGAAGGATACCCACTTATATATGGGTCAGTGTACGAAGGATACCCACTTATATATGGGTCAGTGTACGAAGGATACCCACTTATATGGGTCAGTGTACGAAGGATACCCACTTATATATGGGTCAGTGTACGAAGGATACCCACTTATATATGGGTCAGTGTACGAAGGATACCCACTTATATATGGGTCAGTGTACGAAGGATACCCACTTATATATGGGTCAGTGTACGAAGGATACCCACTTATATATGGGTCAGTGTACGAAGGATACCCACTTATATATGGGTCAGTGTACGAAGGATACCACTTATATATGGGTCAGTGTACGAAGGATACCCACTTATATGGGTCAGTGTACGAAGGATACCCACTTATATATGGGTCAGTGTACGAAGGATACCCACTTATATATGGGTCAGTGTACGAAGGATACCCACTTATATATGGGTCAGTGTACGAAGGATACCCACTTATATATGTGTCAGTGTACGAAGGATACCCACTTATATATGGGTCAGTGTACGAAGGATGCCCACTTATATATGGGTCAGTGTACGAAGGATACCCACTTATAACCCCCCAACAATTGATACAACAGATTTTTTAATGGATTCTGGTACTATTAAGCATGCTAAATAACATACTAAAAATCTAGTCGAATTTGACCCCGGAAACGAGGTCATTTTCAAGATGGCGTCCAGTATGGCGGGTATATATATGGTTGAACATTAAAATAATTGATGCAAAATATTTTTTATTGATTATGGCACTGTTGGGCATGTTAAATTACAAACTAAAAATCTAGTTGAGTCTGACTTAGGAAAAAGGGCCATTTTCAAGATGGCGTCCAAGAAGGCGGCCTCAAGCTTAATAATATAGCTATATCTCAATTGTTATTCAACATAAAGAGATGGTTTCGGTGTATAATCCTAGATGTCAAGGCTCAAGGAATGCGAATTAATCAGTAAAATTATCATCCGTAAATTATGTATTGAAATACAAAATTACGGTCCAAGGTCCCGATCCACTAAATTGGCTCTGTTGAATTTTGAGTCGCAATTTTGTATTTCAATACATGACTAACAGATGATAAATTTACTGATTTATTCGGATTCCTTGCAGGAGCAAGGTCAATGCAATGACGGGTGTATTGGCGCCAAACACCATGGTCGTTGTAAGGTGTCCCATATTTGGTCCCGATTCAAAGCTTCGTAAAGTCAACCAAGGACGGTTAAGGACGTGTTGATGAAGTTCTGTGTGTTGTCCTGGCACTATTCTTCTCAACCGATGTAGTTTTTAATATAGTATTGCTGTTATTTGCTATGGACCTGTGACATATATTGGACTGTTATACGTGCCTCTATTACACTCCAGTATTGTGTGGTTCTATGGACCTGTGACATATATTGGACTGTTATACGTGCCTCTATTACACTCCAGTATTGTGTGGTTCTATGGACCTGTGACATATATTGGACTGTTATACGTGCCTCTATTACACTCCAGTATTGTGTGGTTCTATGGACCTGTGACATATATTGGACTGTTATACGTGCCTCTATTACACTCCAGTATTGTGTGGTTCTATGGACCTGTGACATATATTGGACTGTTATACGTGCCTCTATTACACTCCAGTATTGTGTGGTTCTATGGACCTGTGACATATATTGGACTGTTATACGTGCCTCTATTACACTCCAGTATTGTGTGGTTCTATGGACCTGTGACATATATTGGACTGTTATACGTGCCTCTATTACACTCCAGTATGTGTGGTTCTATGGACCTGTGACATATATTGGACTGTTATACGTGCCTCTATTACACTCCAGTATTGTGTGGTTCTATGGACCTGTGACATATATTGGACTGTTATACGTGCCTCTATTATACTCCAGTATTGTGTGGTTCTATGGACCTGTGACATATATTGGACTGTTATACGTGCCCTCTATTACACTCCAGTATTGTGTGGTTCTATGGACCTGTGACATATATTGGACTGTTATACGTGCCTCTATTACACTCCAGTATTGTGTGGTTCTATGGACCTGTGACATATATTGGACTGTTATACGTGCCTCTATTACACTCCAGTATTGTGTGGTTCTATGGACCTGTGACATATATTGGACTGTTATACGTGCCTCTATTACACTCCAGTATTGTGTGGTTCTTAGCAATTAACATTTTGTTTCAGTACAGCCTAATAGTCCCGGCGGGCTAATGGCTTTTTAGTTATGATAAAAGTCACTCACACACACACACACACACACACACACACACACACACACACACACACACACACACCTGTGTTATTCCCGAAGCAACCATCACGGCGTAACGTCAAATAAACTGGAGGCCTTTCCTTGCTATTGTGTTTTTAGCCACTATGTTAGGTTAGCTATGTTTAGGCTTTGTTTTGGCCCTGGTTGAGGTATGATGTTTGAAATTGGACATTGGTTCAAGTGACTTGGAATACATTGAGAATACTAATTTTTGTTTAAGTTAATGACACTTTTAGGTATTGGCCACTGTGGGATTATTGCCAAATGATACATTATTTTCCTGAAAGAAGTACGGTAAAACATAACAGATTGTTCATTGGGTATGGGTGAAATTGGAAGAGGAGCAACAGAAAAGTATACACATGAAGAAGGAAGTATATGAGTGAAAAGTGGAGAGCTGTCTGCTTTGCTATTTAAATACTGTTCACTCTTCAGTATTGACCAAAATAATATACTATTACCCTGAGAGAGTTAAGGTAAAACTAAGATCACGGGTGTATTTGTCAATGTGATATATTACTTTTGTGAAAGGGATAATGTAATGAACAGACTCAGCAGTCTTGGGTATTGGACATTATGTTATCGTTTGAATTGGTTGCAGGTGTCCAAAGAGAACGAGGTGGCCAACGAAGAGAAGCGGCGTGTAGCCATCATCGAGGCTGAGGTGGCCAAGCGGAGGAAGGAGTGTGAGGAAGACCTGGTCAAAGCTGAACCCGCCCTGGAGGCTGCCAAGGAGGCTCTCAACACACTCAATAAGGTTAACAGTAACCATTTCGGATTATCATATTTTAGCTTAGGAAAAACATGTAGGATTCAGAAGAGTAACTATTATCATAATTAACCTGCTCTGGCGACCGCCTAGTAGGCTCTCAACACACCCAATAAGGTCACCCCCACACTCTCAACATTACCATGCCTAATTGTGATATTATTCTGGTTAATATTAACCGGTTATATCCTACTTAGTAGGGTCATATAGGAATCGGAGGAGTAAATACTAGCACATTAAATTCGTCCTAATAACGTCAGGAGGCTTTCAATAAACTGAACAAGGTCTTTTGCAGCACTGTTCACTAGCCATTGTATTCATTAGCCTCCGTTTGCTCACTGCATGACCGATCTAACTCCTGATTGAATCCAATATTCCTAGACCAAATTAAACTAACATTTTTGTTGGTGGTAATTACTAGAGATTTTCTGTATTCTTAGCCAGTCAGTATGATTCATGGCTGTTGTTATTACAACAAGAGTACTTAAATAATTTTCTAGTACTTCTTATCGCAAATACAACAATTACATTTCATATTGACTAACTATGAATATGGCAAAACTATAGTAATTACAAAGGACAATAATGAGGTGTGTATACACAAGATATTCAAATGAGCAATATCGAACTGACAAAATATTTCAACAACATGTAACTTCTTATCATAATTATCTTTAACACTTTTGTTGCGGTGGCTTCTAAAGGGAAGTTATGCCCAGGCGGCTAATTTCCCGCCAATTCCATTCAGTATATGTTGCCCTACCTCATATACTGTAGGTAGCCTTGAGCGAATTGGAACGAGCTCCAATGAAAAGTTTGGATCGAATTATCCCTATAACAGTCACCATCCCCTCCCTACCTCCTCACACCACCCAGGAAAAGTGATCAATACTTTCTTGTTTTGTCGCTGACCAGCCTTCGCCCACTTTACAATCGCCAGCGAAAATATGTGATTTTCTCCTTCACTTCCACTCGCGATAACTGGATGATAATGTAGTTATTTATCATATTTCTATTTATGAGACAGTATGAGTTGTTGAAATGAAGATGAAATGAACCTCAAGTTCATACCTGGTATATAGCTCTCATAGCTACATGGAGATGTGCTCCTGTGTTCGTTGATTTTCAGCTTCTAAAACACCTCTACATTGTACACACACCCTCTCTCAAACAATGCACTAAGCACACTGATATAAAAACCACCTGGAAGTGTCTGACAACAAGGAGAGCGGGTTGGTGCAACCAACTCAGCCGGTACTGGTACTACCACCGGAATGTATTATTCTTTCTATGTGGATGAGGTAGTCAGGTTCACTATGTTAAAATATACAATTTCGTTAAAATTGTTTGGAGATTAGCAAACCTGTATATTTTTAGAATCATGAGATCATGGAGAACCCAAAACTCAATGTTGGCATTTGCACAGACACCTACATGCCCGCCATATTGGATTTTCAAAATGGCCGCCATAAAGTACATATTATCGCTATCTTGGTTGCTAGTTAATCTAGAAACTGTATTAAGTATGCTATTCCTATGTTTTCGGGGTTAAGGAATCCAATGAAGGCCTCATAATAGTGCTCAGAATTATAGAAACTAAAAACAAAAAATGTAATTGAAAAATATTATTTTCATATTTGTGATATAACTATATTACAGTCATAATACTTGTTACAAGCCCTTTAAAGTTATAAGTATGGGTCTATTAAACAAGAAAACATTCTTGTTAGTAATGAGGTTCAACCATAAGTTTTATACAGAGAATCTGCTAGGTCTATAAAATTCAGGATTATGCATTACAGATCTTCATCACTGTCCTGAGTGTAATTTTCGGCATTACAGTCCGCATCATTTTCACAGACACTTCCACACAAACAAAGGTCTGTGCTAACCAAGTTATGTCTCCTGCATGAACAGTTGAACACCTCTGGTTTGTGAAATGGGCTTTACACTGACATCTGACCAACTCTACAATGGCCTGTGGTGCAGGTGGAACCTTCGTGGTGGAAGGCAGTATCTCGCCATTATCATTTTGATAATAGCCATGTACGATTGGGTCAAACAGATGTTGCCACATCACAGTGGCAACAGAGACAAATGGTATCTCACTCTTTGTGACATATATTCCCATCCTGAAGTTCATGCCAGGTTTCCAGATGACTTCTCTTCAGCTCCTGCATGTCTGCAATGTATCAGGGCCAAAGGTGTTTGTATTTTATCCAATCTAGGGCAAAGAATAGCTTACTTAGTGCCTCTCCAGCTTGCAGGTGGAGAACTAGATCAGACTTTCTTCCAGCTTCGATGAAGAACAGGAGGGTTTCAACATGGTGGAGGTAAATTTATATTGACTTGAACATTTCGTTCGAGCATTTTTCTGCTTCCCATGTTTTCAATTGCTCAGTTGTTCAATACTATATTCGTTGGTGAGGGTTTGAAGCAGGCGATCATTGGCATTAGCAATGCATTCTGGACTCATGCTTCTGTCAACTGCTGATTTTGCACAGGCTTCCTGGACTTCCATCATTAGCTCTGAGCATATGGATTTGAGGTGTGACTTTTCTGTAAAACATTTGTCAAGGAGAAGTTCATACAGAGCCATGTACGTATGGATATGTGAACGGAGAGTTCTCTTGTAGTGGGCACACTTTAGAATCTATCGTGTTGTAGCGGAGCCATATACATCAGCTTCAATCCATGCATCATCTGTCCCTCTCATTTAAAGCCATGTCGAAGTTAATCACTGTGGGGTGTTCTTTACCAACAACCAAACTCTTCAACTGGGATGCTTGTAGTATCACAGTCATCATTGTAGACCACTCATGTGCTACTTCTGGCAGCAGTGGTATTGCATCAACTTGGGTCAAGGATTGACCAGATGACACAAGTGACTTGAATTCAGCCCAACCAAGGATACTGCTCTGCTCTTCATTATCCTTTTCTCTAGACAGGGCAGATGCTATGATCCAGCCTAAGGTGGTCAGTTCATAAGAATCAACAACCCCTGTGGTGTCGACCTCAAATTTTTGTGCTCGCTTGACCATTCCAGCTTTTGGTTTGCTATATGGCTTGATGGGTAAATTATATGGTGCAACTGATAGATTCTATGCTTCACTAAATTCCAGACTTGGCATGATGGTTTCGCCTGGGTCATTGGCCTTCTGATACACTGCAGTGATTGCTCCATGTGTGGTGTCTTTCCCAACAGCTGTGTCCTCAGTGAAGTCTATATAGTCAACTGCAAAGAACACAAAGGTTCCTTGTTTAAAGAAGGGTGGGACATACAAGCCATCGAACCGTCTTGTATTTTCCACAACAGCATTAGCTATAACTGTTTCCAAGAGAATTGACCGCCTGTATGTTACACAATAGTTCTGTGAATGAAGGAGGTCTATTAGTTTCTTGTTCCTGGTGTCATGATGAACAATAAGTGCCAAACCCAGAACTTGTGGATTTTTTCGGGCATTTTGTATCCGGAAGGTGTCAGTTTCCTGCTTGGGTCGGTGTTGCACCTGCCTTTTGGTTGTGAAAGCATACATAATGTTCTGGCTTAATGTTAGTGCTGATTGTACCACTGACCTGTGCCTTATCTCTGTTGGCATCTCCTCTTCGGGTCCTACCAATATCCAACGTATAAGGCTGTACAAATCTGGTGGAACATCTTCTGCCGTGCTTAACCCATCAAACCCTATAATTGGGCCTAGTAATTAGGGTTGGGTGTGACAGGGATCTGCTTTGTATGGGCCGATCGGCTTTTTGCAGACTCCCATTTTCTTATGTTCTTATGTTCTTAAACCCGGGTGAGCTCTCAGGAGGCCATTTCCTATTGCCACTGTGAGACCCGGATGGCCTCTGAAGTGCCTACGGGTTAATTTAAGGCTTAACACCACTTAAAACTGCACTAGAGAAAGTGTTGTTGTCTTGGCGGGTCATCCGTATAACCAACAACAAGAAGAACACACAGCCAGCCAGGCATGCAAGCAAGCCTTACGAAAGCTTGTATTGATTTTCCTGAGTCCCAAAAATGCATGAAAGCAGACGACAGTGACTTAGGAATGGTCACTATGGTGAAATATATCAGTAATCAATAATCAATTATCAATATAATCAATATTATTATGAAGCTCTTAATTCCCGCCTAACTCTCGGTCTTATTTCTCACCTCACACAATAACCACACAATGTAGAGTGTTATAGTCTTCACCCATCGCACGGCAACGGCCATATCTGCCTCTGGTATACATAAACACTTGGTTAGGCCATTTATTTAAAGAGATATGAGTGTCTGTCTGTAAATGCCGATAATCGGGAGTAAGCATCAAATCCAGTGGTCATGCCACTGGATTGGTAATCCAATGGACCCGGATTCAAATCCCGATATGTCAATGGGAAGATATTATTGGGATTGAATTTGTGCTGTACCTAGTATCAGTGCATTACCACAAAGCCCACCGAAATGCCAAACAAATACCCTCATTGTTCCCTGATTAAATAACACTGTATGAATATTCCCATATTCAAAATATGTTACAGGGGGACAATGCCTAGTGAGTTCACTGCTCAATAGGTGGCGTTCTGAGAGTGAGGGCCTGAGTCTGGAGGGTGAGACGGTGAAGCACTTGAACGAAGCAACCAGCCGCTTCAGAGATGGAGCTGCTTCGAGCCATGATGGATGCTTCGCATGTCTCATTCCCCAGACTGGAACAAGACCTCACGGGCTTCACCGTGTTGAGCGGTGGAATGTACAGGCTCTCAGCCTATGCCCGAGAGGGAGTAGTTGGAATATAGAAGAAAAACAAATATTGACCTAATTATATTCATCATAAAAACTGAACCACTTGGTCTAGAGACTTCTAGTTTTCACCAAACGCAAGACAAGAACGACAACTGCCGCTGGATATATATATATAAGCTAGATTAGGCCATTTATTTGCGTATTCATAAGCGCGCCAAAATGCCGAGAATTCGAAGAAATCGCCGGGTTAGGGGTTGGCGCCAAAGTTTAAAGGGGCCGAACTCCGAGGATTAATACGGTAACCGAGTCTGATAGTTTCTCATCATCAGTGAAGTTCACAATACTTCTGCATATTAGCTTAGCTGTCTTGTATAACATCTGTGTATTGTCCACTTCACTCTCATGGTCTTGTATCACAAATGTATGGATCATTAACTTTCTTCTTCACAGGCTTGAGGGCAGTAAAGAACAGATGGCTGCCAATCACGTGTTAGAATAATTAGGAGGCTATAGCTATACTACAAGTATATTTCTTGTGTCTGGAAACATGTAATAGGCATATAGAATGAAGACTTATAGGTAGGAAGATGTGAACGGAATATTGTTTGTATCACTCAGTGACATATACAGCATACACAACTGGTATCACCGAACTCTGGAAACATAAAAAGTCCTAAAAGTGAAGTAAATGTTAGGATTAAAAATCTAATGATGCCACCAGTGGTTTTCCTGGCCCAGCAAACATAGTATTAGCCTATTTTAATTATGTTTCTATGTTGCATAAGAAGCGAGATGCGCAAATAATGCTTTTTATGGTGGCCATTTTGAAAATCCAATATGGTGGCCATGCAGGTGACTACGCAAATGCCAACATTGATTTATGGATTCACCATGCTCTGAAAATTCCAAAAAGGTATAGTTTTGTTAATCTCCAAATTTTGTGAACGTAAATACATAGTGACCCAGACTAAGGGAGACACAAGTCAAAACTGCCTGTGACGAGTGCCTCCCCAGAGTTGAAAGAGTAACAGGGCCTTAATCTAGGAATGTATGAGCAAAAATGCTTGAACATACAGAGTTTGAAACAATTTAAGTCATAGGATAAGGGTATGATGGATTCAGGGAGAGAGTTCCAGAGCTCAGCTGTTGAATAGAAGAAAGATTGGGAATATCGTTTTACTCTTGGTTTGGAGAGTTGAACAGAGTAAGGGTGGGATTGTGTTGCAAGTCGGGTGCTACATGCTCTATGTAGAGGAGGTGGTATACATGTATATGTATGCCGGCTGCAATAAAGGCCTTTTGAAAGGGTTAATACTCGGGGGAAGGCGACACAGGTACACATGGACTCTCGGGTCAAGTAACCATGGCAAGCGGTCACTCAACATGGACTTGGGGCTACTAGGCAAGACTTAGATAATATACTGTACTGTATATATATGCTGTATATATATGTATTTTGTTTTTTTATGTGGATGAGGTAGACAAATGTGAAGAGTGCCTCCCCTAGAATTGAAAGAGTTACAGGGCCAAAATCAAGGAATCTTTGAGCCACAATGCCTGGACACACAGAGTTTGAATTTTGTTTAGTCATAGAATGAGGGAAAAATGGATTCAGTGAGGGAATTCCAGAGCTCTGCTGTTGAACAGAAGAAAGATTGGGAGAATCGTTTCACTCTTGGGTTCGAGAGTTACAGAGAGTAGGGGTGGGATTGTGTTGCAAGATGGGTACTACATACTCTATGTAGAGGAGGTGGTATACACAGAGAGCTCTGAGGAACACTGATTATTGTAATAGTGGTAGAATAGTGAGAGAGATGCAACATTGCGGCGAAGAGAGAGAGAGATTGCAGAGAGTCAGTGAATGGACCTGAGTTAATGAGACTAAAGGCTTTCTTTTCTACAGAGCAAGAAGCTGTGCAGGAGTAAAGAACCTCCTGAGGCAGTTGAGCACACCCAGTTTCTGGGAAGCCATTTTAGCAAGAGTGGTAATATGGTCTTTCCAAGAGAGATCAGATGAAAAAGAGACACCGAGAATACTGAGAGAAGATGGAGGGTTGGTTGTTGTATTGTTGAAGCATAAGTGATAGTCCTATGGGAGTTATTGATGGGTAGATAAATGGAGAAATTGGGTTTTGGAAACAGTGAAAGCAATAAGATTTTCTCTGCCCTAATTGGAAATGGTTGTTAGATCAGAAGATAAGTGGTCTATGGCTTCATCACATGAGTTTTTGAGTAATTGCTTGCTGATGCTTTCTGAAAAACTAGTTGAATAGTGTAAGGTAGAGTCGTCAGCATATGAATGGATTGGTTGAGATCATTTGTGAATATTACAAAGAGAATTGGAGATAGGACAGAACCCTGAGGAACACCGGAGTTGATAGGATGAGGAAGGGAATGATGGCTATCCACAACTGCAGCAATGGAATGGCCAGAAAGGAAATTAGAGATAAAGGTACAGATAGAGGGATAAAACCCGAAGGAGGGTAGTTTAGAAATTAGAGATTTGTACCACACTCTATCGAAGGCTTTCAATATTTCTAGTGCAATAGAAAAGGTTTCACCGAAGTCCCGAAAGAAGGATGACCAAGAGTTAGTAAGATAAATGAAGATCACCAGTAGAGCAACCCCTGAGGTAGCCATATTGGCGATCTGAGAGTATATTATGAGAAGAAAAATGAAGTAAGAATAGTTTCAAAAACTTTAGAGATGCAAGAAATGAGAGCAATAGGATGATAGTTAGAGGGTTGACAGCAGTCACACGGACAGGTTGAATGAGAGAAAACTTCCAGCAAGAAAGGAAGACGTTAGAGGAGAGACAGAGATGGAAGAGTTTGCCTTGGAAGGGAGGCAGCACAGAAGCACAGTTTTTTAGTACAGTAGGAGGAACACTATCCGGACCGTACGCCTTCTTAGTATTAAGCCCAGAGCGGGTAGAAACAACATCTTTAGAAGTGATTAGGATATTAGGCATAAATAGGAGAGGGAGGAATAGCACCTGAACCATCCAAGGTAGAGTTTCTAGCGAAAGTTTGAGCGAAGAGTTCAGTTTTGTCATAGGCAGAAGTGATGGTAGCGCCATCAGAGTGGAAAAGGGGAGGGAAAGACGAGGAAGAAAAATTGTTGGAGAGGTTTTTTGCTAGATACCAGAAAGCTTGGAAAGAGCTGAGTTGGATAGTTCAGTGAATTTATTATTGATGAAAGAGTGTTTGGCGACTCAAAGAACAGATTTAGCTTGATTCTTGGCAGAAACATAAAAAGAATGAAATTTTTGAGTTCGAGGGGGATGGTACCGTTTCAAAGTTTCCTCCTTATTGCGGACAGCAGTAGAGCAAGCGTGAGTAAACCAAGATTTGTTTGCATCAGTCTCTGAGAAAGAACTGAAATGTATGCCTCCATGCCCAAGAGGATTACCTCGGTAATGCGTTCAGCACTATCCGAGGTTCCCCGGCCGCATATTGCCCTTCTGTATACTGGTTCGGCACCTCTGGTGAAAACAGCCGTTTTTTATGGCTAATTACTCAACTAAACTTGCGCATATTCTCCGTGGTTAGGTTAGGTTAGGTTAGGTTAGGTTAGGTTGGTTAGGTTAGGTTAGGTTAGGTTAGGTTAGGATACGGAGAATATGCGCGAGTTTAGTTGAGTTAGCCATAAAATAGTCCGCGTGCGTCCGTGATGCCGAACCAGTATACAGAAGGGCAATATGCTCCCCGGCCACGGAGGCAAAATTAATTCCATGGAAAGTCAAAGAATTCTTGCCAAAGAGCCTCCCAGTCAGCAGCGCCAAAGTATCACAAGCGCCACCGGATGGGAGTATCGGGTGGCTGTACTGGATAGATAGGATAGATGACAGAGATAAGTTTATGGTCGGAGGAGCACAAAGGAAAGAAAAGATCGACAGTACAAAATAATGGAAGGGTTAGAAGTTACAAACAAGTCAAGAATGTTGGTCCGATCTCCTAAGCGATCCGGGATACGGGTGTGTTGCTTAACCAACTGCTCTAAGTTATTTAGGATAGAAAAGATGTAGGTTTGTTCACCAGGTTGGCCAGTGGAATGAAAGGAGAGCCATTGGCGGTGGTGAATGTTAAAATCTCCTAAGATGGAGATTTCTGAGAAATGAAAGATGGATAGGATGTGTTCCACTTTAGAGTTTAGATAGTAAAGAATTTGGGGAAGTCAGTAGAGTTGGGGTAAGGATAAACTGTGCACAAATATTTGGTATGAGATTGACAGGATAGTTTGAGCCATAAAGTTGAGAATCCAGAGGAGTCGAAGTCGGGAAGACAAGAGCAAGTGAGTTTGTTGTGTACATATAAACAACATCCGCCTTTGGCTTTGAAACTAGGATAGAGATATCAGGAAGGTACATTTTTTTGTTTTCTTTTTTTTTTTGGGGGGGGGGGTCCTAGGAATCCTCCTGCTCTTGTATAATTCTCCTATTCGACGAGACAGAGCAGCAAGCGAGGGAACGCGAAAGTGGTCTCGGATCCTGATAATAAGAACTTCAAGTGTTGTTTATGTTCGGGTTCTGTCTCGTGTCAGCCACCCCCAGCAA